>OU015500.1:145369753-145434753 GCA_907164885.2 Dolomedes plantarius | reverse complement strand
TTAAATTAGAAAAAGTAAGTCCGTTACATATCTATGCATTAAGATATATAATTTTGCAAACTCTACCTTTAGTAAGGAACTACTGATTCACAAGGCGCGTATATATACAGCGAACGAAGGGTAGCGAGCAAAATTGTTCGCTGAATGTGTTGTAGGGTTCGCGTGTTGCTCAAATGCAAATTTCCGGTAGCTACGCAGTGCAGGCCAGTCGAAGTGAGTTCAGAGCAGGTTTCTGGTCTATTTAAGTGAGACACGCTGAGTTGGCAAGAGCCCAAGAAGGGAGTGGAGATTTGTACGGTAGTGCAATACGCTATTAGTAAAGATACGAAAGAGTCGAGAAAAGTTAGATTGAAGGTGATAGTTGTATTTAACTGATAGAGCACGTATTAGTATATAGCCTAGGTGGCTGGACGAGTTCAATAGTTATTTCAGAGCCCGGGTATTGTTAGTGAACGTATATTCTGACTGAAAGGGTTCGTTACGACTTTAAAGTTCAGTTTCTTAGTACCGCAAGTTGCGCTACTGTTGTGTTATTATTTGAAGCCCCGAGTCGGTCTATGTCAGTCTACCTCTACGTAGAAAATAAAGGAATTATTTATATTTATGCCTATTACTTTATAGTGTGCCTGGACCGTTAGAGGATTCACAGGGTAAATAAGAAATAGAACCATATAGTGTACAGCGTAGCAACAAACACAACCGAATGCGTTGTTTTGCGTTTGCCACAGTTCAATGACAAGGCGGTGCATCAAAGAAAATTCGTTCATCTTCGTCAGTCCATTATCTTTATATATAAAACAGTCCCGTAACTGACTGACATACAAGGCACAGACCAAACCGCTGGACCTAAAGTGTTGAAATTTTGCATGGGGATTCTTCTTATAGTGTAGGGGTGCACTAAGAAAGATTTATGAAAAATTCTTCTTAGATTTTTTTAAATTAAATTTTTAAGCTGTTTTAGTAACTTTTTTTAAGTTTGCATTTAAAATAATAATTTGAGGGTTATATAATTTATATCACGAGAAAGATCCTAAAGATTCTTTTAAAGTGAGATCTTTTTCAAATATTTACCTCCATTTTCTGATTTTTTGGTGAATTTTTAAAGATTAATTTTTAGAATTTAATTTATTAAATGCTGATCACGCGATTACTTTTTCTGTTACTTTAAATAAATTTATCGTCACTTGCATAACAACTAAATAGACAATTTTTTTTTCTTGCTCATGCGGCAGACGATTGAACATTATCTAAAAAAATATTAAAATACCATAAAAGTTATTATGTTCCTCAAACTGTACTACATTTACTGTACTATATTCTTCAGTATGTCCTATTTCATTTGAATATTTTCTTCTACATTATTTTGTTTATAAAAATATCCCTTACGATTTTTTTATAAATATATATATATATATATATATTTTTTTACATCAGATGTATACATTGATCGTTGTATTTATTATTAATACACATATATTTAATTTTTTTGGGCATTAATTGCATACATTGACCGTATTTAATATTAATGTACTCCGTAGCGAAGTGCGGATTTTCAGCTAGTCGATTTATATATACAGGACCTGTAGTTCAGCTTGGAATCTTTTAGATTTTTGCTTGGAGATTTCATTTCAAGTAGAAAAAATAACTTCATTATTCGTTACCTTAAGTCAATAAAGGAAAACAAAACTCCCTTCAACAATTCACTTCAACGTACAAACGTACGACTAGGGTTTATATAAAAACCTACTTTTTGAAAAATCGGTTTTCGAATTCCATATTTCCAAAAAACCGGTTTTAGCCGGATTTTGAATTTTTGTCCAAAAAAAAAATAGAATAGGGAAAAACATTTCATTTAATTTATATAAAATGGCAAAAAACGAAATCGATATTAAATTCAAAATATAAAAAAAAATTAAGGATTACACATTACTTACACAAAATAACGAAAACTCAAACAAAAATTTCAAATTTCAAATAATATTTATATTTGTTTCACTAATTTTAATTTCTCCTAAGAGGACCGTGGTGGCCTTGTGGTACAGCGCGCTGGTTTTCGGTGTTGAGGGTGCTGAGATCGAATCCTGGTGAAACGCCACTAAAATGCCTCCGTTTGTGTCGTCCCTTCATAGGGTACAATGATGGTCCGCCTATATGGCGCCCCCATAATAAAATGGCTAGCAAAACTGCGGTGACTTATCGGCGTATGTCTTCGCGACAAGTGCCTCCGCATTGAAAAAAAATCTCCTAAGAAAATAAGATTTTAAAAAACATAAAATATCTACTGCACGGTGGCTGTCTTGTTCTTATTTTGGACACAATATTGCCTGAAATTGAAAATACTCGTTCACTAGCTACTGAGCTTGGTTTTAAAGTTATCAGTGCATCAAATAACAAATCTAAGTTTTTGGTTCTTTTATTCGTTGCCTCAAATAATGAAAATTCAGCTTTCAATGTCTTTGGATTTGTTTTTCTACAGGGTCTTCCAGAAATCAAATAAGTTAAAAATTAATTTTTACATAATAATTTGAATTCTTTTAAACCGGTTTTCTTAATTTAAAAACCTGTTTTCAAATGTGACAAATTTATTTTAAAAATCAGTTTTATAAAACCGGGTTTGAAAACCGTCAAACCCTACGTACGACTGCACAAGCATTGATTTTGTGAATGCAGGAAGGCCAACCAAATTCTAAATGAAATGCCGAATTTGGTCTTTGAAATTTTGCCCAATTTGTTCGATGCCCATCGTCCGCCGTCTTCCGTTGAGCGTATACCTTTAAATATATAGTTGATCGTCCATTGTTCAATAAAGTAGGGATCAATTTTTGCATGTACAGATCCATATTGCTCTCTAAATTTATACATACAAAATTGATTTTATACTGCCAAAAATATGCTATATGCATTGGTTGTTTCATTTAAAACATTCGATTCAATAAATGAAGCAACAAATAATCAATAGTAGAGTAGTCCATAACCACGAACTTGTAACTTGCATCGTAATGGACGAAACACACCTGAGTAATATGGAAAAAACAATTAAAACACTCTAGTCGAGTAGATGGTTTAAAGAAAAAAAATGGCGACACTAATACAAATTAAAATGAATAAGGAGATTGGGAAATTTTGTGGAATATATTTCCTCACTTAAGAAACTGGTTTTTATTCGGTTTCTTGTCTTCTAGTTTTATGAGCTGTTTCCATTTGGTACATAATGTAAAAGCATTATATTCCAACACTCGTAAAGAAAGGCCTGTTGTTATATATATATATATATATATATATATAAAACTGTTCCATACATACGTAAAGGCAAATGTCAAAATTAAATCCGTTAAGTAACGCTACAAGTACTATTGAGAATAAACAATTAACTTTATAAGCAGCAACAAAAGAGAAGCTACGTTTATCCAAACTGTGTATATTTGAATGAAATTGTTTTAGATATTGACAAAAATGTCTAATTTGAAGGTAAGACTAAAGATGAAAAATTTACATACGCTTTTACTAAAATTGAATATTGTTTTAGATTATATTTCGAACAAATGTACATATATTGATGGATCTTACAAAAAAACTGCTTAATTAGTGCTGAGCACGCTAAATCCTCGATTACACGTACCGAGGTAAATGCAACGATTGTGCGAAAGTGTCTGGAAAATTGTGGATAGAATTTCTCCAAGCAATAATACTTTCTAAATATATCTGGATGAGCGTAATTAATATATCCCTTTTGGATAAATATCAGATAAATTGTAAAATCAGATAAGTATGCCCGTGAGTCTTACAACAAAATCATAAAAAAAAAATGCCTAACAAATCTTTCCCATTCATTCTGCGAATCATAATCTCATTTGTGTAAAGTGCTTTTACACTTCTGAAACTACCAGCACTTTGACATTAAATATTTGTGAATAATCTTGAAAAGATATATTAGCTCATTAGTTTCATTTCCTATGAGACAAAATTGGTGCATCCCCTCAGCAATAAATCATACGGAATGTGACATTTTGTTTCTATTTATCAGCGTTACGTCTTTCAGACGTGCCCTCAATAAAGATGTAATTTGAGTGTTGGAGGTTAATTTGGCTTTGTTTGACTTGAATAACAAATGGCTTTTGGTCTCACAAGGAAATGTAGATGTCTGTTATGGATTACATTATTTAGTATATGGCTAATCCTGCTGTAATTCATCTTAATGGTCGAACTACACTCGCCGCTTACCGGAGTAATAGATGGCATGTTTGGGAAACGTACACGTTCATGAACTGCATTAATAAATGGGGATGATTTTTAAATTCTTGGAGGGGGGTGTCAGATTGGGAATGAAATTGTTTAAAGGGAGGGAAATAATTAAGAGTATTGCAGATGTTAAGGAGGGTTTTTTTTCATTCTTAAAATATTTTAAGTAGGCGAAAAGAGGGGGAATTTATATTATTAATAAAGCAGGCTTCAAATAAGAAATTCAAAAGTATTGCCCCAAATAAGAAATTCAAAAGTATATTAAAGTATGTGATAGCATGCAGAACAAAATCATCTTTAAACACTTGGTGTCTCTGAAGTGCTAGGGCACATTTTATACATTTTTTCACTATAATTACTGTGGTTTATCACTCTCTCTCTCTCTCTCTCTCTCTCTCTCTCTCTCTCTGTATATATATATATATATATATACATAGTTTTAGGCTTATAGCTTTGGTCTTTTACTTTCAACTTTGTCTTATATATATATTTATATATATATATATATATATATATATATATATATATATATATATATATATAGAGAGAGAGAGAGAGAGAGAGAGAGAGAGAGTTGGTTGCTCATATCTGTGTGTGAGCGTTCATGCATGCAAACTAATAGTCTTTTATAATGAGTGAATTACATGTAATGTAATCTCAGATCCGTTACATTACATGTTTAAATTGTTAATATCAGAGAATTAGAAACTTTTGAAGATCATAGAAAATTAGAAATTACTTAGGTGAATTTTATATAGAAAATCAAAATGCATACTGCCTTTGGAGCAGTGTTTAAGATACATCAAACCGATTGCGTACTTAGACTTCATTATAGTAATCTATCGAATTTAATAATAATTGTTCTGGAATGATTTGAAGTAAGACTTAAGATCAACAAACTATTACTTTCAAACATGAGAGGTTAGTTCAGGCACTGAAATATAACACATAAAATTTTACCTTTGAAACAGGACATAAAATTTTAAGGGGACTCACGACTCTTAAGTCTACGAAATAAGGCAAATTTTCATACTTTTCGACTCTTTGTAGCTATTTCAATTTACTCCCAATTTTTATAAATTTTATATATATGATAAAGAGCTATATTAACTTTAAGAAACAAATTTTCAATTTCCAAAATCATTTTAAATCATATTTAAAAAAATGCTTTAGAAATACCTTGTTTTTTAAGTATTTTTATTGTATACTGGTTTGCGCGCCGAACTATGAAATTAATTTTACATTTAAATGCATAATTCCTGTTTTATATTTAAAATAAATAATTCAAAATATAATTGAACACAAAACATTCAACATTAAAATATATTTTCAATTTTTTTAAAACTGCTAAAAATAAACTTAAAATTTCCTTAAATTTTTGCATAAATTTACCCCTGAAAAAATAATAAAATATGCCCGATTGCCCTAATTTTAGTTCAGACACAATAAAATAACATGATTATGCAGTGATAAAAATTTCATAGAATTATGTTTCATAGTTTTTGAGATATCAGTTGCGTAATGATGCAAAATTACATTTTGAGAAAAATGAGTTTAAAGTTTTACTTACCATAAACTTGATCAGTTATTAAATATTTGGACATAAAAATCACTTTAATGGCATTTACTTAGTTACACCAATATGTTTTAATATTATGGTAAGAATTTTTGTAAAATAATGCATTTTTATAGATGAAAATCATCCATATTGATGTTAGGAAACAACCTCGATTATCAAACTCACTTATAAGATATTTTGGTTTTTCACTTATTTAGATTCCTGCAAAAGGCAAAAAAGGAAAGACATTTTGAGAAAATGGAGATAAAATTTTCAATTACATTAAATATATTTTCAGCGAAATCCTATAGAACCAAATCATATTACTGATGACACACATAGCAAAAATAAATGAATTTTACTGTATTTATTATTTCACACATTTATCAAAATCCTCCTGGTTCATATATCGTCCCTTCTTCATCTCTTTGTTGTTGGGACAACTTAATTTTTGCTAATTTTCTTCCTCTCCTAGCATGTAAAGTATTTCTATTTACCATTCTTTGAGCAGAGCTAACTCGTTTTAAGTCACTGCGAAGCTGAGAGATAATAGCATTCATTCCTGGATGCATATCCAACAGCCTCATGACAGCAAGCCTACCCTTTTTTCCTTCATTAAATAAAATAGCAGCTTCATACGCAGCTATTTCTGCTATTCTATTACCAGATCCAGATATTTTGGGGCATATCTGCCATATCAGTGAATTTAACGATTCATTTGGATTCTGGGTATGGCTACCAAGACACCGCTTCAAGAGATCAGGTCTTGACAAATCTTTGAACACTGGTTTTATGGCATTCATCACTGCAGGTGGTAACGTGACTTTATGATGAAAATTATCTACAGTGCCACTTGAAACAGCCTGCTGGTACTTGTACCATGATTGTACACCAGTTGGGCAAAATGAATGCAATGGCTCATCATCAGTGGACCGAGTATGAAAATATACCGCCCAGACAGCCTTTCGCATATCATCTAGTGATGCAGCATTTTCTCTAATTTCATTTCCATAATATATAGTTAGTTTGTTTATTATGGCATCCGTTAAACGTCCTTTGCCTGATAAACCTTTGCCATCGTCCAACTTTTTAGATCTATAATCTTGCTTTAGTTTCCTAAGGCGAGTGCCCATTCTCTTTTGAACATGGCCTACGCATTCAAGTTTGGAGACAGCTATATCACTATAAGGTTTGCTTTCACAAATTGCAGAATATGTTTTAGCATCCCCATCTCCAATGTAGTTTATATATTTCACTCCCCTTTCCTTTACAGATCTCTGAAAGATGTTCACCATTCCATCTACTTCCATCTTTCCTGAAGATCCTGAATGGTTTTTCAGGCAGTTTGGCGAATGTTTTGCTTTCCATTCTTCGAAAGCTTTGCCTGATCGTTGGCCTTTCCAGGATGAACAGATTCTGCAAGATGATGACAGCACTTCTATGTCAATAACTTTACCTGTATCAGCACCGATTATAGTACATACTCCTATCTGAGAGGTATGCCCTCTTGTCTTCCAAGTTCCATCACCACTAACGGTGATAGAACTCGAACCTGTTTTAGAAGCTTCTTCTAGTGCAGCATTTTTCATGCTGTCAATAGCAACAGATTTTGATGCTGTATTAATATGTTTGCATATTTTGTCATATGCATTCTGTGTTACAGGTTTACCAAAATCCATGATACCACAAAATGTTGTGAGAGGTTCCAAACCTTGTCCTATACAACGCATTGCATATATGATGCGCCTGTTTAATTCAGGCACATTTTTTTTTTCACCAATCATTTTGGAATTGTTGAAGCTTGTACTGAAGTGGCATTTTTCACATTTCATCGAAATTGATGAAAACAATCCTCTCTTACTTTTCTCAGTAACATTTAAAGATTTTGAACACACTTTACACTTTAAATTATCTATTAAAAATGCAAAAAGGATATCTTTATCCATTATGATATATCCTTGAAATCTGTTACCTTGATCACAATCACTTTCACTTGCACACACACTGCCAATTTTTTTCATCGATGCACTGTCCCGATTACAAACATTTTGTTCATCAGATGATGAAGGAGGTGGATTTATATCACTCAATGCACTGGTACTGTCAGTATTTTCACGAGTGAATTTCACGTATTTGTTGCCATGAAAACGGCGTTTTTTTGCTCGCTTTCCTGAAGCTCGTTTATGACTTTCCATTTCGAAAGGTTTCACAATAATTAAAATTAATCTAATAAATAATCTAACGCAGAAATTAAACGTATGCAAAGCACTTAATAATAAAATATGAACGTTGTAAATTATAAATTTTCCACAGAAATGAACTGAAAATGAGACGCACAGAATCAACGCTTTAGCATGTAAACAAGCTTCGCACTGCACATGGCAAAATCACAAGGTCAGAGTTGAGAGAGATCGTTACTGCTTCCCATTAATAAATAAAAAAATAAATAGCTCGGCGAAAAAAAAAGTTAGCTATGCAACATGAAGAAGAAATGCTAAAAGTGGGTGTGTCACATGTCCTTTTAAGTTATGTTTACATTCTTGCTTTTTATATTTTTATCAATCTCTCCGGAACTAAGCGGAATATTTTCATGCGGTTTGCTTTATTTTGTTCAGAAATGATCAGGCTTTAACATATATTTTTTTCAAAAAATCGAATTTTTTTAAGATTTAAGAGTAGTGAGTCCCCTTAAATTAACATTCGAAAGAAGAAAATCGTTTTTATGCTTCTAATATCAACATATCACAGACATATTTTCTAATGACAGAAAAAGTAATAACATTTCCTTAAATTTAAAAAACCTATGAACTTAAATTTTCTAAACTCCATTATCACATGCTTTGCGTTTTATAAAATAGAATGAAATTTTCAGTGTGTCATTAATAATACAAAATAAATAATTTAATGACGAGTAATGAGAATTATGAACAAACATTCAATTAAATTAAATCAAATTAAATTAATTCCCTTTCAACGTTTGCTGAAAATTGTGGAAGAAATGAGAATATACACCCTTAATGATTTCATTTGTCTGTTTATAATTTTCATAAATATATTCAACTTTTTCAATTATATGATTCATAAATTATTTATACACCAAAATTGAATGTTTTAAAACATAAAAGGAAAAAACAGTTTTGCTTAATATTTTAGCCTTTATCTATGTAAAATAATACAGATTAAATTCGTATAAAGTCTTTAAATCATTTAACTGAAGAATGTACATAATTTTTTAACATTAATTTTAATACCACAGATAATACATCAGCTATATAATTGAATTGAATAAATATTATTTAATAACTCAATAGCATAACAATTATCTCATTTTTTCTAAGTTATTCTAATATATTAAATTAAACAGCCATTAAATGAAATGAAATTAGTAGAAAGCCAGGAACTTTAAACTATCTAGAATATTTAGTTAACATTGCATAGTTCTTAACTATAACTTAATATTAGTTGATAATGTAAATAATTTAATTTTTTTTAAATTTTTACATACATTTCAGACTGTTTCTATTCTTAGAGTAATAACTCTTGAACGTTGGGTATTTCAAATTCTTAGCGTTATTTCTTTATTATTTTCAGATTTTATACGTCTTCAAGTTTGCTTTCTTTGATACCGAAATCCCTGTCGTTTTATCGAGAAAAATTAAATTTATCTTTATTAAAGATTATTGCTTTCTTGCCACATGCATCACCATGCTTGGTGAACTACTTTTTGTCATCTCAGTTTATTTTTATTAATTATGTTTCTAATCAAACCTGTAACACGTTATCTTAAATAACCTAATCTAAAATATTTTATAAATTTGTTCGAAATTCAAATAATAGGCTTTAAAAAAAAAAAAAAAAAAAAAAAAAAAATATATATATATATATATATATATATATATATATATATATATATATATATATATATATATATATATATATATATATATATATATATATATATATATATATATATATATATATATATATATATATATATATATATATATAGTGAAACTCTTCTCTATGGCGGTCAATAATGGTTCCGCCAAAAAGTGGTTGTTTTGAGGGGTGGCCATTGAGAAGAAGTTCTCCCTTAACATTGGCTCTATGGAGACTTGAAACGGTTCTAAACAAAATATAGCCCTTTAAGGGGGGGGGGAGGGTGCTGCTAAACAAGTTTCACTGTATATTAAATACTCATTTTAAAGCACATCTTTTGATTCCAATGAACTAAATATAGTCTTAAAATAAAATGATGTAAATCTACATGTTTTATTTGTGGACTAATTCAGAAAATATTGTATGTGTATTGATCCAAATCCATCCTATGTTTATACTTTTTTTTTGTAATTCTACAAAGTAGTTTTAGTGGGATCACTTTAAAGGTAACAAGCAAATTATTAATTTTTAATCAAATAATTTAGGATTCGGATTACATTTTCCACTAAACCTATTGACCTACATCAACGTAAACAATGCATTGACATGCGTTTAGAAATAGAAAAAACTTTTTCCTGTGTTTATGAAAAACTTAATACCGAGAAAAGTTCGGTTTTAATGTCACTAAAATGTTCATATTGATTACATGTGCAGAATACAGAGTTCCTCAAGATAAAACCTTTATCATGTTATTAAGTAACCAAATTAAAAAAACATACAATAATTAGAACGCAACTTGAATGGAAATACGAAAAGCAATCTTCTTCATTTAATATCACTTTAATTGAATCTATTATGCTTAGTGCAATTTTAAAAAAAGAAATTAACGAAATTTCTTTATGTGGTGATTTTTACTTATACATCAACCATTGTGTGTTTACACAAACGAAATTTAACTCCATTCTGTGATTATACATCTTTCTTTGTATTTTATAAAAATTGTTTCAGTGGTATCTTTTCAAGATTTCAAAGGGGGGGGGGGGGAGAAGTTCATTTATAATGGAGTCATTTTAGGTTGTGTATATTTTTTCCAGCCATACTGTGTAGCGTCCGCGTAAACAATAGAATGACAAGAGAAAATCAAAAATTAAAACTTCATTGAACAATGAGAGAAAAGAGAATTTACTAAATTACACAGCCGTAAACACTTCTGTAGCTATTATCTTGCAATTAGATAAAGAGTAAAAAACAAGGGTAATAGCGTTTTTTGAATACTTAAAAGCCTTAATAAACACAATTACATCTATTTGAAATATACTTTAGTAACTTTTTTTCCCAAAAATTGTAATCCTCCAGGGAGAATTTTAACTGCAATATGAATCTCAAATCTTTGTCTAAAAAACTTAAATTAATTAATTACAGCAAACAATGCATGTGTAAATAATCCTATCACACGAAATTTGAAAGATCAATTACCGGGATATTGAAATTGTTTGTTTATGTTTTAAGTTCATTTTACATTTTGGAAAACTGAAATAGGAAACATGAGCAAGCACTTATTGTTCGGTTTCTAATTTGAGTTTTTTTCATTGCTAGCCATATAAAAACATCCTGATTTTAGAATCAAATATCTGTAAGTCCAATTTAAAATTAAATATTTCATCTGCGAGGATTATTGTGAGAGTTTCATTAAATAAAAAAATTGAAGATTGGGCACAGAAATTTAGGAAAAATTAATAAAACTTAATGGACTTTAATTTAGCACTAACTTTTATGAGATGATGATTTAATAAATTCTTAAATAGAAGCTTTTAGGAATACGTAAAATATATTAAAAGTCTATTATCTTTAAAAAAATTTTCCAGTTTTACGTGTTTTTACTAGTTCTTCTAATGTTTACTATTGTAACTATTGTTCACTAGAGTTACTAATACTTACTAGTGTTAAAATTGTTTATAGTTTTCAGGAGGTCATTGGGTTTGATTTTTTCCACGACCAATGTATCCAAGACTTCAGTATTCCCTTCAAATATTTATATAACATAATAACGTTGTAATAAATCAGTAAATATGGGCAACTGAAATCAATATATATACATATATATATATATATATATATATATATATATATATACATATAGCTTCAATATATATATATATATATATATATATATATATATATATATATATAGCTTCGTTCTAGTAGGCGTATATTACTGGAACAAAGAACAATTAGAATGAAATCTCTCCATTCTTCCGATAAATAGATACTTCGTTCGTTCAAGGTACCTGAACTATTTGCGTCGTCGATAGAGGCAAGTATTTGGTTTCTATACAGAAAAGAAAGATGTAAACATTCGTTTCCTCTAAACAAGAATTTGTAGCATTAATATGTTTTCCTTCGAGTAATGAGATGTAATAAAGTACAAGAAATGACCCATAAAGACATTATCGATCTTCTCGGAAGGTGTGCTTATTTCGAGATAGAAATTTATGTATCTTGCCGGGAAGGGACTAAAGCAAACAAGTGAACTTTGCTAGCTGTAGTGGGATAAACCGCGTATAAATTTATAGTTTATCCTATATGAAAGGTTAAAAATACAGAAACAGTTCAGAGATGAAATTATAGAAAAGCATATTCCTAGTGTTGTTATTTACCATGAAAATTTATACAGGTAAATATTTAATGTTTTAATTATGAATGGTATTAACAGTTATAAGGTCGAGACAAACTCCGGGCATTGTACTAAATCATATCACAATCTCTAATTTCACGTTATGAAGCCCTTTTTAAAAGTGATGGTTTAATTTGGCAATGATTAAAACTTGACTGCACCAATTTTTTCTCATTATATCCTTTCGTTCTCTAACTGTGTCTTTTTCTATATATCTACTTGTATTCTTCTCTGCATCTACCTATGTATCTACCTCGCCATATCTATCTATCAATCACCCTCTTTATCGATTTGTCTAGCTCTAGTCCAGTCAGTCTATCTATCAGTCGATATGTTGATATTAATCTTTCTGTGAATATGTCTTTGTATTTCCACCTCCGTCTCTCCCTCTCTGTCTATCTATATCTATTCCTGCACCCCCTTCTCTCTATCTGTCAAAATCTCTCTCATATCATCTCCTCCTGTGTCGTAGAAATTACTCCTTTCATTTATATCTTTCAAAACATATCCCCTCATTCTTAGTATAAATGAAAGTCTCGCTATATAAAGTTTCATCCGATTGAGTCTTTTACTTCGCGGTTATGTTCTTTCTTAACCTCTATAAAATCCTGATTAAAAGTTGTATAGTCAGGTCACCTTCTCTCACCACCCCTACATTCCCCCATAAAAAAATGTTGACAACATTTATTTACGAGGGCTTAATCATTTCACATTCATTGCTTTTTATTGCTGGTATTACACGCATTTTATCATCTTCGTAGATTTTACCATACACCTTATTAAGATTTCATTACGAAACTCGAATTTTCTGACCTGTGACATTACTGTATGCTTAATATACATTTCTGTATGACTACTATTAATCTATATTACTGAATATAGCATTATAACATTGAAAGATTGGATGCAAATTCTCCCCGAAATCTTTTTTTACTAACTCAGAAAATATTTTATTTGTGTTGAGCCAAATTTAAATCCATCCTATGCATATATATATATATATATATATATATATATATATATATATATATATATATATATATATATATATATATATATATATATGTATGTATAAATATATATATCTTTTTCTTTTGTAATTTTATAAGGTAGTTTTAATGGGGTCGTTTTATTCGTTAACAGGAATTTATTAATTTTAAATGAAGTATAAAAGTATCAAGTTTCAATCAAGTACAACATTTCTTTATAAAACGAGCAATATAAATATATATATATATATATATACGTGTAACGGCGTAATATTTTTTATTCCGTATAGTTCATTCTTTAGTTTTGTTTAGTTTTGCAGTGGTGGTCTGAGTGAAGACAATAAGTCCTTATTTCAACTAATTACAGTTTATTATTCATTAGAAATGCCTCCAGCTCCATTTAATTATTAATAACATTTTGCTATGCAACCCACCTCGCGTCTGGTCCCTTTTCCGTTGCTTAGACCTCGCGTCTATTTTCCGTTGCTTAATACATCGCTCTGCTTCGTTCGTTTGTTCGGGTGTTTAGAAAGAGACGCTGATGACGTAAGCACAGTCTGATGCAATACTGACTGGCAGTTACGAGAGATTAAATTGAAAAACAGACAAGTACTGCCATCTTTCGACTTTTATGTTCACTAATTACAAGATCTTGCTCATTTTCCTATTTCTTCTTAAGCTAGTTTAATGTTCCCAATTTATCCTACCCTTAGTATTAATATCGGGCCGTATACACACACACACACACACACACACACACACATACACACACATATATATATATATATATATATATATATATATATAACTAAAATATTTAAAGCATGTGTTGCACTAAAACCAATACATTATAAATATAGGCATTAATATGTATATTGTCAATATGCGCTAAGCTGCAATTATTAGACAATACTATATAAGATATAATTAAAACAATAATGATACACCAAGATAAGCTAAAAAGGATAGTGAAGTTTGAAGCAAAAAGGAAAATTTTTTTGAAACAAAAACGGAAATTGATGTATTTAAAAAGACGTGAGGGGGATTAAGACCCCTCTATCCTGGTTAAAAGATCTTTTTACATAGCTAAAACTTTCCCAGCATTCGTCATACATCAATTAGAAAATTTAAAACTTTTCAAAAGGGTTTAAGACAATAAATAGAAAAAGTTAGACATTTAAGTAGAAGTTAAATACTATAATAAAATAAAGTGACATAATGTCATAAGATGATCTCTAAAAACTACCTTACCAAAAACAGTAATTATAAATATAAGAAAAGCACTGAAAATTCCACAATACATTGAAAAATTACACTACCATTATAAAACACCACATTTTATAAAACCATTAAATCTTTAAAATTCAAAACAGCAGACAAAAACTCTATACCTCCAAGTCCAAGTGCCCAAGGACATCCACGCGCCCAAAACAACGCCTCAGTATATCCACCAGAAAGCCAGCCGGATAACCCGCCTGTACAGCCAGTTCAATGAATTTTTTAACTCTTTTATTCATTTCAATCCTAGAGTCACACAGTCTATCACAACGAATTAGGTAGTTGTTGACTATATTACGTTTAACATTTTGATGTAAAGCTGTATTCCAATTAGATAGACGGTTTATGTTAAAGTCGTATAAATCTTTTTTATCGAATATGCGAAAAGATATTGTTCCATTTGACAAAGTGAGGGTTACATCCAAAAAGTTGATTTCATTTTTGGAGTTTTGTTCGGTCTTAGTTAGTTTTATATTAGCTGGATAAAAAGTAGGAGCAAAGTTACAGTTAACCTCGTGAGCAATGAAAATGTCATCTACGTATCTAAAGAAAGCTATATTTTGTAAAAGTGATGATTTAGATTCATAATAATATAAATATATATCTGCCAAATAGGACGATGATCCACCCCCCATTGGCAGTCCAAATGTCTGAATATAATATGTTGTACCATTAAATAAATAATTTTCAAACAATATGATACGAAGAGTATTTTTAAAAAGAGTAAAAGTAATATATTCTTGTAAATCAAACCTGTGAAAAAACTCAATTAGAATTGAAAAAAGAAAAGTAGTGTCTATATTATTGAATAGGTCTACTACGTCATAAGATTCTATTAGTTCTATATCGTTTAAATTTTTGATTTTTGATATTAATTGTAGGCTATTAGTGATTATATTGGATCCAAATTTTTTTATTTTAATGAAAAGGTTTTTTAAAACTGGTATTATCAATTTATTAGCATAAGTTATGTAGGTACCGAAACCAACAGTTACTGGTCGAAAGGTAATAGGTTTTTTGTGGAATTTGGGAATTGCAACAAGGTAGGGAAAGGAGAAGGAATAAAGATTTATATTAATTTTTTTATGCAGTTTAACTAAACGTCGTTTCAGAGACAACTCATCAAATGCATATGGTTCGTAAAGTCTATTATTTGAATAAAAATTTTTTACAATTTGAATATAATAATATTTGCAAATAAATGAATAATTAGATGCCACCTTGTCAACATAACTAATTACCAGTTTATTTTGTAGTCCCTTTATAGAGGTCATACTTGGACTATTGAAATAAGTTCTAGAACCCTTTAAGGCCAATTCATAACTTTTTAGAAAAGTGATTGAAGTTTTTTGTTTCCATTTTGTAAATGCCTCCAAAGGCAAATTATATTTTAAAGCATTTTTTTCAATGAAGGTGGTGAGGTTCTTATTGAAGGTTATTTCTATGTCTTTAAAACAATTATATCTAAACTTAGTACCCATTTGTATTGCATCACGTAGGTTTTTGTTCGATACTATCTGGACATTACCCGTTATGACATGGTTATGATCTGGATTAATATATTTTGACATTGATTTATGATGACAATCACACTGATAAACTGTGTTTAAGTTTTTTGAATTTAGATTATAATTAAATATTTTACGACTAATTGGTATATTATAAGAGTATGTAACTTTAGGTTGTATTTTACAAGGTAAGTCAGACATAGAATCCTTAAATATTTTATTTATTGGTATGGAATTAAAGGCATTGTTTTTAAATTGTATAACTATGTATTCTGTTTTTATAGGTTGCATTGCTGCAGAAAGATCTATTCCTAATTTTTTAGCTCTAATTTTAAAGGTTTCTAATATTGTAAAATAGTGTTGTAAATATGAAGGTTCGAAGAGGCTTTTATATTTAGGATCTATTACATATTGCCATAGTTTGTTTAACCATCGTTTTTTAATATTGTATATTTTACATTTTATCCAATTAAATTTTACAGAAGTTTCAGACAACAAATCCCTATTTAGTTCTAAAAAAAGGTTTTTATGTTTTTGTATGTTAAGTTTGTTACTACCATTACCGCGTCGCTGTCTTCGCTTTAGGGAGAATTTTGGATCTACTTGTATTGAGATGTAGTCCTGAGTGTTTAGATAGCTTAAAGTATTTTCGTTTTTCGTTTTACCAAAACATGAAGTATTCAGGCCGAAGGGATAAAGTGTGTTAAATTGCGAGATGTGCATACTCTCCCACCATAAACGAAGTCTATCCTTTGGAACTATGTCCAAAATACTAACTTCGATTGATGTAAAACTGTGTGACCTGAAGTGTAACATCTCGAAAGAAGGATCTTTTTTATTATTAATGTTGCTTCTATGCAAATTTAGTCTGATGTGTAGTTTATTTGATGTTTGACCTATATAGGCCTGACTACACTCTTTACACTTTAAACAATAGATACAGTTATATACTTTACAAAACACTTTATTTCTAGTATTAGTACCCAACTGGTTTATGTTTGCAAAAGGACACGTTTTACAGCGTGGATTTGTACATCTTTTGAACTTGAAAGTACGTATATTACGATAATGTGAGTAATAATTAAATTTAAAATTAGGAACACTAATATCTATTACGGTTTTTTTGTTAGCACATGTTGTATTTACCACACTAGGAGCTTTAGCAAAAAAAGAAGTAATCAAACCTGGGTTACGGGCTAACGAAGTGTTCAAATCCCCAACATTGACACTCCGGGCATCGGGTGAATGTAATTCAACCGCTTTGCCAGTCGCTTGATACCTTTCAGTGTACCTGTTCATGATAAGTTAATAGAAAGAAATCTAGCTTCTAATCAAGTCCATGTTCAATAGGCGCATTCCGCAATCAAACCATTCCGTAAGTCTTCTACGTGAAAAAACTACATTAGGAAGTTGTAATCATGACATCACTACAGCAGTACCATTGCTAAACATGTTGTGGATTAATATCAACTTGGCTAATTTTTAACTAATTTTGTGATTTTTTATTTTACTTTTTTATTTTTTTATATAGAAAATAAGTTAAAGAAAATTGTATGACGAGCTAGGGAGCGTATATGGACATAACTCATATGGTGTACCCCAATTAGAATTAAATTATAGAAATAAATTATAGCAATTCCGTCCAAAATGCGCGTAGCTTTTGCAATGTTTAGACAGAGCATATATAACTAAAATATTTAAAGCATGTGTTGCACTAAAACCAATACATTATAAATATAGGCATTAATATGTATATTGTCAATATGCGCTAAGCTGCAATTATTAGACAATACTATATAAGATATAATTAAAACAATAATGATACACCAAGATAAGCTAAAAAGGATAGTGAAGTTTGAAGCAAAAAGGAAATTTTTTTTTTGAAACAAAAACGGAAATTGATGTATTTAAAAAGACGTGAGGGGGATTAAGACCCCTCTATCCTGGTTAAAAGATCTTTTTACATAGCTAAAACTTTCCCAGCATTCGTCATACATCAATTAGAAAATTTAAAACTTTTCAAAAGGGTTTAAGACAATAAATAGAAAAAGTTAGACATTTAAGTAGAAGTTAAATACTATAATAAAATAAAGTGACATAATGTCATAAGATGATCTCTAAAAACTACCTTACCAAAAACAGTAATTATAAATATAAGAAAAGCACTGAAAATTCCACAATACATTGAAAAATTACACTACCATTATAAAACACCACATTTTATAAAACCATTAAATCTTTAAAATTCAAAACAGCAGACAAAAACTCTATACCTCCAAGTCCAAGTGCCCAAGGACATCCACGCGCCCAAAACAACGCCTCAGTATATCCACCAGAAAGCCAGCCGGATAACCCGCCTGTACAGCCAGTTCAATGAATTTTTTAACTCTTTTATTCATTTCAATCCTAGAATCACACAGTCTATCACAACGAATTATGTAGTTGTTGACTATATTACGTTTAACATTTTGATGTAAAGCTGTATTCCAATTAGATAGACGGTTTATGTTAAAGTCGTATAAATCTTTTTTATCGAATATGCGAAAAGATATTGTTCCATTTGACAAAGTGAGGGTTACATCCAAAAAGTTGATTTCATTTTTGGAGTTTTGTTCGGTCTTAGTTAGTTTTATATTAGCTGGATAAAAAGTAGGAGCAAAGTTACAGTTACAACATGTACATGTGCAACATGTGCTAACAAAAAAACCGTAATAGATATTAGTGTTCCTAATTTTAAATTTAATTATTACTCACATTATCGTAATATACGTACTTTCAAGTTCAAAAGATGTACAAATCCACGCTGTAAAACTTGTCCTTTTGCAAACATAAACCAGTTGGGTACTAATACTAGAAATAAAGTGTTTTGTAAAGTATATAACTGTATCTATTGTTTAAAGTGTAAAGAGTGTAGTCAGGCCTATATAGGTCAAACATCAAATAAACTACACATCAGACTAAATTTGCATAGAAGCAACATTAATAATAAAAAAGATCCTTCTTTCGAGATGTTACACTTCAGGTCACACAGTTTTACATCAATCGAAGTTAGTATTTTGGACATAGTTCCAAAGGATAGACTTCGTTTATGGTGGGAGAGTATGCACATCTCGCAATTTAACACACTTTATCCCTTCGGCCTGAATACTTCATGTTTTGGTAAAACGAAAAACGAAAATACTTTAAGCTATCTAAACACTCAGGACTACATCTCAATACAAGTAGATCCAAAATTCTCCCTAAAGCGAAGACAGCGACGCGGTAATGGTAGTAACAAACTTAACATACAAAAACATAAAAACCTTTTTTTAGAACTAAATAGGGATTTGTTGTCTGAAACTTCTGTAAAATTTAATTGGATAAAATGTAAAATATACAATATTAAAAAACGATGGTTAAACAAACTATGGCAATATGTAATAGATCCTAAATATAAAAGCCTCTTCGAACCTTCATATTTACAACACTATTTTACAATATTAGAAACCTTTAAAATTAGAGCTAAAAAATTAGGAATAGATCTTTCTGCAGCAATGCAACCTATAAAAACAGAATACATAGTTATACAATTTAAAAACAATGCCTTTAATTCCATACCAATAAATAAAATATTTAAGGATTCTATGTCTGACTTACCTTGTAAAATACAACCTAAAGTTACATACTCTTATAATATACCAATTAGTCGTAAAATATTTAATTATAATCTAAATTCAAAAAACTTAAACACAGTTTATCAGTGTGATTGTCATCATAAATCAATGTCAAAATATATTAATCCAGATCATAACCATGTCATAACGGGTAATGTCCAGATAGTATCGAACAAAAACCTACGTGATGCAATACAAATGGGTACTAAGTTTAGATATAATTGTTTTAAAGACATAGAAATAACCTTCAATAAGAACCTCACCACCTTCATTGAAAAAAATGCTTTAAAATATAATTTGCCTTTGGAGGCATTTACAAAATGGAAACAAAAAACTTCAATCACTTTTATAAAAAGTTATGAATTGGCCTTAAAGGGTTCTAGAACTTATTTCAATAGTCAAAGTATGACCTCTATAAAGGGACTACAAAATAAACTGGTAATTAGTTATGTTGACAAGGTGGCATCTAATTATTCATTTATTTGCAAATATTATTATATTCAAATTGTAAAAAATTTTTATTCAAATAATAGACTTTACGAACCATATGCATTTGATGAGTTGTCTCTGAAACGACGTTTAGTTAAACTGCATAAAAAAATTAATATAAATCTTTATTCCTTCTCCTTTCCCTACCTTGTTGCAATTCCCAAATTCCACAAAAAACCTATTACCTTTCGACCAGTAACTGTTGGTTTCGGTACCTACATAACTTATGCTAATAAATTGATAATACCAGTTTTAAAAAAACCTTTTCATTAAAATAAAAAAATTTGGATCCAATATAATCACTAATAGCCTACAATTAATATCAAAAATCAAAAATTTAAACGATATAGAACTAATAGAATCTTATGACGTAGTAGACCTATTCAATAATATAGACACTACTTTTCTTTTTTCAATTCTAATTGAGTTTTTTCACAGGTTTGATTTACAAGAATATATTACTTTTACTCTTTTTAAAAATACTCTTCGTATCATATTGTTTGAAAATTATTTATTTAATGGTACAACATATTATATTCAGACATTTGGACTGCCAATGGGGGGTGGATCATCGTCCTATTTGGCAGATATATATTTATATTATTATGAATCTAAATCATCACTTTTACAAAATATAGCTTTCTTTAGATACGTAGATGACATTTTCATTGCTCACGAGGTTAACTGTAACTTTGCTCCTACTTTTTATCCAGCTAATATAAAACTAACTAAGACCGAACAAAACTCCAAAAATGAAATCAACTTTTTGGATGTAACCCTCACTTTGTCAAATGGAACAATATCTTTTCGCATATTCGATAAAAAAGATTTATACGACTTTAACATAAACCGTCTATCTAATTGGAATACAGCTTTACATCAAAATGTTAAACGTAATATAGTCAACAACTACCTAATTCGTTGTGATAGACTGTGTGACTCTAGGATTGAAATGAATAAAAGAGTTAAAAAATTCATTGAACTGGCTGTACAGGCGGGTTATCCGGCTGGCTTTCTGGTGGATATACTGAGGCGTTGTTTAGGGCGCGTGGATGTCCTTGGGCACTTGGACTTGGAGGTATAGAGTTTTTGTCTGCTGTTTTGAATTTTAAAGATTTAATGGTTTTATAAAATGTGGTGTTTTATAATGGTAGTGTAATTTTTCAATGTATTGTGGAATTTTCAGTGCTTTTCTTATATTTATAATTACTGTTTTTGGTAAGGTAGTTTTTAGAGATCATCTTATGACATTATGTCACTTTATTTTATTATAGTATTTAACTTCTACTTAAATGTCTAACTTTTTCTATTTATTGTCTTAAACCCTTTTGAAAAGTTTTAAATTTTCTAATTGATGTATGACGAATGCTGGGAAAGTTTTAGCTATGTAAAAAGATCTTTTAACCAGGATAGAGGGGTCTTAATCCCCCTCACGTCTTTTTAAATACATCAATTTCCGTTTTTGTTTCAAAAAAAAAATTTTCCTTTTTGCTTCAAACTTCACTATCCTTTTTAGCTTATCTTGGTGTATCATTATTGTTTTAATTATATCTTATATATATATATATATATATATATATATATATATATATATATATATATATATATATATATATATATATATATATATATATACTCTTGTTGAAAGGAGATACAATTATTATTCATGTATAATGGCCAACATAAATTCGGATTTCTTTTTTTTTTTTTAATTTTAAAATACGAGAATAACGAAATGATCAGAATGATATCAAAAAGTTTATTATAAGGAAATTCTCTCCGGAAGTTACATATTTAAGTGTTTTTATTATTATTTAAGCAATAACATTTAGACATACATCTATACAGTATCATATACTACTAAAATACAAAAAAGCAACCAGAAGAGACAAAACACAGAACAAAATGGCATATAGAAATTTTGGAGCAGAAACAACAGTCTAATTGTGCTCATATCCATTCGTCTTCATCAGTTCCTAGGCCTAGCAATATCTGCCATAAAGACAGTTAACCCGGAAGTAGTCGCGCGTTGGTCTTTTTGCCGCCGAAATCAGTTTCTGTAACCCATCTCCCCTTAAAGGTACAATGGAAAAACTCCTCCTAGCTGACCTTGACTGTCAGCCCTATTGTGTCCTAAAATTGCAAGGCATTCCTATGTTTTCTCAGAATTTTACTGCATTCTAAACTTCTTATCGGTCTGACAGACCGCGGTGCGAGCAGCTGCGTCGCTCATTTTTCCCCCTTCCCATTCCGCGAATTCCTTGGGAGTGAAGTTTGATTCTTTGAATCGTGGATTGTCAGTAAGCGTAGTTTGATCAGTAGACTTTAGTCTTTCTTTCTTTCTGCTATTTTTCTAAAAGACCATTTAACTATTTTTCCAAATTCAATCAATAATTTTTTCTCTATGTTCTCCGTTTCCGATCATCTCGTAACACTGACAAATTTCAACTCTGTTTTCGACCAACTGGTAGCGGGCAACAAATGGACCGAACGGTCCATTTACTGGCGTTCTAAGAAAAGGCGCGACTACTCTCGGGTTAATTGATAAAAGCATTGCAATGTAATACAGTGAAACGTGTCTAGCCGTTCACCCATCTAAACGGCTATATTTTGTTTAGAACCCATTAAAGATTCCATATAGCTAAAGATATGGATGAAACATCTTTTCGAAAGTCACCCCTCAAAACAGCCATTGTTTTCCGAAACCTTGGCTGGTCGCCATAGAGATGTTTCGCTGTATATAATTGATAATTGATAATTTTTTTATGTGAACTTTCTACATTACTAATTAATAAATTAATTAATACTGCAGATAATTACTACAGAAAATTTACTGTAGAAAAATTTTGCAGAAAATACTGTAGAAAATTTACTAAAATATACAAAAATGTATACCTTTCTACATTATTATTTTTTTTAATATGAGCTATCTACATTATTTTTAAAGGATCACTAGAATGTATTTTTAACCTGCATATTTACCGGATTGGAAATGACCATAAAAATGAGATGATAAGAAATTATACATTTCTCTTACAGAATCGTCAACTTCGGTATGATTTTTCATGTTAGTGTTATGTAAACTTTAATCTTATGATTGTAAAAATTATACAGAAATTTTGAAATTTTGTCAATTTCCTTGATTTTCTTTTCATTTATTAATTTATTTATCATCATTTTTCTGTGCTCTACAGGGTTAAAAAAGTGAATGTAATTAAGGGAAAAATATCCCCCTCAAATATTTAATTCGTAATGGTACGTAATGTTTAGTCTCTGACGCTCTCTTTCTGAAATCTCACTAATTTTATTAGTGTCCTTGATTTAATTACGGCGAAATGAGATGATATGTTGATTAAATACTTTTATCAAAGGGAAATATCATACTTTAGGGAATTTTTTTTCTCTCATCTCTTTTGGAAATCTGAAACCCTGTGATATATTTATTAAAGATAAAAGTTAATTATAATTTATACATCTCTTTTTGCATGATAAACTGCGTATTTTTTCTCATTTGCATTGACTTAATAATATTTTCGTCGAAAATTATATGCTTCCTTTTGAAATAAAATAACGCTATTACACCAAAGCAATTACTTCAGGATTTTTTTTTACGGTGCTCAATGAGTTCTAAATACATCTTTAGCAAAAACATTTTCCCGGATTTTTCTACTGCTTTGCATGTATCACATATATGAAATGAATTTAATTACATAATTGCTCCAAGACTAGTGTAGAACAAAGTACTAATTATTCCAGATAACTTTGTGAGAGTATATATTTAATGTATCCAGATTTCTATTATAAATAAGTAAATTAACAATGAAAAAATTTTATATCATTTTGGCTTAGTACAATTTTTTTTCTTAGTTAATCTTTTAATGTTTTTTTTTATTTATGAGTTCATAATATCAATGAATTTTCTCGCATCTGTGTAATTGTCCAACTGTTTCTAAGAATGTGTATTTATGAAGTTGTTTTGAAATGACTGCTGTACTAGAAAATTATAACAACTATTTTAAACCATGGTCCTGAATAACCCCACGCATACTTGCACACATACACAGATATATATATATATATATATATATATATATATATATATATATATATATATATATATATATATATATATATATATATATATATATATATATATATATATAAGTGGTACAAAAACCTGCGAAAACACTAAAATCGTAAAACAGAATCGAAATACAGTTGCTGTACGCGCAGTGCCTGCGCGTAAAGCAACACACCCCCTATCACAGTGGTCGGCAAACTCATTTGTCAACAGAGCCAAATGTCAAAAGTACAACGACTGAAATATCTTTTGAGAGCCAAATTTTTTAAACTTAAACTATATAGGTAGGTGCATTGTTATTAATTTAATTGGGATACTTTAAAGCTGGTGTTTGATAAAAACGTCCTCAATCTGAATAAGATACGTTCGCTGAAGTCGACCCTTTTCCATCTCTTTCATCCACACTCGTATTGAATACTTATTTCGTCTAGCTCCTTTCGTTCATTCTCTCTGTATGCCCAAACCATCTCAACATACCTTTCTCAATCCTCGACACTACATCTTCTATCACTCCACAGCGCTCCCTAACATTAACTTAATAAACTGTACTTAAAGTTTTTTTTTAAGTCTTAGTTAAACTATAGGTACGTTGAATAAAACTTGATATCATACTTAATATCGATATTATTTGTTGATAAAAATAAATTTTAAAGCATCCATAAAATTAAATCATGACAATAACAGACAAACACTAATATGAACAATGGCTTTGCATCTCCTTGGAAAGTTTGGGTAAGTCAAGTTTGTATGTTGCTTTTTATTTTAGGCACGATTCGAGGTTCTCATCAATAAGTATAGATGCGACATCGATGTCAATGTTTTCAAAACATCGATGTATTCATAAAAACATCGATGTTTTAAACATCGATTTATTGAAGCCGATGTATTTTTAACATCGATGTTTTGTGCTCGATGTTTTACGTTGTCTCGATGTTTTTTTTTTAAATGAAAAAGTACCGTAATAAAAAAAAATTATCACGTAGCATAATTTTCACACTCAGTAAATGTAAGTCTGAATTCTGAAAAGGACGAAAACAAAAGGGGGAATGATTCCTTAGCAAACAGACAAATGGCAATTAACAACCAATGAACCAATCAGAGCGCCTGGAATGCTCCTGACACTCCACAACTTTCCATGGGGTTTTATTTTACAAATAGTATATACACGAGTGCATCCATTTAAGTTTTTGTTTTGTTCTGGTTTTATATAAGTTGACGTTGATATTATTAGTAAGATGCCTCCCAAAAGTACGTTTGGAAATATTTTTACAAAACCTCTGACAAATTGGCGAAATGCAATATTTGCCTTAAGTCCCTCAAAACGTGTGGCTATACCACGAATTTATCTGGACATTTGAAGGCAAAACATGGCAGAATTTACAAGGAGAATTTTGAGTCATCGATGTAGCCCAAAGAAACCAAGATTTTGTCATTTGTGTCTGCCCAATCAGAAAGTAAAATTAAATCACCCCTCCCCCCACTACTAACGGAAGTAACATTAATGTCAGAGATTACTAAATAGGGCCTATATTGTGATAGGGCCTATCACAATACGGATACATTTAGTCAAAATAAATAAGAAGAATTATACTAATGGAGCGATGCACACAAATGGCCATAGGGGGATTGTGACCCCTCATCCCTGGTTGAACATGTTTTCTTGCCAATGCGAACACTCCCAGTGGACCAGAGCATCGCGAGACCGAAGACTCGATAAAAGAGTTCATCTAAATCATTTGTACAAAAAGAGCTGAATAAAAGAGAAATTGTTTATGCCTAAATAAAACTAAAAAATATATATAAAAATATTTAAAAATACAACATCAATTAACAATACATCAAGATCGACCGAGCCACTCTTCATGTACACAAATCCGCCAAATCTGTTACTCTCATAAATCCGTATACAGTCACTCACGCAGTTAACTGTATGTTTTTAAGGAACTCATCCCTAGCAATATTAAAAATCTACACACGTTTTTCATTACGAAAAAGTACGGATAGTGATAATTTAATGATGACTTTATATACTCGAAGATATTATATTTTTTATCTCGTTATCACTGTATAAATTTTCACATCGTGTTATGTGGTTGAAAATGACATTTCGAAATATCGATTTATGTATTGCAGACCGCCAATGTGTCAGTTTGTTAATTTTAATGTTATATTTTATGCGTTTGTCGTATATTCTATATTCTATCATGTCATTGTTTCCACGCCTTAGATTTATGCCTAAGTAATCTATATTCTCATCCGTATTTTTTTATGTTTCTGTCAACTCTAAGTATTCCAGGTAAAAGTCGAACTTAATAACAGATCCGCCATTTCGGAATAATATTAGGACATCGTCTACGTATCGGAGGTATATCATATCGTTGTTAAGGTCTATTCCGCTCTCGTATGTATGCAAAAAAATGTCAGCAAGTGCGGAAGAGCAGGCTCCCCCCCATTGGTATACCTCTGTTTTGTTTGTATAAATTTAGACCATCACTTACATAAGTCTCCTTTAGCACGATTTGCAATAATGTCAAATATTTTGCCCGTGTTATGTATTCATTGAGGTCACATTTTTCATATGCCTCTTGCATGATGCATATTAGGTATGTGGGTTGTAAATCATATCTAGAAGCAGCTAACACCAAACTACTCAACGTAATTAAGAATATATACATAAAAATTGCTGGTTACGGCTGTCACATTATAAAAAACTGTAAAAGAGTAATAGATCTAGTGGAGGGGCTTAATGGCGTGACTAACATCAAATCTTATGATTTTACCGATTTATTCAATTCTATTGACATCGAAGAGTCAAGATATATAATAATAATATGTCATAATATATATATTAGAATATATATGTCAATTTATATATATATATATATATATATATATATGTATTTGTACATATATACACATATATATATATATATATATATATATATATATATATATATATATATATATATATATATATATATATATATATATATATATATATATATATATACCCGTAGGACAAATTTAGTGGAAGATTTAGTATTTATTATGACCGTAACATATGCCTTTAATATAAGCATATGACGTACGTATTGACAACACCAAAGACCATTCTTTATACAAATCCTTGTTTTGATGTCTAAGGTAGTTTCTGAGAAAATTAATCATTTGTTGTAACTACAGATTGGTTAAAATTTTGATTAATGAAAAAAAATAAGATGCAAAGTGTATTAATTTCAATGAGTATACCATTAAATAATGCACGAGTGATTAGTGACTAGATAAAGGCTTATATCGGCGACAAATGATACATATGTACACAATTGACATGATACATTTTTAAACTAATAACAATTTTTATCGAGTCACATTGCATTATATTAATGGCATATATAAAAGCCACTGATACTGGCGAATTTCTAATGAGCTAATGACATATTTTTAAGTTTAACAGAAATGAAAAATTCACTAAATTCAGGTCGTTTCAGAAAATTTATCACCATTTGAGATCTAAATATCACTGCAACAGCAATGGCTGATCTAATAAAACTGAAGAGGTTTATTGTTGACTAATTAAATATTTATTAACCAAAGTATGAATAATAAATGCAAATGCATGTTGATTCCATGACCAATTTTACAAATGTTCAGTATGCTTGTGACAAGTACTGTCGGTATTCCATTTCCTGTCTGACGACCTGTAGCATGTCATGGGTAACAATTACCAAAGGGGCACTGATTCTCCGCTTCAGTTCCCGTACATTCGAAAGAAGAGGATGTACCCCAGGTCTTTAATATACCCTACGTAGAAAGAATCCCAAGGCGTCAGTTCTGGTGAAAGTGGCGGCCTTAATATATATATATATATATATATATATATAACTAGTAAACTCTAAATAAATAATTCACCAGAAAAGGCTTAAAAATAATTTAACCCTAATTGCAGATTTTCTCTTAATTTCGTTCGGCTTTCTGCGCCTTCTTCCTGTAATGTACTATCTTATTTTTTTCTTGAATTATTTACAATGTACTAAGTTATATATATATATATATATATATATATATATATATATGTATATATACACACACACACTGGTGGACAAAACCTAAGGATGGATGTTTCGTTAAACCATGCCGGAACGCATAATCTAACACAGAAGCTTATGGGAATTTGCATAAAGGCGTGAAGAAATACAAATAAAGATGGCGATGCACATTTTTGATTACCGCGCTTGTGGATCACGTGACGGCGTACAGAAATGTATGCAGACAGTCGGCGTGTGCAGCCATTGACTGTTTGACGTTCCATTTGAACAGGTCGGAAGAACGTCACGTTTTAATAAGTGAAGTTATGTGTAGGAGACATCATTTAGAGGATTTTACACGGGGACGGATAATTGGAAATCGGGAGGAAGGGCGACAAATTTCAGATGTTGCTAGTGAATTAGACATCGTCTACAGTGATGTTTTCAGTCTTTTGGCATCGTATCGAAGAAGTGGACAGAGCAGGAGACGCAAGCTAGGAGGTCGTCCTCGCAGTAAGACGGCCGCAGACTATCGGTACACCGTTCTAACGACAAAAAGCAGAACATCTGGTCAAATGGCAAGTACTCAATTTCATGCAACCACAGGAACACAGATGTCCGTCAAAACTATTGCAAGATATTTGCAACAGATAGGACTACACGCCCAAAGACCTGTTGTGCGAGTTCCAATCGCAAGAGTTGAGAGTACCGCCCTTTTGCAATGCTACCGTCTGCATCGCCATAGGACCGAGGTCGACCGGGTCAATGTCTTCTTCACAAATGAGAGCCGGTTCAGTCTTACCGGCTAATTAATACAGCGTGAATTTGGTAGTGCTTATCGTCCAGAAAATATCCAGGAAAGGGTCCGATATGGTACTTGTAGCATCCTGGTATGGGCAGGCACCATGGTCAATGACCGCACACCACCACATCTGCTTGAAACAGGGATGATGACCGCTGTACAGGACATTGCTGAAGTTCTACTGCCTCATTTTCTGTGCTGCTGCACTGCGCTGCTTTTCTGTGCTGCTGTAGGCGATAACTTTCTGCTCATGGATGATAACGCGCCCTGTAACCATGCCAACGTTGTTCTGGATAGTCTGGAGAGCGAGGATATTCAGCATGTCATGTGCCAAGCACGTTCACCTGATCTTAATCAATAGAAAATGTATGGGTTGCGTTGGGTAGACGTCTTGCTGCTCGCCCTAATCCTCGGACAAACAGGCCGTCCCCATTCGTGCATTGAAAGGGGAATGGGACAAGTTGCCTCAAATCCTCGTGGATCACGTCATTCAAAGCATGCCACGACGTGTCACGGCGCGTGGGAAGGTGCATTGCACTGTATGGTGGAAATATCCCTTACTGGCATGTCTCTCTGGATTGCCTCTCGTTAGTAATCTGCATTATTTGTATTGTTCTGTTTACGGATCAATATGCACCTATCGCTGAAACAACCTGTTTCAACTCTTTCTCTGATCCTTTTCGCTAAAGAAATCTTGCGCTATATTATGTCTCATATTCTGTCTTTACCTATTTATCCCACTTGACATGAAACCACTCCTCTGATTATTTTAAACGTGGCCATTTGTTCACCGTCCGTAGGTTTTGTCCAACAGTGTATGTATATATATATATATATATATATATATATACAGTCGAACCTCCATATATCGAAGTAGCAAAATGCCGGAAAAAAATTCGATATATAGAAATTTCGATATATAGAATTGATCTTAGTTTTATCATAATTCTCCTAAAACATTAAAATTAAAGCTAATTTTCGTATACGAATCTCCATTTCCAATTTATATGCGAATCACATTAAATGAAAGTTAACTAAAAAATGAATTACTGTTAAAGATTTATTGAGTACTATATACCTTTAAAAAAACAATAATCCAGACAGTGGTTACAGTGATCACAGTTACATTCTTAAAAAAAAAAAAAAAACTACGAATATCTTGCTGAACAGCCAGTTTTGCGGAAAGTTCATCAAAGAAATGCTCGCATTTGTTCAGTCCATTAAAAACTCTATCCACGAAGTATTGTTTCAAACGTCAAAAATTGGGAGATTTTATCCTAAAGTGGAATAAAATCTCTTAATATGTCATGAAAAAAATTTCGATGTATAGAGATTTTTTCGATATATAGAAACAATTTTTCTTTGTAATGAACATGGAGATTTGCTAAGAGTTCGATATATAGAAAATTTCGATATAGGAAAGTTCGATATATGGAGGTTCGACTGTATATATATATAAAGACTGCTATGTGTAATATTGAAAAAAATATGACGTGTTTTAAAACTTGATATTAAAATATATTAAGTATTTCAACGAACACTGGCAAAGATCGTGGTATGGTGTCAAATTTTCTGAAGCACCCTGTATATAGAGTGATCGCAAGTTTAAATAATTTATTTGTCTTGAGAGAATATTCAGAAATGTGTACCAAAACGAAATCTCTTCTTATGTATAGCAACAAAAAATTATGTAGAAAACATTCTGAAATGTTTCAGGCTATAATGACATATAACATCAGAAAACTATTTATCTGCACACTTCTGCCAGAAATACCTTACTTATGGAAGTGCTCTTTTTCTCGTCAAATGATTTTTCTCCGCAGAAATGGTGTATTATGTCTGTGATATAATGCGGACGATTTATTTCGCGGAAGTCAACATATCTTCGCGAAACCGGAAAATACACCCGGCTTGTTATGCTGGAAAATGTCTTTTCTGCCGGGAATTTTCAGATATTGCAAGAATATAAAGAGAGGGAGGAAAGGATAATGTCATTTTTCTCAATGAAATTGTATCTATAGGGTGGTAAAATGAAAATGTCACAGCAAACAAAATGCACATTATACAGAAAAGAAACTATGACGCAACGCCTTAGAAAATATTCACACTTTTTTATATGCTGCTCTTTATTCTGCATTTAGTTTATGTCGGAACTACAGCATATCAGTTTAACGAGGGATATATTTGTATATATATATATATATATATATATATATATATATATATATATATATATATATATATATATGTCGGATTTGGTACTTCACGCCCATAATTTAAACCATGTAGTCTGAACTCCTTTTAGATTTACAACTGGAGTCGGCTCCCAAAATCTCCATCTTCTCCTATCAGCAGTCAGGGTGTTGATACGATTAGCCAGAAACCACTTAGTTGATTTTCCTAAATATCTTTATTAACTTATAATTAATTACTCAGCTTCATTTCCTAATAATTATTTACATTCCTTTCCAAAATGCGTGCCCGTCAAGCGGGACGCCTTTCCCAATTAATCATCCCATTGTCTTCAGTTACCATTACGATCACGCATTACGTTCCCCCATTACGTGCCACCCATTACGTTCAGTTTTTAAGTTACCACGCATTTCCCACAGTCATATTACGTCAGTATGACGGTTACAGGCTGGAGCGGAGAATAGCTGTCAATCAAATCCAACCCTTGCAATATACTTTCCCCGCGATACTTTTATTCCGATTTTCACGATTTCCCAACCCTAAATTGGTAAATCTTATTCCTTCTTTAACTAAGACCATATTTAAGTTTTACGCGATCTCCCCCCCCCATATTTTATAGCATTACACACACACACACACACACACAGATATATATATATATATATATATATATATATATATATATATATATATATATATATATATATATATATATATATATATATATATATATATATATATATATATATATATATATATATATATATATATATATATATATATATATTACCCAGCAGCTGTAGACATTCGTTCTATAGTCGGGTCGAAATAAATCTGCATAGAATTTTAGGACTGTCTTTATTCTGGACACACATTGATGGCGTTCTGAATTTATGTTACAGAACACATAAAAGTTGAGCTAAACTCCGGATCTACCGGAGTATTTATTTACGTTGCATCTTGATTGACGATAGAGCAACACAGGACAAGAAGAGTGCGAAGATGACCCAAAGCATTGACGGGACGTCAGCAAAGTACGAGAACAGTCCGAAAAGAAGCCGCGTAAAACCCTTGCTCTCGTTTATACGAATGGTCCATGACCTTCGACACCAGCGGGCTGAAAACTTCTAATTGGTTACCGGTGACCATCTGACCTCGTGTATCAGAAGTCGTATCATCTTTCGGAAGGCGCAGGATAAACTCGTGATGTTGAATCATGTTTCAAAAATAACTTTTACTGTTTTGCACGCTTGTGTTTAACGGACAATTTAAGAAGTTAATTCCTTTAACCTTAGGTCATAATTTGAAATAGGGGGCTATACATTATTGAAACAGGAGAATTTAGAATATGCATTAATTAATAAAGGTGGAACGCAATTATTACAATTATATATATATATATATATATATATATATATATATATATATATATATATATATATATATATATATATATATATATATATATATATATATATATTTGTAGTAAAGAGTAATACATTAGGCTAAAGGTTTAAATTTTAATATTTTTATATAAATGTATGAATTCATATACTATTTTTAAAGTACCTAAATAAATTAATACTTTTTAAAAAGGAAAAAAATATAATTGCATTGCTTTTAAGCATCTAAAATACAAAGCTGGTTTCATTAGACTTTCACATAATGTTCGACTGTAGACAAATGCACGAAGTTAATTTTAAATACTGTCTTGCATTTTGACAACGGTAGAGAAAGCTTTGGGCATTAAATACGGACGACATTTTTTTCGAGCAATAACTGAATTTACAAGTAGAATTGGAAGTGCATCTTTCTGCTTTATTGACGCTTATTTTCGTAAAATCGGATTTCTGCTCTGAAAATCAAATGAAACCATCTTCGATCTGTTTATCTGCTTCCCGAAAGACGTTAAAAGATATTTCCCTAATAAAGTATATCCTTAAAGTACTTGGAGCGGTTTAAAACGAGCCGATGTTTAGACAGAATTTTCGTGAGTCATCGTGTGCTTGGAATTGCAATTTAAAAATTGGAAATCCTTAAAGAAATACATTCAACAAAATTTTTGAGCAAATATATCTTCGCAAATTATGTAAAATATATGTAAGCAAAGATATGCATTTAAGGTATGGTTTATTGCATGCAATTTAAAAACGGTAGGAAATCAAATTGTTTTATGGGTGTGTGTACATATATATACATGTATATATATATATATATATATATATATATATATATATATATATATATATATATATATATATATATATATATATATATATATATATATATATATATATATATATATCTGTGGGTTTTTGGGGGGAATAATCACAAACAGTGTTAACATATGTAACATTTATTTAAAGAGGGGCATTATGTACAGGGGGAACTAACGTCTAAAAGGGGTGGAAAAACAAGCAACGCGGCACACACACGTGCACGCTCGTCGGAAGCAAAACATCGTCTATCTCTTCTGTTCTTCGCGGCGCCCGCTAGGTGGCGCTCGCCGGGGCTACAGGGGCGCACTCCATATGAGAGTGGCATGCATGGGGCTGTATGGATGGCATCCCATATATATATATATATATTAGGGTGGCCCTTAGCATATAGGCAAAAAATAAATTTTATATTTTTATAAGTCTCACCCCCTATTTCTTTTCCTTTTGGGCTAGTAAGTAACTGGTAAAAAATTTGAAAATTTTATTTAATAATAACACGTGCCGCATGCGGGGTGAAAATTGAAATAAATGAGTTAAATTCCAAAATTTTCGTAATAACACTTTTAGTAATTCTGTTTTAATTTCAAAACTAATATTTAGGAGTAAAAGTAACGGAAATAATACCTAGAACTCCTTAAACACAAGAACAAAATTTTATAACATTAAATTTCAATAATAAAAGGTTCAATAATTTTTTGAAAATGAATGCTTTGAGCAAGATAGAAAATGGCTTCGATAGTCTTTTACGACTTGCAATAGGCATTGCTTTTGCTCCTCATCGTGTGTTATAATATTGTTATATTCTTCCATGAGCTTCACACCTCTTTCTGCGATATCATAGACAACTATGAGGTTTCTGACTACTGTAAAGTCATGTTGATAATCAGGAAGAGAATTCCAGATCGCAGGATCATGAGCAATAAAATCGGACGTTATTTTAAACAGCTTAAAATATATGGATGTGCTTTTTGACACAAAGTTATGTAGTTCTTTGTGTGTGAAATAGGCCATTTCATTTAAATCAAAATGGAAACGCTTAGAGTCACAAGTAGTTGATTTTTTTCTTTAAATTCTTTGGCCATCTTTACTTTTTGTTCGACAGGAATTGTGCCATCAAAAAATGCTTAAGCCACTATTTCTTCAGTCAGATACCACAAATGTCAACAAAACTTTTTTGTTGTTTCTTGGGAAATTTTTTCATTTATTTCATTGTAAAAATAAAGATATTTTAAAACCATCCAATCCTGGTATGGTGCTTTGCAGGCTAAGGGGGCATTGTACCAAGCTTATATGTATATTTTTACAATAAATATACAAATATCCCTTATTCCTTGCAATTCCTGCTGAGTGAAATGAATTGATTTCGAAAAATAAATATTTTCAAGCAATAAATAGCTTTTGCCATCCACCTGGAATGGTGAAAAGCACCAGGTAATCGAAATGTAATTTCATTTGATTCGTGTTCTAATAAAACTATCATAACTAACTGCAGCAGCTCTTTGTAATTGTCTGTTGTCTGTTTATAAAAAAACTTATGCTTTGTCAAAATGAAGCACGATTTATATGTCTTTATCGATACTATTCACAACAAATTGATCATCAATTCCAACAGTATATTTAGAATTATCTATATTGGCCCAAGCTTGTTGAAAACGTTTAAATAATCCTGTTTCGGGTGCAGACGACGTACCAATGCATGCTTCAAAAGCAGACTTTAAAACCAATTCATATATATGGTGTCCGCAAGGTAGGTATAAGAGATCTTTACCAAGTTTTTGTTCTAATAAAACGCAAGCACCTTTTATTCTTAAAGTATTTGACGCAGTGGTGTCACAACACAAGGCTTGCACTGTATCCAAAAGTTTATTTTCAGCAAGCAAGTTGTAAATAGCTTCTGACATATCGTCTTCACTGCAAGAATCCAATTGAGGGACTTCTAAAAGATGCTCTTGTCCGTTAGCGGAAATAATTACTGGAAGCCTGTCAAGCATTTTGTTTCTAGTTATTGATAGAAGCAGCTTTCTATATACCAGTGGACGGTAGTGAACTCTAACTGTAACGTCAGACATTCATTTCTGATTACTGAAGCACGCTCGGCACGAAGTTTTTGACGGCATCGATGTATCGAAGTTCGATTTATAATTAGATCTTCAGTGTTGTGTCCCAAAGCTTCTGCAGTAGCCATTAAAATGTAGACAGACTTTCTGTCACTTAACTTGCATTTATCAAGAGCTGCTACCAACTTGGTGTTAGTAAAATTAATGTTTCCACGCTTACATTCTTTGGGTGGACCTGGTAGATTTATCGGACACAACGTATCTTCACGGTCAATTTCATTTTCAGATGAACTCTACTTTTCAGACGAAACTGGCACTAAAACAAAACTTTTGTAAATATACTACAAAATACTGCGTTAAGAATGTAATAATTGGACAAAAAAAAATTTCAAAAGTACTTGATGGTTTTTATTTACACGACTCTTTGATGTTCAAGTCCATGTCCTCCATTGTTTCACTGAATTTTGTATCTTCTTTAATTTTATTTCGTCACTGTTCTTCTGCACTAAGACGTTTTAGAACTCATTTCCTTTTCATCAGTTCTTTTATCAATGCCCCTAAAACACCAATTCGTCCTTTATGCCTCTGGAAAATGAGAAATTGTCTGTCTTCTTCTATTGTAAAAATTTTCAAGACATTAGAGCAATATCAAATAGGTCCTCTAGTTTTTCTTGAAATTTTGTTCTTTTTGCTCCTGAGTTTCGCTCTTTCTTTTAGAACGTTTTTGATGCAGTCTCTATTATATAGGGCTTCCTGTTTAACAATGCAATGTTGAGGTTCTCTAACTGATATTCGTGCTTTTTGCCAAAAAATTACAGTTTCAGAAATTACTAAACGAGCACTTTCCCGGAGACTTAATTTTACGCATCTCATATTATAAAATAGCACTTGCATTACTTGCTTGTTAGAAGGTAATTTGCTACCTAATATTTGATTTGTTTCTCTTTCAATCAGATATATATGATTGCGAAGTTTACTCTTTAGCGCCATTTTTAACAAACCACGTGCTACCGCTTAGTTTGGAAGACAACGCAATACTGATTATGACTAAGCGCCGTGGTCAGTTTTCCCAATAACCAGGACTGCCGATGACGCCTGCACAGCGCTCCCTATCGTGAGTCCTACGTGCTGGTGGGTTATGCAAAACTATGTTTTAGGGTATATTTGATATTATTTAGTTTATTAACTCGCATAAAATCTTATTTCATTTTTTCTGTAAAACTTGTGGGAAAAACAGTAATTTTTATGTAAATGGCGTCATTCACAGCCTCTGCGGCACCACTTAGAATTATGCGAATGACCCGATATATTTTGGTCATTAGTTTTAGGCCAGTTAGAAAAAACTGAGGGGGTGAGACATTAAAAAAACAAAGTTGAAAAATAAGGGCCACCCTAATATATATACACTTTTATGGATGAAATATCTTCTTTTCAGAACCCCATTTCTGTTAGCTCAGTTTACATTATTTAATTTTTTATAGATAAAATTTTCTCATCACACTTAATATAGGTATTGAAACAAACATTTAGATTCTTAAATATCTTCTAACCGAAAGCTGAAATAAATAAAAATGAATAAATATGTAAATGAATGCTTCGATTCCTTTAAAATATTATTGTTTGCATAAACAAATTCATGTTTGTACATTCTATGAAAATTAAGTTCGACCAGGACTAAATATTCTTCAAGTTTTCGAAGAAAGTCTTATTGCATTAAAAAATTTTCTGTTCTTTCCCTCTTAAAATGACTTTAAAATCATTTTTTTATATTAATTAGAATAGGATATATTATTTTTTTTGTTTGTAACATTCCATTAGCAACCAAACTTTGTTTAAACCTGTAAATGCGTTTTCTGCCTGATGGGTTTTTTCCCCATTTCTCGTCCTTAAATTGTTATAAGTCAAGAACCGTTAAAGATAAATGGTTCAAACTTAAAATGGTTCAAACATGTCTTTCTCAATTATTTTACTTTAATTTAGATACTGCAAATTTGAAAAAAAATATCTACTTTTGAAAATATGATTTTTTAAAAATAAGTTACATCAATTTTTTTTTAAAGTTTCTCTAAATATATTTATTAAAAAAAATAAATACTTTAAAAAAGGATGAATCAAAATTAAAACTTCTATTTTTCTCTTTAATTAAATGGAAAAAAAATTGAAATTCAACAAATAATATTTGGAGTTATAACGATTTTAAATTACTCCACTTTTTAAAAACATTTAATTAAAAACATTTTAACAACTTTGTGATAAGTTTTATGATGTAATTGTATTTACAAATTATATGGTTAACTATCACAAACAAATTCTTAATTTTAATTCAATAAATTTTAAAAAAATTAATGTGTCCCGGACCCCCCTAATAAAGATAAAATTGGAAATTTTTAAATAAAAATTATTTGAATAAAAATTTTAAAGTGTGAAGGATTATGTTGCTGCAGCAAAACACGTAAATTGCGTCACGTAATTACGCTGCAATTTCCGTCTAGTTATTTAATCTGCCGGCTGGTGCGCCGCATTCAACCCGATTGATTTTACTTCAGTTCTTTTCTATTCTTGGTAGACGTCGGCCGTTCTGAACCCTTTAGAATTTACGAAGTTCTGGAAGATGACGAGTGAAAAAATTATATATTGGAATCATCCTCTACATGAGGGAAGATTGGCCACTGGCCAGTTTCATACTGTTTACCGAGAAGTAAAGAAATTTCCCGATAAGTTCTTCCAGTGTTATCGAATACGTGAAGCCTCGATTGTAGAATCGGAAAGAATTCATTCTTGTTAAGAGTTCCTTTTATCTGATCCCATGCTCTTTGCTTTGCAAAACTCGATCCCAATATTTCATAAACACTTGACCTTCAATGATTAATTTTCAGAGATCGACGTCATGTTTCCGACTGAACGTGGCGCATCAGAAAGCGTCGGTAGTCTGGTTGGCTGTGATTAGAATGCGCGTTGCAGCTTCTGTAATGCGCCAACGGATCACTCACTGACACTTCCACTCAGTGTAATGCGTTTATATTCGCAGGAAATGAATCAGCGAGTTGGGCGTACTCCCACATAACATCGTAATCTGAGCGCAGCGTATTTGAATACATTTTAATGGCAGCGTCAGGGATGCACCGCACTTTGCGTCTACTGCAGCGCTGTCCTCGAGGTTAAAATGCAGGGCCGCCCAGATAATTTACGGGGTCTGGGGCAAGCTTCTGTTGGGGGCCCCAAGACTATTTTTCAGAAGACAATTTTGTAGTACGAGAAATCTGATTAATCGAATATATATACAGTGGAATCTCGATCTATCGTTTCTCAAGGGACCGATTGAAATGAACGATAAATGCGGAAACATATCAAAGCAATATGATAGTTGCGACTGGATAAAATGAACGACACATAAGGAAAAACGAAGGATCCGAAAACGATCGATCAAGATTCCACTGTATATATATATATTTGTTCTGAAGGCATATATTGTAAATGTACAAAATAATACAAAATATTTTTAGATTTATAATATCACAAAAAGTATATATATATGCAATGAATATTGCCCTTTATTTAATCTTTAAAGTAAGCAGTAATTTTTTACATGAAATGTTTATTTCGTATATTGTGCTTTACATCATAATAAAGGAACAAATTTTCTTAATTATTTTTGACTAGACTCGCTTTCCCACCCATCCGATTATTTTACCGCAGCTTTCCATAATGTATTATGGTTCTCATCCCATTTCGAGTTGTACAGGCCTCATGTGTATTATCGGAAGACCTAATACCAAAAGGAACGTATATTTACAAACACGTTGTCTTACATTCAGCTTTGTGAGTTGATAGATTAGTCGGAAGTTACATTATATTATTGCGTTCTAAATAAAAATATATTTCCTAATTGTTTGGTAATGAAAATATATATTGATACAACGAGATATTTGAATCTATTTAAGTTACTCAAAATAAAAAAAATGTCGACAAATTTTTACACATGTTACTTTGAAATAATATTTTCTGTGCTTTAATAAAATATCCTTTTATAGATAACATAATTTTTGCAAATATCCCCGATCAAAAATAGTCGAATTCCTAATTTTCCTAAGCTTAAAGTCATTTATTTGGACAATTCGGAGAATGGGTCGTTTTTCTCAAAACCACATTTTTCTCGTTTTTTTCTGCGAGCCTAAAATCAATCTTCCAAGAGTCAAATGTCCGCAGTGAAATAAAAAAAAAATTCTTATTTTCATTTGAATCCATCGTTGAATACACAATGAAAGAAAATTTAAAATATTCTCAACCGAAACACGATTTACGCGATGTTTGATGTATTCTGTTTAATCTCTTATTAGAATGAACCGTATTCTCTCAAATATGTTGTAATTGTGTCCCCGTAATGCATTAAAGACAAGTAAACTCAGAAATTTGGTGTTATGTAGTTTGATTTTACAATTTGCTCTTTAAAATCAAGAAGCGTATGGCATCAAAATTTACTAAATGATCTAAATTTTATTATTGGAAAAATATCAACTTTTGCCTGGAATATTTGCTCGAAATTCTGTTTTTCTGCATTCCTCTGAATTATAAAAGGTTAATATTTAACCCATTTTCTGAACTCTATGACAGTTGTCATATCCTTAACGAGTTGAAATTTCCAATTTATATTAATCTAAAGTATCTCCAATTAAATTTGTTTCGTTCACTCACTAGAAATTTCGAAACAATATGCCATTCTGAAATCAATACTTTTTAATTATAAAATGGCGTGTGACTTGAACTTTTACTATTATTTATTCTGAATTGAATTTATATTTTTCACCAACATCATTTTTGATTATAAAATAATATTATGTAAAATACAATTTTATCCATGTAAGTTATGAAATGATATTAATGCTTCGGGCATTAAGAAAATATATTATTACGAGGACATTAAAATGAAATTAAATTTGTTTAAACTTACAAACCTTCAAAATAATGTATCATTTCGATGCTAATTGTTAGATGTTAAGAAAGACCCAAATTCAATCGAAAGTACTGTTTATGCTAGGTGTCGCGGAACTGCGTTCCAAACTGTTCTTCGGTGGTTCCGCGTGCGAAATAACAAATTCGATAAAACAAGTAGACTGCTCAGCTATAAATGATTTTAATTGCTAACTCGTTTCTATTTACATATTTACAAGGGTTTGAAACCCCAATCAATAATAGGAGCATACAGGTCGTTCCAAATAGGAACTTCTGTCCTCTATCAAACCAACGTCCGTTCTATACAAAATCCGAAACGTCTCAGCCGACGTCACCATTCGATCGAAGCAGCGTTCGACCATCGTGGGGGTTATTACTTCACACTAGGGTGCTTCAAATATAAATGAAATTTTACCCATAATTCGTTATATAATAACAATACAAAGGAAGCATACCGATTTCATATTTCAACTTATCTTCTATCATCGTTCACACGGTTTTCTCAAAGAGTTAGCAGTTTTTTTATTCCTTGGTTATAAAAGAAATAGGACGTGTAAGAAGCCAACTACACAAACATTGTCCTAGTTCTTCAACAGCTGAAAATCGTTCTACTCCTGAGGCTAATTTAACCTTATATATGTATGTATGTATGTGTGTGTATGTATATATATATATATATATATATATATATATATATATATATATATATATATATATATATACATAAGCACCCAGTGGCGTAGTGGTTAGAAGCATTAAGCCGCCTACCCACAGGTCCAGGGTTCGGCCCTGCGACTGGGCAAGTTCGACTTCATCTCTGGAGTGGGTCGATAAAATGAGGACCAAGCATTGTTGGGAACTAAGTTCTGAGTGTACCAGGTCAGGTTGACCACATGACTGAGACATATGCTGTATGACACCCCAAGCTCACGGTCAGGAAAGCACTGCCGGCCCAGGTCCACAGCGAACCCTTGCGCCGTGAGTTTAGTTTTTTAGCTATATATATATATATATATATATATATATATATATATATATATATATATATATATATATATATATATATATATATATATATATATATACAAATTTCATGCCCCTTTTGTAAGAACGGTCATTAATGGGATTTTATATATATACACTCCTGGCCACTGTAAATGCAACACCCTGAAGGAAACATGCAAATAACATGAAATTTACAACATGCATTAGCGGAGATGAGATATGCAAATGATTAGAATTTCAGCGCAGACGCACATCACGCGCGCCTGTGGCGCCACTTCAAAGCGCTATTTAAGGCTTGGAGATTTCGACGATTTCAAGTTCGGCAATTGTGTTTTTCTTGTGGTTTTTTCAAAAAAAACGATCAATTATGCCTCGTCGAAAACAGCGATCATCTTTTGATCAAGTATCCGAGTTCGACAGAGGAAGGATAGTGGCCTACCGAGATTGTGAATTATCTTTCAGGGAAATCGGTAGTCGTGTTGGACGAAACCAAAGAACTGTAATGCGGATATGTGATCGTTGGATGCAGGAGGGTACGACGGACCGCCGTGTTCGATCGCATCCACCTCAGCGCACCACTTCACGTGATGACACGCAAATTGTGCGCATGGCAGTGGCGGATCGCACAGTCACATCACGAACCATAGCACAGCACATGCAGTCTGTAACGCATCATCCAGTGTCTGCGCGTACCATTCGACGCCGTTTACAGCAGAGTGGTCTGTCCGCAAGACGTCCATTGCTTTGTCTACCCTTGACGCAGAACCACAGACGTCTCCGCCGCCAATGATGCGATGACAGAAGGATGTGGACGGCAGAATGGAGTCTTTACTGACGAGTCACGCTTCTGTCTGCAACACCACGATGGTCGCATTCGAGTCTGGAGACATCGTGAAGAGAGGATGCTGAACAGCTGCGTTATGCACCGCCACACTGGTCCTGCACCGGGTATTATGGTATGGGGCAGTATTGAATATTACTCTCGCACACCTCTAGTACGCATTGCCGGTACTTTAAACAGCCAGCGCTACATCTCCGAGGGGTTGGAGCCAGTTGTCCTTCCTTACCTTCAGGTCTTGCCCACAGCCATATTTCAACAGGATAATGCGCGACCACACGTGGCACGCATTGTCCAACGGTTCTTCGTCAATCTCCAGATTGAATTGCTTCCCTGGCCGCCTCGCTCTCCCGATCTTTCGCCGATAGAAAACATGTGGTCCACGGTTGCTCTACGATTGACCCAGATTCCATCCCCAGCTGCCACAGCAGATCAACTTTGGCAACGTGTGGAAGCTGCTTGATCTGTTGTACCTCAAGAACTCATCCAAAGTCTCTTTGAATCAATGCCGAGGCGTGTGGCAGCGGTGATCTCCAACAATGGCGGCTACTCTGGCTACTGATTTTGGCAGGAACCACACTTCAAAGAAGACTATAAATTTAATCATTTGATACTTGGTCAACATGTTATATACAAAATAAATTTTGTTGTGATATCTCTTGTCTTTCTTGGTGTTGCAATTTGGGTGGCCAGCAGTGTATATATATATATATAACCCCCTTAATGGCCATTCTTACAAAGGGGGCATGGATTTTCCCGTTCTTAAGAGGGAATGGGAAAAAAGGGCCCCGTAAGTTGAAGGTTAAGGGTTTGAAACAAATGGGAGTCCAAGGGAGACCAGCGATACTCATACTTTTTCTTCTCTCGAGCCACATGCATATACAGTGGAATCTTGATCTATCGTTTTTCAAGGAGCCGATTGAACTGAACGATAAATGCGGTAAAACGATAAATGAGGGAACGTATCAAAGCAATATGATAGTCGGGATTGGGTGAACTTAAATAAATGACACGAGAAAACGACGATTCGAGGAACGATCGATCGTGATTACACTGTATTTGCTACGCCATGTGGGCTGCAACATAGTACACATTACCTCATAATATAATAATGTAAAAAAAAAATAAATGTATCAAAGCGTTTATTTAAAAAGAATATTTTTTATTGTGAAATAAAATGTTCACTATATAAAACCAATCAGGTTTATACTTGCTACATGCTACTCTGAATACGTCATCGAGGTAAAAAATCAGTAAGCCTATTTCTTGTTTTAAGTTCTTCGCCGATATTATTTTGGAATTCGACGATTCACAAAGATACGTTTATGCAAAAACGTGAGAAGCAGGTGGGACATTTTTGTACAGTTTTGTATTTTTCAGGCACACATTTCCCAAAATTATGTAGACAAAAGCACTTTCCTGATAATCAGTGCGAGTGTCTCGGGCCGCACATAAGCGCATGGTGGGCCGCACTTTGAGTACCCCTGATGTAGAGTGTAGGGGGAGGGGCATTGAAATGTGCTCCGTTGTAGTTTCAGCAATTTCTGATGTGTTACAGTGGCAGTGTGAAGCCTAGTATTGTCCTTGAAGGGCAAAACATCGCAGATCTGAATGTTGTCACCGTAATATAATTATTAGTTATAGTATTAGTGGTAGTACAAGTAATTAGAGAGTGATGCTCATATGTATAGTTCCAAATCAATTTATTAAACCAATCGTAAACATATACAAACAACATTATTCATTAAAGATTCCGAATTCCTATTTCATTAACACCATATATCTACATATACATTTCAATTTATCTTCCTTACTATATCTTATCAATACATTAATTCTGATTATTTATCTAACCTTCATTCTCATCAATATCACCCTACTAACATTTTTTATCTACTCCCTAACATTGTTATATTATCCTACATTCTTAATTGCTATACATAAACACATTACCAAAACTATTGCAAGATACTACTTCAATTAAGATGGATATACACAAGCACTATTTTATGATAGATATTCTATGCATAAATGTAAAGATTTCACCTAATCTGCCCTATCTAATTAACAGCGCTCTCTAGTAGGCATTGGGCATTGCTAGGATAAGTCAAAATACTCTCCTACCTTGTCTGACGACATCTCGACATCACAATCCTTGCTGGGAAAAACCTAGGGCTCTCTTTCGGGCAGCGGGCTGGCGGTTCCGGCGGAACTGCGGTCACTATCTGTTGCGGCGTTCTGCGGCGTCTCCGAGAATACACTCGCGTTGGGAGAGCGTTCGTCACTCCGAAGGTCCGTACCTCATCACTAGCATGGCTGGGGGGTCATCGGGCTCTGGTCCAGGGTAACAGCTGCGATCATCGGCATGCGGTGGACTCAGGGTGCTTTACTCCGCATCTAGGCATCTGCTACGGGGGCGCGTTGGTCCAGGGGAAATGGCAGCTCCTCTCTCGCTAAATGACAGGTTAGTCGGTCGGCCTCTCCGGTAGTGGGGTCTGCATCTATCTCATATCGGTTTGCTTTTTCGGGTACCGAGGACTTGGCTTGTCTCTCCGGTATTCAGTTAGCAGCCCGTCATCTTCTCTCTTCCTTCGCTGTCTACCGGGGCTTATGTGTTCTTAGTGAAAGATCTCAACTCGTTCTGCTCTCTCTAAAAACTTTTCCTCTCGAGCTCAACTTCCATCATTAAATATTCAGGCCCTCATTGGTGGCCACCTTCTGTCCTATGGGTCGATCCGGGACCCCTTCATTGGCCGATCACCCATTTTATATTTCCATCTTCTCCAATCCATATTGACGGGGGCGTTCGCCCTTGCACCTGTCTGGGGTTTCTTACATCTTTGACTTCCCACGCTCTCGCCTGGGCCTCCTGTGGTGTTTCTAACGCCGGTCAACCTCGTAAATCGCCCTACCCCTTTTCTTCTCCTAACTGTGACTCCGTTTTCACATTTTCCTCAGCTCATTATCACCAGCTGGGCCCTTCGTTAAACGCAGCTGTTGACCGTTTTCTCATTTCAATTGCCCCCTCTCAACTTGTTATCTCTCCTTGCCATTCGCATACGCGGTACATTATCCCGCTGTTCAAGGCATCTCTTTTGTCTGATTTTTTGAATTCCGTTTTCTATCGCCCCTTTTCTGAACACTTTGGGGTGTGTCCTATGACACGGGTCACTGTTTATTTACATTTTTTTTTTTTGTTTTTGGCTTTGATAGGTTTTTAATTTTTTTTTTTTTTTTTTTTTTTTTTAAATTATCACTTATCATTAATACTTATTACTCCTCGTGTTATTATTCTTGTGAGATAATTCTAGTCTTATTCGCATGTATTTAAATTACTTTGTGTTGGCCGCTGTTATCTTTTCAATACTACATTTAGCTTACTACACATTTTAATAATTTGACGCCTTTCTAGGTATTTACTATGCCATTATTTATTGTTTTGTTTACCTCTGCTATTTTTTGCAATCTCTTTCTTATTTGGCTTTATTATTATTATTATTATTTATTTGTTTATTTATTTATTTTGTCTATGCATATCATTTTCTAATATTGTGATCTGACTACTTTATTTAAATTAATTTTTATTATTGTGCGCGGTGACTTTATAAATCTCAATAATGTGTTCCTATCTCTGTAAATTCGCAAAATTTCGAATTCCCCGTTCAATTGCCTATTTAATGCCTTAATTGAATTTAATCGTCGCAAACTTACAATTTCTCCTACGATAAATTGAATATTTCTTTCGCGCCGTTGATAGCGTATATTACTCTTGCGTGAATTTCGTGTATTTGATTCCTTACTATGCGACTGTCCTGATCCGGCTGCTTGCTCACGAATGTTTGTCACCCTTTTCTGATCATTCTTACTCTCTTTAGTTTTCTTACCCGCTATGAGTAGTGTGTTGACATACATTGCGTTAATATTATTCAATTGTTGCTCGTTCTTTACTGAATTTTGTCGTATCGTACTGTGTGATTTCTCTAATTGCTCCGTATTCGACTGTTTCGATTTTTTGCAATTCGTCTCACATTTTTCTTTTACTCTTCGTTTATTATGTTTCCTGTCACCCTCGTAATTCTGTTTGAATTTTCGGAAAATTACACAATCATTAATTAAATGACCCTTATTCTCACAAGCGACACAGAAAGGCAACTGTTTATTTTCTTTTAAATGTAATTTTATTCGTTTAAATTCATCGCAGTTTTGAATTAAATGTCCGTTAATTTCGCATAAAATGCAAACTTCTGTATTATTGTCCTCCTGTATCTCTACCTTTTGCGCTACTGACCTCTCCTGTTCACACCTAGTTTTATCCTTCTGTGCTTCATTTAAATTTAATTCCTCCTGCGCTTCATTTAAATTTAATTCCTCCTGCTTTTGACCTGTGCAATTTAGACTTTTTGTCGCGTCCTCATTACTTATTATACATCCTATTTCGACCTTGCATTCCTGCTCGCTTCTTACGCGTTCAATTTGTTTTGCCCTATTCACTGCATCTTGAAATTTCTGTACATTTAATTCTCGCAACTCTTTTTCCATATCTTTATCGACCGCTTGCAAAAATTTAAATAACATGACTTGTTCTGTAGTTTCGTCCCCTTTAAATTGTATCCCAAAATATTCTAAAGTCGCCTTTTCAACTTGTACTGCCAATTGCTCAATATTTTGTTCGGGCATTTGCCTAATGTTTTCAAAATCTCTCTGTTTCTGCAATGTTGCATATATATCTTCTAATCCCCTTGTCATTGTTTCATCTTTTGTTTTATTGCTAACCGTTATATTATTAATTATTGCCGTATTTTCTTCAATTTTTGTTGCAAAATCTACTGCCTCCTGAAAAGTTCGTGGACGTAATGTCACTAATTCTTTTGCTATCTCCTGTCGTATTGATTTTATAAATTTATCTAGCATTATCTGGTCTATTTCATAAGTTTTCGCGACTTCCGACCCCAAAAATCGATAGACTACGCCTTTTATATGTTTATAGACATTTTCAATTTTCTGGCCTGGCAATTGTATAATCTTTTGAAATGCAACTTGGTTCATTAAATCTTCCGCGTTTCGTGGCATTTTAGCAATTATTTTTTTTAAACCCAACTTACTCAAATAATATTATTTTACTGTTCCTGTATATAACTCCCTTTAATTCGTGCAAATTTCTTATCGTGCGCTTTCCACTCTGTCTTACTCACTCTTAACAATGCCACGTTGCAATTTTTAATTTGCGTACTTCTTCTTATATAACATTACCGCAGTATCAGTAATATTTTTGTTTTGCTAGCCACTTAACACCCTTCAATATACTATGTAATAACTAACGTTTTTTTTTTTCATTATATTCTTAGACATTCTTTGACTTCCCATCTAAAATTTCAACAATTCAACTATCTCAGCTAATTCTACTGTATTATAACATTATCAATTAACATACCCACACTTTTCTTTATCGCGAGCATAGATATCTATCATAAATATATATATAGTTTAACCAATTGATTCACATCCACACACAGAGCCATCACTTCTTTCTCAGTGGCGTTGGTCCACATATTAAATTTCTACAATACTTAATTTAACAAATTCCATTATTTAACCTCCAACTGTTTGTCAGGGCACTAATTATGTCACCGTAAATATAATTATTAGTTATAGTATTAGTGGTAGTACAAGTAATTAGAGAGTGATGCTCATATGTATAGTTCCAAATCAATTTATTAAACCAATCGTAAACATATACAAACAACATTATTCATTAAAGATTCCGAATTCCTATTTCATTAACACCATATATCTACATATACATTTCAATTTATCTTCCTTACTATATCTTATCAATACATTAATTCTGATTATTTATCTAACCTTCATTCTCATCAATATCACCCTACTAACATTTTTTATCTACTCCCTAACATTGTTATATTATCCTACATTCTTAATTGCTATACATAAACACATTACCAAAACTATTGCAAGATACTACTTCAATTAAGATGGATATACACAAGCACTATTTTATGATAGATATTCTATGCATAAATGTAAAGATTTCACCTAATCTGCCCTATCTAATTAACAGCGCTCTCTAGTAGGCATTGGGCATTGCTAGGATAAGTCAAAATACTCTCCTACCTTGTCTGACGACATCTCGACATCACAATCCTTGCTGGGAAAAACCTAGGGCTCTCTTTCGGGCAGCGGGCTGGCGGTTCCGGCGGAACTGCGGTCACTATCTGTTGCGGCGTTCTGCGGCGTCTCCGAGAATACACTCGTGTTGGGAGAGCGTTCGTCACTCCGAAGGTCCGTACCTCATCACTAGCATGGCTGGGGGGTCATCGGGCTCTGGTCCAGGGTAACAGCTGCGATCATCGGCATGCGGTGGACTCAGGGTGCTTTACTCCGCATCTAGGCATCTGCTACAGGGGCGCGTTGGTCCAGGGGAAATGGCAGCTCCTATCTCGCTAAATGACAGGTTAGTCGGTCGGCCTCTCCGGTAGTGGGGTCTGCATCTATCTCATATCGGTTTGCTTTTTCGGGTACCGAGGACTTGGCTTGTCTCTCCGGTATTCAGTTAGCAGCCCGTCATCTTCTCTCTTCCTTCGCTGTCTACCGGGGCTTATGTGTTCTTAGTGAAAGATCTCAACTCGTTCTGCTCTCTCTAAAAACTTTTCCTCTCGAGCTCAACTTCCATCATTAAATATTCAGGCCCTCATTGGTGGCCACCTTCTGTCCTATGGGTCGATCCGGGACCCCTTCATTGGCCGATCACCCATTTTATATTTCCATCTTCTCCAATCCATATTGACGGGGGCGTTCGCCCTTGCACCTGTCTGGGGTTTCTTACATCTTTGACTTCCCACGCTCTCGCCTGGGCCTCCTGTGGTGTTTCTAACGCCGGTCAACCTCGTAAATCGCCCTACCCCTTTTCTTCTCCTAACTGTGACTCCGTTTTCACATTTTCCTCAGCTCATTATCACCAGCTGGGCCCTTCGTTAAACGCAGCTGTTGACCGTTTTCTCATTTCAATTGCCCCCTCTCAACTTGTTATCTCTCCTTGCCATTCGCATACGCGGTACATTATCCCGCTGTTCAAGGCATCTCTTTTGTCTGATTTTTTGAATTCCGTTTTCTATCGCCCCTTTTCTGAACACATGTCGTGTCTCCACGACAAATGTCACGCATGTTGCATCCATAGTCTACTCTAGTTTCTCAAGGCACCTATCACGGAGTGATTTTCGAAATTTCAAATCGTTCTTCATCATGGTTTGCACACTTTAATCGCTCATCTTGGTTTTCACCATTAATGTCATGAACTGTTATCCCCAGGTCGTCGCGAATAAGGTTACGAATTAGTTGAATTTTCACAACAGTCACTCTTCAATGACACAAATTTGCGACTACACAAATTCGGACATCACAAAACATTTTGTGCCTTTTGCATACTTGCAACTTTTATTGAAAGTGTCCTTGCAGAAATGTGGCAGTAATCTACTCAAAATTTTAAATAGTTTAATATTTTTATCCATTAACCTTTAGCCTACGGGGTCATTTTATATATATATATATATATATATATATATATATATATATATATATATATATATATATATATATATATATATATATATATATATATATACATATATATATATATATATATATATATATATATATATATATATATATATATATATATATATATATATATATAAATATATATATAATATACATATATATATATATATTATATATAATATATATATATATATATATATATATATATATATAAAATATACAACTATTGCTACTAAACAAACAGACGTACGAATATTTGACATATGCTAAATGATTTTGAACACTACAAATGACTTGCCGCAACAATAAGCATTGAAACGGGCTGCTTCTCTAACAAAAGTCTCGTTTAAATTTAATCCACTTACGTAGAATTCATTTCTGCATTATATTTACAATAATGGTCGTTAAAAATTTGACAATCAGACGAAAAATTAAATTTTTTTTCACAATTTATTTAGTTTCAGAAAACAATTTTTTTGCTATCTAAGTTTCTTTACAATTAAATAATTTTTTTAACTTCTATTTAGATTTCGAATAAATTTAATAACTATATCATTGAGTATTAAATATAATTTTATTTATTTTAAATTATATTATGAAACAGTTTAACACCGAAAATGCGACAATTAATCTTGTGGAGGAAACAATATAATTTATAAGCATACGTGATAATTTTTTAAAGAAACATTCATTAATTATTGTAAAATATATTAAAAAATGCCAATTTTTTTAAACCATTCAATATTTTTGTCGTGTGAATTTCGAAATGGCTTTCAACTTTTAGGATAAGTATATCAATCACGTGATTTTATAATTCGAGTCATTGGCTACACTGGGTTGTTCATAGCATGGTTATAAATTTTACCAAATGGAATACCAAAATAACCTGATAAAATCTCAGATGAAGTATAAATATTGTACGTACAACTTAATAACCAGGACTTCAGATTCTATTTAAATATTACACATTTAGATTTATACTCTAAGGCAAACTGTTTAGATATCACCTTTAATAATTTTGGATATATCACTCTTTGAAATATATCTAACCCCTTAAGGGGCCAAGGTACATTGAACTTAATTTTTTTTTTAATTTGCATTTTTAACTCTCTATATAAAATCATAATTTTTAATATCCTTTTTTACTACTGTCTGGAATGGACTTCTATTTTTCCCCTCTTCTGTTTCTATCCCGATGACTAACTGTACGGAACTCCCTGCTTGGGGATGGTCAATCAAGGGGGGGGGGGGGAAAAGAGACTGGTTCGAGGAAGGCTTTCTCTCGTCGGCTTTCAAGGTGAAAGGTCGGTATACAAGAGCTCTCCACGTGGAAAGTGGCTTGTACGTGATTTTATTTATCTATGTAAATTTGTAATTAAGTTATATGGTTCTGTTTCTTATGTACCCTGTGAATCCTCTAACGGTCCAGGCACACTATAAAGTAAGAGGCATAAATATAAATAATTCCTTTATTTTCTACGTAGAGGTAGACTAACATAGACCGACTTGGGGCTTCAAATAATAACACAACAGTATCGTAACTTGATGTACTAAGAAACTGAACTTTAAAGTCGTAATGAACCCTTTTAGGCATAATATACGTCCACTAACAATACCCGTAACCATCGGGCTCTGAAATAACTATCGAAATCGTGCAGCCACCTATGCTAAATACTAATACGTGCTCTATCAGTTAAATACCGCCATCACCTTCAATCTAACTTTTCTCGACTCTTTCGTATCTCTACTAATAGCGTAACGCACTACCGTACAAATCTCCACTCTCTTCTTGGGCCCTTGCCAACTCAGCGCGTGTCACTTAAATAGACCAGACACCTGCTCCGAACTCACTTCGACTGGCCTGCTCTGCGCAGCTACCAGAAATTTGCATCTGAGCAACACGCGAACCCTACAAAGTGTGTATAGTAATGGGTGGTGTGGTTCCAGTAGAAATATATGTCTTATAAATAATTTTGGGATAAAGATCGTATCTTGATTCGTCAACCGTGTAATCCAGTCCTATAACGAGCAGCAACGGGCCCAGGGGCAGTTAGGTCTCGTCCAGGGAGAGGGCTCACCCCTCAACAACTACATTAAATATACCTGTTGTTGTTGTTTCTGATACCCCTTATATATATATATATATATATATATATATATATATATATATATATATATATATATATATATATATATATATATATATATATATATTTGAATGTCGCTACAGAGTACATTCAAATTAAATACAACGGTCAATATCTATCAGTTCAAGTCCAATTAAGGCAATTGGGCATAGAGGTACGGCTCCGGTGTTTAACAGTACCGCGAGAGTCGGAGTCAGACTTGCTAAAGGGCCGGTCCCGTCATTTAGAACAGAGGCAAGTGACGAGACCGATACACTTGACCCAGCACCTCCAGAGATAATTTGAGAACTCGGAGGACATTGCAGCCCCAACATATTTTACATGCACCGGCCGTCATTAGTGTACATGGCGGCGAATTAACAACGACGAGCATCGAAACAGAGACGTCCAGATCACTGGCCCGCTTCCCTTGCAACCGCGCCTCTTTAAAGAGACTTCTAACACACAAATAAGTATTTTGTGGCAGACTAAGGCCTTTAAAAACGTATCTACTGTTAATTGAAGTGTTTTTTCACAGAGATGTACGCAGTTCTTTGAATCGACAAATAGTTCCTAATTTATAGACCGTGAAATGAATTAACACAGTGCAGAATTGTTAATAAATAACAGGGAAATTTGAAAAAAAAAATCATGTTCCTTAATTCATATAAAAAATCCAATGCATAGTTTTATATTTTAGGTCTTCAAATGAATGTGAAGTTTGCATTTTTGGAAAATGCTAGAATAACTATTTTTTATTTTTTATTTTTTTTCTATGCTCCTTCAATGTAGTAGAAATTCATATTAATTATTTTCCTTTTGTGTAAAGACTTAAGGGAACAAGAGACCTTCAATCTCTTTCTTCTTTAATTTTCTATATTTTACTCTATATACCACATGAGTATAATTAATATTCTTCTCTACTACATTGAAAATACTTCACGAATAAGTATTTTGTGTATTCGTGAATTCACGAATAAGTATTTTGTGGAGGAATTAGACCTGTTTATCAAAAAATTCTTCAAAAATGGTAGAATTTTTCAAAAGGCTCCATGCGTATTTATTTTCTTCTCATATCTTCCAAATTTCTTAGAATTATTAACTGAAGTGTTTGACACAAAACTGGGCATAATTCTTTGAAATCACAAATATTTTTCAAATTTATAGACCATAAAATAAATTAAAAACATAAAAAATAACAGGCAGAATAGAAAAAAAAAAATTAAGAATTTAGATTCCTACAAAAAAATAAATAAATGCACTATTTGTATACACATGGTAAACTTATAATAAAAAATTAAAGACTTTAATTAATATAGAATGCGCATAGAGCGTTTTGAAAAACTTTAGCATTTTTGAAAAAAAAATTTGAAAAATAGTCATTATTCTGCAAAAAAATTCTTTATTTTGAATTCTAAGGGTATTCAAGGTAGTAAAAAAGAAAATTAATGATTCTCATTTTGTATATAGAGTTAAAAATTGAAAATTTAAAAAATCGAGTTTGAAGGTGCCTTGTCCCCTTAAATATTGAAAATTTAATGTACGGAGGTTGAAGGTACCTTATTCCGTTAAGATAATACGCATATGGTAGTTTTGTAAATTGTGAAACATAAAGGATAATTTTCCTAGAATCATATTCTCCATGAATGACATTATGAAATAAGTATAATTACATGTAAGACCACACAATTAAAGTAGCTACAAAACACAAAAGGATAATCTGGAATATTTTCCAGAGGATATTCATGAACATTTAACTTTTGGGGTAAAACTTAAAACCGTGCTGTAACGTTTCAAACTTCCTTTTATGCATGAATTTCAGACTAATTGTGTTCATCTATCATAAGTGCATCTGGACAAAAGACTTCACTCTTCGTGAGACACTCATTTTCCAAGTAGAACGGAAATTTCATTTCCTCTGGTATGTTATAACATCATAGTTTGGATATTTATAACAATGGTAGAGTTCGTCTTTAATGCGAACTGACAATTAATTTCACTTTATGACTGTAACGAAGAAGTTTCAAAGTGGATTCAATTAATTTACAAATATATTCTTAGATGTCTCGAATCAAATTCGATATATCGTGCGGGGAATTGTAAAACATAAATCTTAATATAAATCCCCAAATCATAAGGTGACTGCATACGTTCGGAGCCAATTTAAAAAAAAATTCTTTTAAGGATTTTTTTGTCTTTTATGGTAAAAAAGCACTTAAAAAATGAAAAAAAAAACTTAACTGTAAATACAATACTTTTTTATAAATTGGTCAATTTCTAGTAATTTTTCTAGTTACTATTTTGATTTCCTTCTCTTATATGATACATATGACAGTTATCTTCAAAATGACCGACAATCTAAAAGAAATTTTAAAATGCAAAAATTATACTGTCAATTTTATATTCCAATATGAAAATTTTTCCCGATTCCTCATTCCTTTCCTTATAAAAACAGCCCCAAATTAAAAAAAAAGATTTATTATAAATCAGTTATTGCACGTCATTTCATTAACAATAGCATCTAAAACATTTCCTGAAAATTTTATCAAATTATATGCATTACTAGCTGAAAACACGCACTTCGCTACCGAGTATATTCAAATTAAATACAACGGTCAATATATGCAATTAATGCCAAAATAAATAAATATATATATTTATAATAGATACGACTATCAATGTATACAACTGATGTAATATATATATACAGATGGTGGACAAAATAGTACGAACACCTGTGAAATAATGGAAAATCTTTATTAATAGGGGTTTGGACCACCCTTTGACTGAAGTACAGATTTAATGCGACGTCGGATAGATGCATAATGGTCATAGATAATACATAAAGGAATATTAAGACATTCCTCCTGCAGAGCGGTCTCTAACTCCGAAAGTCCGGATGGAGGTGGAAATCGGGAACGATGTTTGGACTCCAAATATTGCCATAAATGTTCAATAATATTCAAGTCCGGAGACTGACGGGGCCAGGCGAGATGTTCAACTCCATCGTCATGCTATTCGAACCATTCTTGAACACACCTAGCAGTGTGGATAGGGGTGTTGTCGTCTTGAAAAAGCGGTCGCTCTCCAGGGAATACAGTCTGGACAAAAGGATGGACATGATACCCTAGAACGCTTAGATAGTGATTGGATTTGATCCTCCCATGCAAAATAACAAGTGACCCAAGACCGCGCCAAGATATCGCACCCCATACCATAATGGAGCCACCCCCATGCTTCACAGTCAGCAAGAGGCATTCAGAATGAAACGCTTCTTTGGGCGTTCTCCAGACATAAACGCGTCCGTTCGTCTGAAATAGGGTGAATGACGATTCATCTGACCATATTACCTGTTGCCACTGCTGTGGGGACAAGCCTTTGTGATCTCTGCACCATTGGCGTCGCTTGAAAGCATTGGTTGCTGTCACCAAGTGTTTACGAATTGCCACTCTGCCATAAATGTTCGCAGCATGAAGTTCCCTTTTGACAGTTTTCGTTGAAACGGGGTCCTGGAGATGACTGTTCATTTCGGAAGTTATCTCGGATAACGATTGCTTGTGCTTTCGGGCTACTATGCACTTCAAGACCCGTCTATCCCTATCAGCAAGCTTGGGCTTTCGGCCACTGTTGTGCTTTGAAGACGTCGTCTTACCGCCTTTCGTGTACGATGTCATAACGGCTGATACCATACTCCTTGCAAACCCCAAAAGGTTTGCTGTTTCCGTAACCGATGCTCCACTTAAACGCGCTCCAACTAACATTCCTCTTTGGAACTCTGATAGGTCTGACATTTCAACTGATCACAGACAGTTCGATAGAAGCATGCAGCGTAGGCGACTCCTGTTGAGAGACTGATAACTTCCTCTTCACGCTCACTAGGTGGCAGACTTCTGTTGCAGGTGGCGCGGCTGTACTGCAGGTGTGAAATATGTCAAACTTTTTCACAGGTGTTCGTATTATTTTGTACTCCATATGTATATATATATATATATATATATATATATATATATATAAATCGTAAGGGATATTTATTTTTTTGGATAATATCCAATCGTCTCCTGCTAGAAAGAAAAAAAATATTTTTTTGTCTATTTAGTTGTTTTGCACGTGAAGATAAATGTATTTAAAGTACCAGAAAACGAAATCACGTGATCAGCATTTAATAAATTAAATTCTAAAGATAAATCTTTAAAAATTAACCAAAAATCAGAAAATGGAGATAAAGATTCGAAAAATATTTCATTTTAAACGAAATTTTATGATCTTTCTCGTGATATAAATTTTATATCCCTCGGATTATTATTTTAAATGCAAACTTTAAAAAAGTTACAAAAATAGCTTAAAAATTTAATTTTAAAAAAATCTAAGAAGATTTTTTTTCAAAAGTATTTCTTAATGCACCCTTACACCATAAAAAGAATCGCCATGCAGAATTTCAGCCCTTTAGGTCCATCGGTTTGGTCTGTGCGTTGTATGTCAGTGAGTCAGTGAGTCAGTTACGGAACTGTTTTATATATATAGATTATGTGAAATATCATTAAAACGGTAGAGATTTGTGCTAAAAAACATAATTCTGGGATAAACGCATTTTAAGTTGTTTACCACTTCAATTTTGTAGCAAACGATGTTTTTAAAATAGCTATAATTCTGTTTCAATTTGATGTGGAATGAAAATCAAAACGGTTTTGAAAAGAGAAAAGAATGAATTACAAGATTCTTGCAAAAAAATAAAATTGACCAAAATAGTCAAAAAATGACATTTTCAACGTAGGCAGTCACCTTAAAAAATTTGTTGCATGCGATAAAATAACAAATATCTATAAAACGCATCCATTATTTAAATGTTATATTTTTTTTTATTTTAACTGCATGCATAACACAAAATTTAGAATTTCTGCCCAATGGGTAAAATAACTTAAGAATATTAAGTCTTTTTCTATAAACTAACCACTATTCCTATACTTTTCACAAAAAATGTGTGCATTAAGTATTTATCACTCTCTATAATAACTGATTATTTATGCTTTGTAAATATTAATATATAAAGAATATAGTTAAACAAATTTCTATAACTCTGCTCAAAGTAGATTTAAACATCAAAATGAATTAAGTATCTTTGAAATTCATCTCATTTATGTGTTCAGAAATATCATACAAAAATGTATAAAGAAAAACTTTTTACCTGCAGCTGTTTCAATAGCATCCATACGTGACACCTTTTTTTTAAAACTAACTATGACGGTTTGTTTTCATGGAATGTTTTGTTTACTTATTTATTTAATTTTTTAGGGGATAGGATATGACTCGTTATTTTATTTTTCTATTTTCAAAAATATTTTTAAATGATGCTCGAATTTCAGTTACTACTTAAGACTACAACGTACGAAAAGGAATGCTAATGTTATTTATGCACTGCGTCATACCATGATTCTTATATATATATATATATATATATATATATATAATGATAAAATCAGATCCTGAACAGCCATCTTTTAGCAATGATTTCAGCAATGAAGCCACACTACTCATTGCTTATATATATATATATATATATATATACAGTCGAACCTCCATATATCGAAGTAGCAAATTGCCGGAAAAAAATTCGATGTATAGAAATTTCGATATATAGAATTGAGCTTAGTTTTATCATAATTCTCCTAAAAAAAATTAAAGCTAATTTTCGTATACGAAATTCGATTTCTAATTTATATGCGAATCCCATTAAATGAAAGTTAATAACTAAAAAAATAATTTATATGAAAGATTTATTGAGTACTACATATCTTTTAAAAAAGAATAATCCAGACAGTGGTTACAATGATCACAGTTACATTCTTTAAAAAAAATAAAACTACGTATATCTTGCTGACCAGCCAGTTTTGCGGAAAGTTCAAAGAAATGTTCGTATTTATTCAGTCCACTAAAAACTTAATCAGGGACATTTTCCGCGAATTGAAGTCCACGACATATTGTTTCAAGTGCCAAAAATTGGGAGATTTTATTCTAAAGTGGAATAAAATCTCCCAATTTGTCTTGAAAAAAATTTCGATATATAGAGATTTTTTCGATATATAGAAACAATTTTTCTATGTAATGAACATGGAGATTTGCTAAGAGTTCGATATATAGAAAATTTCGATATTTGGAAGTTCGATATATATATATATATATATATATATATATATATATATATATATATCGATATATATATATATATATATCGATATACATACATATATATATATATATATATATATATATATATATATATATATATATATATATATATATATATATATATACATGTGTGCGCATGTGTGTGTGTATAAAGATTCAAATTATTAAATATGACAGAATAACAATATATATTTAACATATTTGCATGATCCGTCTCAAATTGTTTACCTCTTGGTAAACGTACCATGAATTTAACTGCGTGTTGCCGAACACATATAGCATTGTTATGTAATAAAATTTAATGTTAAAAAAAGCAAAGTCTGAATCAATCTGAATATCAATTTTTGTTAAACTGAATAATTTATAATCAGTTCTACACAGTAGATAAAATTTTCTATGCTAATTTATTGTAGTATATAAGTAAAAGTACTAATAAAATGAAATGGACAGCTTTTATTTTTCCTATTTTTATTATGAAAAATCATTGCAGTACTGGATTACGTTCATTTGTTCTAATTCTATGACGTGGACATATCTGTTTTTAAACTAGTCATGTAATAAGGGACAAATCAGTTAAAAAGTATACGTAATATCAGTGATTAATTTTAAAGTATAAACAATTTTAATATTTGTTGAAAAGCACAAAAAAGTATTTGTTTAAGGATGAATTCTCGTAAAATATGATTGTACTTCTTAACAAAAAAAAAATCATTCAAGAGGCCTAGAATATACAGATATAAGTTCAGATTAAAAGGCATCAAAAACGCTTCATTGAGAAAGCATTATTGGAGTGGTTTCCAAATTCTGGATTATATCGCTTGAACTGGATATCTGAAGGTGACAAAGTCTTTTATTCAATTTAATTGCAATACATAGCAGAAATATATTTTTTTACAAATAAAAATATAAATCGCTGAATATATGTAAGAAGAAATATTGGAAAGATTCCCAAATGCTCTTTTAAAACACTTCATCGAGAAAGCATTATTGGAGTGATTACCAAATGCTTATTTAAAACGCTTCATTGGGAAAACATTATTTGAGAGATTTCCAAATTTTGGATTATACCGCTTCAACTTGATATATGAAGGTGACAATGTCTTTCATTAATTTTAATTCCAATACATATCAGAAATATACTTTGTTACAAATGAAAAATAAATTGCTGAATATCTATAACAAGAAATATTCGAATTATTTCCAAATGCTGTTAAGCTTTATTGGAGTGATTTAAAAATGCTGTTAAGCCTTATTGGAGTGATTTCCAAATGCTGTTAAGCCTTATTGGAGTGATTTCCAAATGCTGGATTATACCGCTCGAACTGGATATCTGATTGTGACAAAGTCTTTTATTCAATTTAATTGCAATATATAGTAGAATTGTGTTTTATTACAAATAAAAAAGAAACCGGTGAATATCTGTAGGAACAAATATTGGAACGATTTCCAAATGCTGTTTTGAAACGCTTCATTGAGAAAGCCTTATTGGAGTGATTTCCAAATGCTGGATTATACCGCTCGAACTGGATATCTGATTGTGACAAAGTCTTTTATTCAATTTAATTGCAATATATAGCATAATTGTGTTTTATTACAAATAAAAAAAGAAACCGGTGAATATCTGTAGAAACAAATATTGAAACGATTTCAAAATGCTGTTTTAAAACGCTTCATCGAGAATTCATTAATGGAGTGGTTTCCAAATTGTGGATGCAACTGGATATCGCTTGAACTGGATATCTGAAGATGGCAAAGTCTTTTATTCAATTTAATCGCAATACACAGCAGAAATGTAGTTTTTTACAAATTTTAAAAAATCGATGAGTATCTGTAGAAAGAAATATTGGAAGGATTTCAAAGTACTGGATAATATTGCTTCAACATGTTATTTGAAGAGGACGATTTATTTTGTTCAATTTAATTTTGTTGCTTACCAGAAATAATTTTTTTGAACGAAAAAAAATCAGGGAACATCAGTAGAAAGATATATTTAATGAATTCGAAATGCGGTTTTAAAAAAATAGGAATAAATAAAGTTGCGTAAATATCTAAACTTAAAAATGTTATTGCGTTATTTATTTCCTTCATGATTCCCATTGTAATAAATATTACAGTACACGACAGAAAAACAAAAGGGAAAGCGGAATATTCAGATGGAAACAAATCGATAATGCAGCATTTCATGTCTTTTACACTTAAGGTACGCCTTCTCTCTGATTAGAGACCGAATTTGAGAGGTAATGGTTAAGGTTAAATTTTAATGACGTTTCTGTCAAAAATGAAGCTATATGAGAAGCGAAAGTTTTCCAAAATGAGGAAAAGGATCAATCAAGTTAACTTTCTTTCTATCTATGGAAACTTTTAGGCATATTTCAAGTGTATTTTTTTAACTCTATTTGAATAGTTCAGTATTTCCATGCTTTGAAGTAATTTTTTTCAGAGTATCATTTCTTAGAGCACTTACTTATTAAATCGGAAAATAGAGCGAATTGTTTTAGTTAATAGCGTATTTTTTATCTTTATACTTTGCAGATACATTTGTATATGCGAACTTCTTGCAAATGCAATGTTCTGAAATGCTATTAGTGTTTCAAATTTCATTGTTGAATTTCAAACAAAGAAGTAAAGGCGAGATTTAAAAATTGTTAAAAATATCGCTGTTGCCTTAATTGCATAATATTGCATAAAACTTCTATCAATATCGATTTTTCAATAGACGGAACATTTTCATCGTGATTGATAACATAAACTTGCGGCATCACGACCACATATTCCGTTTGATTAAGAATCATAACAACTGCAGTTCGAATATTATTAAAGATGACTTGAAACAACTATAAGAGCCTGAAACAACAATAGTAGCCTAAAAACAACGTATTTGGTTTAATAAGACAATAATATTCAAAAATTACTTTTTCAGTTAAACAATGTGAATAATATACATTTTGGATTTAAAGAGTAATTATATATTGAAGAATTTAATTATTTATTTCGAAAGTCTTTAAATTTATATTTAAACAAAGATTATTTTTCTTTTACTTATAAATAAAATTTGTAATGTTTAATATATACTATAATACGTTTCATTAATGTATATAAAAGCAAGTCGTGATCTATGAATACATAAATGAAGATTTTTAATGATTTAAGGCGCTTTCGTTTAACAACTACAGAAATTATATTTATATTTTAAATAAAAACATTTTATTGGTGGGATATAATAAGGTTTCCAATAAATTTTACTTAAAAACATCATCTGCAACATATAAATTAAACATCTGCATTGCAGTAGGTACTGCATATTACATTTTTCTGTGATGAAAAGTGAAACGCTGTTTGTATTACTTTCTAGGAATATAATTTCTAATACATTATTTACATACAGGAATTATTTACTAACTAGTATAAGCAGTCAAAAATGTTTATGAACTACTCATATATGAATAATAATTCATAAAAGGTAACATCTTTTATAATAACCTGATATTTATTCTTACACATCTTATTGTAAACAAACGAAATACTCGTATTTAGAAAAGAAAATCGGGTAGTCTCTTCTAACGAAACTAACGCGGGTTATTAACGTAGGATTACTTATCGTCGCTTACCTCTTTTGTATGTATATACGAATGTGATATGTGTATATATATATATATATATATATATATATATATATATATACTGCTGGCCACTGTAAATGCAACACCCTGAAGGAAACATGCAAATAACATGAAATTTACAAAATGCATTAGCGGAGGTCAGATATGCAAATGATTAGAATTTCAGCGCAGACGCCCATCACGCGCGCCTTTGGCGCCACTTCAAAGCGCTATTTAAGGCTTGGAGATTTCGACGATTTCAAGTTCGGCAATTGTGTTTTTCTTGTGTTTTTAAAAAAAAAAACGATCAATCATGCCTCTTCGAAAACAGCGATCATCTTTTGATCAAGTATCCGAGTTCGATAGAGGAAGGATAGTGGCCTACCGAGATTGTGGATTATCTTTCAGGAAAATCGGTAGTCGTGTTGGACGAAACCAAACAACTGTAATTCGGATATGTGATCGTTGGATGCAGGAGAGTTCGACGGACCGGCGTGTTCGATCACATTCACCTCAGCTCAGCACTTCACGTGATGACAGGCAAATTGTGCGCATGGCAGTGACGGATCGTTCAGTCACATCACGAACCATAGCATAGCACATGCAGTCTGTAACGCATCATCCAGTGTCTGCGCGTACCATTCGACGCCGTTTACAGCAGAGTGGTCTGTCCGCAAGACGTCCATTACTTTGTCTACCCTTGACGCAGAACCACGGACGTCTCCGCCGCCAATGGTGCGATGACAGAAGGATGTGGACGGCAGAATGGAATGAAATTGTCTTTACTGACGAGTCACGCTTCTGTCTGCAACACCACGATGGTCGCATTCGAGTCTGGAGACACCGTGAAGAGAGGATGCTGAACATCTGCGTTACTTACCGCCACACTGGTCTTGCACTGGGTATTATGGTATGGGGCGGTATTGGATATCACTCTCGCACACCTCTAGTCCGCATTGCCGGTACTTTAAACAGCCAGCGCTACATCTCCGAGGTGTTGGAGCCAATTGTCCTTCCTTACCTTCAGGGCTTGCCCACAGCCATATTTCAACAGGATAATGCGCGACCACACGTGGCACGCATTGTCCAACGGTTCTTCGTCAATCGCCAGTTTGAATTTCTTCCCTGGCAACCTCGCTCTCCCGATCTTTCGCCGATAGAAAACATGTGGTCCATGGTTGCTCTACGATTGACCCAGATTCCATCCCCAGCTGCCACAGCAGATCAACTTTGGCAACGTCTGGAAGCTGCTTGATCTGCTGTACCCCAAGAACATATCCAAAGTCTCTTTGAATCAATGCCGAGGCGTGTGGCAGCGGTGATCTCCAACAATGGCGGCTACTATGGCTACTGATTTTGGCAGGAACCACACTTCACAGAAATCAATAAATTTAATCATTTGATACTTGGTCAACATGTTATCTGCAAAATAAATTTTGTTGTGATATCTCTTGTCTTTCTTGGTGTTGCAATTTGGGTGGCCAGCAGTGTATATAATATATATATATATATATATATATATATATATATATATATATATATATATATATATATATATTATATATGTGTGTGTGTGTGTGTGTGTAATCATGTATGTATGTATGTCAAAATTATGATTTATTTCGGTACTTTAAGGCTTAACTGTTTATTGCTTGCCCAAGCGATACAGACTGAGTTTGGCGCTCTGCCAAAATTATAACTCGCGACGAACGGTTTTAGCGTCTGAAATTTTGCTTTCTGGTGGACCGTTTTGGAAGACCGTAATCGTAAGTTTAAAAACCGCTATTATTTTGCACTTTGAGCTTTCTGATATTTAGTGCTTTAATGTCTCAAGAGTGTAGAAATCTAATTAAGCAAAAAAAGATGATACTGAACCATAACTTGGTGTAGTTGAGATCCATTCCTTGATAGACTTGACTTTTACCTTCTTAAGACTGGAATGGTCGACAATCTCACGAAAAAAAAAACTGTTGATGTTGTTGGGACTTATGGTCGGAACATGTTAAACGTGGTTCCGCAGATCGCTGCAAGCTGCGGGAAGGTGACTGTGATTTACAATGACAAAAGGAGTCAAGATCTAATCTGATGCCAACTCAATTTTGATCGGGTTCCATAGGTGACATCTAGAAGGCTCATAACTCGACCCCACCCTCTGACTACATGGAAAGACTTTTCAAGCTACTGATTGAAAATACCGATATCTGGCGTAGATACGAAGAAATTCAGTTTCACTTTCAGAATTCGAACAGACCATCCTCAAATCTGACGATCTACCACCAGGGTGTCACAGACCCTCAAAATAACGTAAATAGATTATATAGGTGCGTTGCTGGCTGTCAATTTACTACTCTTTCCCTATGTATTTTCAGTTCACTTTTTAAAACATGTAAGCTCAGGAAACAAATATTCATTTAGTATTTCTCTCTAAAAGAGTTCTTACCTAATATGGCTTATTGAAGTACTGTCTCAATATACTTAAAAAAGTTGCCTCATAGATTCCGAAAAATTCTCCTAAAAAAGTAAATTTTTGACTGAAATCGAATGACTGAACTTTCTGAATCAAATAACTAATACCGTCTTTTGTTTTACAATAATCATATGGCCACATACAATATATCTTTAGTTTTTCCCAGTACATTTATACGCTATCTAAAAGTCTTATCTGCGAATGGAATTTTTTTCATACTTTTCTATATTAAATGAAATGTAAATAAAGTATTTTTGTAAGGCATTTTTATATCTATAAAATTATAGATAACGTTGGTTTGATCTAATTTCAAGTCTTTGTGATTTATTGCCTTGATGATTTTGGATAAGGAATATATATATATATATATATATATATATATATATATATATATATATATATATATATATATATATATATATATATATATATATGTATATATATATGTATATATATATATATATAAGATATATATCTAACCTGTTTACATAAATCTGTTTTATTAACATTATTGTCAATCAGTTAGTTCGTATCAATAGGCTATGTTCTAAAGACAATAGGATTAAGCATAGTTTAGATTTGAAAGCTGTGCTAACACGGAATAATTACCCCG
>OU015500.1:145304753-145364753 GCA_907164885.2 Dolomedes plantarius | reverse complement strand
GGCAGTGAGGGGGGGGGGTGAAAACTATTCGGGCGGATTTTCTAGTTGTCAGTAGGCACCATGAGTTGGTATGGTGAACATCGCACTTTCGTTATCGAGGTGTGCTTCTAACTGTCTGCAGCTGATTTCGTTGCAGATCGAACAGCAGTCTGCAATGTGTAGAGTATAGCTCACTTCTACCCAGACTTGGGTGTATATAATTTGAAGTGGCACTCTAAATGAATTTGATACAAACACAGTTTATACATGAAACAATGTTTATTGATTTTGTTGCACACATAGATTTTGCTTTTACAGCAATAAGCATACGTACTACTTGTACGGAATATATATATATAGCATTCAATAAAAATACACTTTGCCATACTCACAAACCAGCAGAGAGTCAAACCAGCAGTTCTGCCACGCAAACTTTGGGACCACGAAGTACTAGCGCAGGATAGCACCTGGAGCTGCATTCCTCGTAGCTCCCTTAACTCGCTTATCAATCAAACTTTACAACCTTTTTCAACCTTTGTATTAATCAAGTTGCTTGGTATTTATACCAAGCGCGTATATCAAAATTAGCTTATCTCAAGCAGCTTCTTTAATTCATTCACTCAAAAGTTCGATTCTTGTGAATCGAATCTTATGTATACCTTACAAATGACTTTCAAACGTGAAAGTTAATGGTTCTGCATAATACAAGGAAATTAAGTGGTGATGGAAAATTCGGAGAACGGCTTCTGCAGTGCATCTGAAGTCACTGGCGCCACCGGTGTCATGTTATTTTCAAAACCTGCTAGAAAAATCTAGCTTGTTAGTACTTTTCGAAAATATAAAGCTTTTTCTGTGAATTGTTGCGTTCTTTTTTTTTAATGACCCTTTAAAAGGTGGATGCTCGTTCTGCCTCACCCTCTATTTACAAAATATTCATTTAGAGCTTAAAAGCTGTTAATGTTGCTATAACATACCTGTATTTCAGTTATTTCCTAGCTGCATATACGTATTCAGTTCTTCAACGAAACGGAAATAACGGTACATATTTTTGGTTGAGAATTTCTTTTACACGCTTCATCGTTTATTCATTTGGTTGGTAACAGTGAATCAGCCTCGAGGATGTAAATTATTAAATATGCTTAGAAAACCCTTAGTTTTATTCAGTTTGCTGAGTAAAGGGGTTCCGATATCGAAATGAATGAATAGAACATATTTCGATCGTTAACAATTCTAGGAATAATGGTATATTCTTCATATATATTTCGTTCATTACATTGCACGAAATTTATGGTATGCAATTAAAAGATGGCCCCGGAGCAAAATCTTAAGTGTCTGATTTGCTGAAAACAGTAAATTCAAAGGCATCAGAAGATACCGAAGTGTGGCACCCAAATGACTGTGTTCCAGGGGCTATGTAGCAAAAGTTCTTGGAATGCAGAGACATAAATTTTATGGATTTCTTTTAGAATGGAGGTTTTGAAATTAATTAATTAATTTATCTATACTGCTGGCCACTGTAAATGCAACACCCTGATAGAAACATGCAAATAACATGGAATTTACAACATGCATTAGCGGAGGTAAGATATGCAAATGATTAAAATTTCAGCGCAGACGCACATCACGCGCGCCTGTGGCGCTACTTCAAAGCGCTATTTGAGGCTTGGAAATTTCGACGATTTCAAGATCGGCAATTGTGTTTTTCTAGTGGTTTTTTCAAAAAAACGATGAATTATGCCTCGTCGAAAACAGCGATCATCTTTTGATCAAGTATCCGAGTTCGACAGAGGAAGGATAGTGGCCTACCGAGATTGTGGATTAGCTTTCAGCGCACCACTTCACGCGCACCACTTCACGTGAAGCACCACTTCACTCAGCGCACCACTTCACGTGAAGACAGGCAAATTGTGCGCATGGCAGTGGCGGATCGCTCAGTCACATAACGAACCATAGCACAGCACATGCAGTCTGTAACGCATCATCCAGTGTCTGCGCGTACCATTCGACGCCGTTTACAGCAGAATGGTCTGTCCGCAAGACGTCCATTGCTTTGTCTACCCTTGACGCAGAACCACAGACGTCTCCGCCGCCAATGGTGCGATGACAGAAGGATGTGGACGGCAGAATGGAATGAAATTGTCTTTACTGACGAGTCACGCTTCTGTCTGCAACACCACGATGGTCGCATTCGAGTCTGGAGACACCGTGAAGAGAGGATGCTGAACAGCTGCGTTATGCACCGCCACACTGGTCCTGCACCGGGTATTATGGTATGGGGCGGTATTGGATATAACTCTCGCACACCTCTAGTACGCATTGCCGGTACTTTAAACAGCCAGCGCTACATCTCCGAGGTGTTGGAGCCAGTTGTCCTTCCTTACCTTCAGGGCTTGCCCACAGCCATATTTCAACAGGTTAATGCACGACCACACGTGGCACGCATTGTCCAACGGTTCTTCGTCAATCGCCAGATTGAATTGCTTCCCTGGCAGCCTCTCTCTCCGGATCTTTCGCCGATAGAAAATATGTGACAATGGCGGTTACTTTGGCTACTGACTTTGGCAGGAACCACACTTCACAGAAGTCTATAAATTTAATCATTTGATACTTGGTCAACATCTTATCTACAAAATAAATTTTGTTGTGATATCTCTTGTCTTTCTTGGTGTTGCAATTTTGGTGGCCAGCAGTGTATATATATATATATATATATATATATATATAACAGTTCCGTAACTGACTGATTGACTGACTGACTGACAGACATCGCACAGACCAAACCGCTGGACCAAAAGGGTTGAAATGTTGTATGGCGATTCTTCTTATAGTGTAGGGAAATATTATAGTGCACTAAGAAAGATTTTAGAAAAAATTCTTCTTAGATTTTTTAAAATTAAATTGTTTTTGTAAATTTTTTCAAGTTTGCATTTAAAATACTGCCACATTTTACAAAAACAACGGTGGCTCAGCGGTATCGCTCCCGACGTCTAATCTGAAGGTCCCGGGTTCGAAAGCAGCCGCCGTCGGTGTGCCGGAACATCGTTTATTTTAATTTTCTCTGCATGCGAGCTGTATGCAAATTTACCTATTATTTATTTCAGTTCCGGTTCCAGAGGTTTCTGGAATATTTCCTCATACTTCCGGTGGGAATGTCAGGAAATATCCGGAGGTCTATTTAAGGTAATGTTCCCCGCAATATGCTGAATAAAAACCTGTCCTGAGCTACGCTTAGTAAATTAATTACGTACAAATTAATTAGCGTATAAAAATTAATTAATTATTTTTATACGCTAGTATCATTTTGTATTCCACAAAATCATCGTGACAATACTAATCCGAAGGGTATAAAATTTATATCACAAGAAAGATCACAAAAATTCCTTTAAAATGAAATCTTTTTCGAATCTTTACCTCCAATTTCTAATTTTTGGTGAATTTTTAAAGATTGATTTTTAGAACTTAATTTATTAAATGCTGATCATGTGGTTTTATTTTCTTTTTCTGATACTTTAAATTGATTTATGGTCACGTGCATGGCAACGAAATAAAATGACAAAAAATATTTTTTTATCTTTCTAATCCGGCAGACGATTGGAAATTATCCAACAAAAATATTAAATTACATTAAAAGAAATGTTCCTCAAACAGTACTATATTAACTGTACCATATTATTTAGGATGTTCTATTAGATTTAATTTCAGTATTTCATTCTACATTATTTTGTCTATAAAAATATCCCTTACGATTTTTTATAACTATATTTTGTAGGGTTTGCGTGTTGCTCACATGCAAATTTCTGGTAGCTGCGCAGTGCAGGCCAGTCGAAGTAAGTTCGGAGCAGGTGTCTGGTCTATTTAAGTGACACACGTTGAGTTGGCAAGAGCCCAAGAAGGGAGTGGAGATTTGTACGGTAGTACGTTACGCTATTAGTAGAGATACGAAAGAGTCGAGAAAAGTTAGGTTGAATGTGATAGCGGTATTTAACTGATAGAGCACGTATTAGTATTTAGCCTATTTGGCTGCACGATTTCCATAGTTAGTTCAGAGCCCGAGGGTTACGGGTATTGCTAGTGAACGTATATTCTGCCTGAAAGGGTTCATTACGACTTTAAAGTTCAGTTTCTTAGTACCACAAGTTGCGGTACTGTTGTGTTATTATTTGAAGCCCCAAGGCGGTCTATGTTAGTCTACCTCTACGTAGAAAATAAAGGAATTATTTATATTTATGCCTATTACTTTATAGTGTGCCTGGACCGTTACAGGATTCACAGGATAAATAAGAAAGAGAACCATATTTTTTTTTGTTTTTTTACATCAATTGCATACATTGACCGTTGTATTTAATTTGAATGTTATCCGTAGCGTAGTACGGTTTTCAGCTAGTTAATATATAATGAATGGTTTTGAATTGTAACAGAATATATGGCACAGATACATGTGCCTTTTCGAATAAATACATAATATAACTAAGAACATATGTTATATAATGTATTTATTGCGTTATATAGCTCATTTAATAATAACCTCTTAATTATATAATAGAAATGACTTAAATATTCTTCGAATTTTATCCTGATATTTTAGAAAACACATCTGGAACACTTGGGAAACTTTAAGTTTTGGTAATATTTCAGTTAAACCACCTGTTTAATTTTAATGTAAAAGCTATTTAGTCTAATAAATAAATAATCCAACAGATATAGATGAAAAAATTATACTAAAATAGACAAAAGGCAAACAGAAATCAAACACTCTGGGCATCCACGCACCAACGGCAAGATTGTGTATAAGAGCCGGAACTGAACCATAAAACGACAGAGGTAATCGACAGGTCACGTCATCAGTGGCCTAACCATGTCAATTACCTCATGGGGAACTTTCTGAATAGGATGCAGGTAAGCCCAAAAGACACCCCAAGGCCCCGAGTCCCCCAAAGAAGCAATTAGTCAAGAAGCAAATGAAAAGACAAACACAACTAACTGTATGGGCTCAACGCACCTTGCAAACAAGCACAGAAAAAACCTAATGCAATATAATCGGTGCCTACATACCCCAATTCCGTAAGTGACGGTTATGGCGAAACAGCAGCCAGTTCTAACCTAATGGTTACGTCATTGTAACATTACTATAGCTCCACCCCCCATTACAACTTAACCAAAACACAAATACTATTCTAAACAATTTTAAAAATTCCTGAGTCTAAATGCCATTTTTTAAAAACTTTTAAATTACCGAAATTTTTAGGGAAATCGTTTTTTCTTAAGTTTTCCTCGAAAATGCTACATGCCTCCAAAAAATCCCCAGCGTTGTTGCATATGCTTTTTATTCTGTAAAGTTGTGAGTAAAAAATATAATAAATTTTATAGTCTATTTTAGTCTATGTTTAGTTCATAACAAACTCCATGTTTATTTTCTAACAAAATTATATTTATTTTATAACAAAATCTATGTTTACTTTATTACAAAGGTTATATATAGTTAAAAAAGTTATGTTTAGTCTATAAAAAAATTTATTCTTTACTAAACTGTCTCTAGACGCTTAACATTGTTATTATTTTTTTTATCAACACAGACTCGGTCCAAGGAAAGAAATTTCTGAATTTATTTTTCGGAGGTGTAAAGTCGAAAAGTTTCTCTTTCCTCCCAGAAGAAATCCCACAATGAGAAATTATGAGGCCTGATGCTGAATCGATTAAGTCAATTTCCTGCATCTTTTCTTCCGTAACTGGAACACTTTTTCTTTTCTTGAGTTTTTGGGTCCATACTTAACTCCCCTAGATCAAAAGACGCAGGTTGAGAGCTTTGCTGCAGTGATGAATAACGCATCACGAGACCAACTGTTTTAGCTTTCTTCTGTATCGAGAGGATAAACACTGCACGAAATACATTCACGAAGTACGGAACTCGATCTGATGTGGGTTTTATTGTAGTGGTAATACTATTGTGTCAATTAACAGAAGCTTCGGGAAAGGAAAGGAAGAGTTTCATAAATAAAAATTAATATCGTAAATGGGACATTACTGTGACTATCAGCAACATTAATCAGACCTCTTCTTATAAGTAACTAACTGAAACCCCGCGCTTCGCTACGGAATACATTCAAATTAAATACAACGGTCAATGTATGCAATTAACGCCAAAAAAATAAATATATATATTTATAATAAATGCGACAGTCAATATATACAATTGATGTAGAAAAAAAAAATATATATTTATAAACAAATCGTAAGGGATATTTTTATAGACAAAATAATGTCCAATCGTCTGCCGCATTAGCAAGAAAAAAAATTTTTTTTTGGCTATTTAGTTGTTATGCACGCGACGATAAATTTATTTAAAGTACCCTAAAAAGAAATCACGTGATCGGCATTTAATAAATTAAATTCTAAAAATTAATCTTTAAAAATTCACCAAAAATCAGAAAATGGAGGTAAAGATTCGAAAAAGATTTCATTTTAAAGGACTTTTTATGATCTTTCTCGTGATATAAATTTTATAACCTTCAAATTATTATTTTAAATGCACACTTAAAAAAAGTTACTGAAACAGCTAAAAAATTTAATTAAAAAAAATCTAAAAAGAATTTTTCAAAAATCTCTCTTAGTGCACCCCTACACTTTAAGAAGAATCGCCATGCAAAATTTCAGCCCTTTAGGTCCGACGGTTTGGTCTGTGTGTTGTATGCCAGTCAGTGAGTCAGTTACGGAACTGTTTTATATATATAGATAATGTCATTGTTTTGCTTAAGATTATCAATGTGTGTCATGCCATGTTTCTTACCCAAGAACAATTATTAACTTTCAAGTCCTTTACATTATTTGTGGCATGTGTATACTTATGTTGCAAATCGATTCTTCGTGCAGTCCGCGAGAGAAAACTACTGCATCTGTTTTATTCACTTTGGTCTTAAACGAAAGATTTAAATAAATAGATGAGTCAAATCTGGTTGTTGTAACCGCAATCTCCATTAATGCGCAGTAATTCATAATTAATAATTACAAGATAAAAAGACTTTTTATATACCATGTTTTTAAATTTTCTGTTGAATCATATAAACTTGACAATTCTATGTATTAATAAATACTTTAAAAAAATTTTTTTGGGATGAATTATCCCATCAACTTGAAAGAAAATGAAAGTATTTGGAAGTTAACTTGCATTTAACGTGTTTGGCTTGTTGCATTTGACTAGTTCCCTTTCCGGTCAATAAAAGGCTGCACCAGTCTGCAAAACAAAATTAACTGAAAATAACTGAAAATTAATTTAATTCTGCTTAAAGATGGCTAAAAGTTTTTAAAAATGTATTGTCATCGTGTTCTGAGCTATTCTAAAAGTTTCAAATATCTAGCTAGTCGGAAAATTAGTTAATTCGATAATAAATCGATAGCAAGATGTGTACTAGACAAACACATACACAAACAAGAAAGCAAGTTAATAAAAGCATGGTAAAAATTGCTTCTTGCGCATACCCGGTGACATGCTTAAATCTGGCTTTAGATGCTTACTAAGCACGAGGCCGCATAAACACATTAATTTATTAATTCCGAGGAACCTCTCTAACTCTCTCTCTCTCAGTTTTATTTTTAATAATATCTGTGTGCTATAGAATTAAACGTCACGAACATTGTTTATTTCATTCTGACGGGTAACCCCATTTCTTTTTATTGCGTTCAATAGTCCTTTTTTAAAGTGTATTTCTCTCCTCTTAATATTATTATTTTCAACATTTTTAATGATGTATTGAGTATAATTAATGTATTAGTACATTTATTTACTACCCAGCTGTCATGTTTTTGACGGGTACCAACTACAATTTATTCATGTTATATCGTCTACTTAGCGATAGAATGTATTTTAAAATATGTATACAAATCAGTATATATACACATCAATCACATGAAAGGATACACTTTCAATGAATATTTCCAAGAAATTTTCCTAAACTTCTGTTGCAGTTTCGATATAAATACACTCATGGACAAAAAAATTAGCGCACCAAGAAATAATTGCGGGATCGTAACGAAACTTGCAATGAAGGAACATGTCGGGGAGATATGCAAATGATTAGAAATGCAGCGTGATTGCGCATTATGTATAAACGGTAGAGGGCGTTGAACATCGTACTCTGTTAGTATAAAACAGGTAACCAAAGCTTGTTTGAGTGTGCTGAATCATTTACAAAGGAAGAGCTGAGATAGACATGCCATTACGCCGTGTTCGAAGACAATATAAGCAGTTGTCGCAGTTTGAGAGGGGGAGAATCGTCGGGATGATGGAAGCTGGGTGGTCAGCTAGGCGAGTAGCTCGTCAATTAGGCCGCTCTGATTGTGTTGTGAGGAGGTGTTGGGACCAGTGCACCCGAGAGATGTCATGTACACGAAGACCAGGCTCAGGACGCCCTCGACAGACCAGTCGTCGAGAAGACCACCACATCGTAAGAAATGCACGCGTACAGCCAACTGCTTCATCGGCCGCTATCCAGTCACAGGTAACACCTTCACTAGGGGCCTATATGTCTTCTCGAACCATACGAAGGCGCCTGGCTGAAGGACAGTTGGTATCGCGGCGCCCAATACGTGTGCTGCCCTTGACGCCCACCCATCGACGCCTCCGTTTGGAGTTTGCCGCGCACGAGGAAACTGGACTGCAGCGGAATGGAACCAGGTCGTCTTTAGCGACGAATCCAGATTCAATCTCGGCAGTGATGACAATCGTGTTCGTGTGTGGAGAGCCCGTGGTGAACACTTCAATCCCGCCTTTGCTGTACAGCGACACATCGCTCCCACAGCTGGTGTGATGGTATGGGGTGCCATTGCCTACAATACACGGTCACCCCTAGCATTGTTCCGTGGCACCATGACAGTCCAGATTTGTCTCCAATCGAGCATATCTGGGATCATTTGGGACGACGAGTTGGGCATCTCACGAGTTTGAACGAACTAGAGGCAAGGTTACAGCAAATATGGAACGAAATGTCTCAAGACGTCATACAGAACTTGTATGACTCAATGCCCGATCGTATCGCATCGTGCATTCGCGCTAGAGGGGGTCCAACGGAGTATTAACTCCTCCGTTCTTTTGCCTTTTTCTCTGAAATAAATTATCCTTTTCTTTGATTTTCTTATCATTTACTTATATCAAAGTAGTCATTACGTATGTAAAATTTCGTTTCATTTTGACGACTTCTTCTTGGTGCGCTAATTTTTTTGTCCATGAGTGTATATAACGCAGTTTCGTGTAATTTTACGTTGTTGATAAAATGTATTTTGAGATATTTATACAATTGAGTCTACATCCTCATGAAAAATGGACTTTAAATCGGCATTCCGTAAAATTTTATAAAATTCTGTTAAAATTTTGATACAGTAAAAATTGAAAAATGAAAAGTTAGGTATTTCTACATATATAATTAATTACACAATAAAAAATTGAAAAGGAAAAATTAACTACTTCCACATATATAATTAATTATACACCCGAATAACTTTTAAAAATTTGTTTCAGAAAAGTACATTTAGAAGATAAAACTTGCATCAAGAAAAAAAGTTAAAGAAATTCATAGTTAAGTAAAAATGTTAAGGAAACTGTGTTACATTTTTGTAACAAGACAGTAACAAAAGAGTATAAAATTTTATTGAAATATCCATTTAAAGTGTATCCTTTCCAATTATTCATTAGGTTATAAACTAAATTGTATAAATATCTTAAAATATCTCTATTGTAATCGGATTTCTGGGATAAACTAATTTTGAAAACCGTTGCCTCTTGCGAGCAAGATCCAAATCCAATAGTTTCCTCTGCAACTAATCTAACCCCAATATTTATCCTATTTTTACCAACTATCCTTTACGTACCAAATTTCTTTGGTCAGTGGTCGAATATGTGTTCTGATATCCAGCCGCATGTACTTATGAAATGCCCGAAGTTCACGTTCCTTCGTCCAGTGTCTGCAGTCCATTTTCTTCGACAAAAGCTTCTGTTTAACTATCCTCAATATATGAAATCCTGTAATCGCGATCTACTCTTTTTGGCACCACAAACCTCATTTGGCAAGACCTCATACTCCTCGCAAACGTGTATACTTTAAGAATTATACCGTTCATGTAACTGCACGGTATCGTTCACAATATTAGGTAATATATTTTAGAGACTGTACAGCATACAATATCCTAAATGTGCATTATTCGGTCTCTAGTTTGGCTTCTTTGTTTTTCATTCAGAATTATACCATTTTCATTATATTAATAATAATTATACCATTACTAATAATGCCATTTATGTTATTACCATTAATAATATACCAATTAATAATACACAAGTTTAAATATAAATTTTCAATTACCTTTGATAAAACACATTTTATTGCTTTTCGCAATTTTTAGACAACAAAACTTTTTCAACGCTGGAAATGCATTTTCCTCATACATAATATGAACATTTTTACACACATCACTTGTTATATTGTTGTTACAATGTTCAAACTGGCTTTTACGTATTTCCTTTGAGAGCCTAATGCTAGTGTTGGAAATTTCCTGGGGCAACCCTGAGCTTGTTTTCCTCTTCAAATAAAGCTGTCTTTACTTCTCCGCTAATTGAAATCAGAAGCTATGCCTTGAAATATTTTTACCAATTAATTCTCTAAATAACATAGGCATTAGATCTTGCCAAATCCAGCACATTATAAAAAAATGCACCGGCTATCTACATGAAGCAGACCGTACCGAATATTTACTCGTCATCTGGTCAACGATATCAACTCCACATTTGGTTTTTTTTGTAGAACTCGACTGTCTCTGGAAGTTTCTTCTTATTATGCCATTCTACATTTACATTTGGATGCAAGGTACTTAGTAGCAAGGAATTTTTTTCTTTTTTACCTTGATAAACAGTCATTGTAGTTCCTCTTCTTTAGTAAAATAGTTTCCTACAGCCGGGTTTTTGATTTCCTTACTTCATGCGGAATTTCTTTTCGATGTATTCTTACTGTGCCCACAAAACTTGTATTTTTCCCTTCAAGTGTTTTAGCCAATGATAGTGAGGAAAAATAGTTGTCCGCTGTCACATTTCTACCTGTATTCATATAAGGGATTATAAGACGCATTATTACATTTTCAGGAAGGCTTTCAGCTTCATCCCTTGATTTATCTTTTCCAAGATATGGGAAAGCATTGCACATAAACTTCGAGTTTACATCAATTAGTTTCGAAAATTTTATACCAAATTTTTCGGGTTTATTCGGCATATACTGTGTAAATTTACACCTAGCTTTGGATGAAAATAACTGTTCATCCACAACAAGATTTTCTCTTGGCTTATATGAACTAGCACAGTTCTCTATAAATTTATTCTAAACTTCAGAACACAGAGCAAACTTATCAGTTTCTAAACGCTGAGTCCTAGTTCATTTCAATTCAAACCATAGGTTTTCCATGATATCTTGAAAACTATTGCGAGACATTGTTTCTCGAAAAAAGGGAGGACTTCATGTTTTATTCCATACTCGAGGGTTGCTCGTCCATGCTTTCTTCAGAATCCTTAGAATAACTTTTTGCTTCAAAGTTTTGTGGAGGCTTTTAATCCATATCATCACCAATACTATGTTCTTCAACATCAGATTCATTTTCAGATACATCATGTAAAAAATGTACGATTTCCTCTGGCGGTCTTTGAGTAGCCATTATAGTGCGCTTGAAAGATTGAAATGCCACAAAAAGATAAGCTGACTCAACTACTGCAAACTATGGACTGTTACATTTCTCTACAAAGGAGTAGACGGTAGAGGGGGGGGAGGGAGGAAATATTTCCTGTTGTAAAGAATCAGTGAATGAAAGAAATGTGTAGGGGAAATATTTTGCCAAGAAAAGTTGATTTCCCCGAGAGAGAAAACAAATTGAATCTATCCAAATTTACTAGCAGTCAATTTGACTGCTCTTGGCGCTTCTGAGTATAACAATAAATGACTTTGTTACTTTAAATTTCATTCGATTAATATTTGATACCAATAATTGTTGAGGTTTTCTAGGAAAACTCAAAAAATAGTGAGTTCCTAAGATAGCTGGTTTTATTAAGAATCCAAGCTGAAAATCGAAAACAGTCAAACTGACTGCTCTGGCGCTTCTAGTGTTAAATTCTAATGGGTAGTTCCGTAAAAATAAGTCATGAGTTTTGGATACCTTTAGCCCGGACACCCTGTATTAATTATACTATTATTATTAGTTAGGAGGTGTTGGTCACAATACTAGATAACATATTTTATAAATTGTACAGCATGAAAGATCCTAAATCTTCACCATTCTGTCTCCACTTGTTTTTTGTTTTTTTTATTTATTTATTGAGAATTATATACAATCATGTAGGTCAGAGATATCGTTCACAATATTAGATAATACGATTTAGAAACTGTACAGCATAAAAGTTCATATTGTTCATTATCCTGTCTGTAGTTTGGTTTCTTTGTTTTTTATAGAGAATTATACCCACTCCTGTAGTCGTGCGGTATCGTTCACATTACTAGGTAATGCATTTTAGAGATTGCACAGCGTACAAGGTCCTGAATGTTCATTATTCTGTCTGTAGTTTAGTTTCTTTGTTTATTTTTCTTGTAGTTTCTTAACCCCTGATTCAAAATTTACAAAACATGTTGAATTACAATCATTGTACCCTGTATACAGGAAGTACTTCATACCAGATCATTTCAACATTTCTACAACGAATAGTTCAACAAATTATTAAAGTATTGTGCAATATTTTTAGATAAGAAGATGAAGCAACTTCACTTTATGATAGTTAAATAACGCCATCGTTTCTGGTGCTTAATTTCCGAACCAACTGCAAATAACTAATCAAATGAAGTAATCGGGAAATATTCGCACAAACGATAAATAATGCATTACTTTCGAATCATTTAAAAATTTTAAATTGAAACACTTTTTTTTACAAACTGACAACAATACGTTAAAAATATAGTGTAATATATTTCTTTCAACAACAATAACACAGTGTATTTCGTCACATATTGTTCCGTTTCCCGATTCTTCGACTTTTAAGAATGACGACACCTGAGCACAGTGGCAAAAGTTTATTTGATTTTTAGTCTTACACTGGTGAGAATTATAACAAACTCTCACTCCGGACTACATCGAAGTTTAACAAGATTTTCAGATTCGAAATAATATACACAGGCGTAATTACATGCTTTGCAGTTCAAGGAGAGAAGCCACACTGCAACGAAAAGTTAATAAGTGAGTTAATAAGTGATCTAATAAGTGAGTAAAAGTTAAAAGTTAATAAGTCTCAAAAGCCCAAGATTCCGAGAGGCACATTCTAACTCAACAATCACGTCACCTAGATGAAGTCTTATGGATTCTCCAGACGCCAAATATGTCGCGAAATTTTTAACTAGTCTTTAAAAACGTAGCCAAATTTGCCCAAATCCTCGAAAACATCACCAAAAGGTCACATATCGAAATCCAACACTCCATGACATAAAATAAACGATATCTAACACAAAATAAACATAAACTAAGCAGAAACAAAGAATATTTACAACTATTTAGAAATATTTTTAGACATTTACATCGATATTGATGCACGGGAAAATGAAACTTCGTTATATAAGTCACAAAATATAAAAAAAGATTTTACATATTTATTAAAATACTAGAAGGTAACCCGTCATTTTGACGTCATAATACTAATAATGACGTCACAATGGAAAAAGTATATGAAAGTAAAAAAATATCCCGAATTATCTAACAATATTGCATTTAATCCACACCTTGTAAAAGCAAACCCTTTCATTATTTTTTATTTATATAGCTTTTCATGCGATTGGAGTAGTATACTGCCATCCAGTTTTTTACAGCTCACTACGCGATATGAATACTTGAGCTACTTGATTCATTCACATTCAAGTTTGTTTACTTTCAGAATTCATCGCAAAAATAAACATATATTTAAAAACTGTTAAATATACAGCTAAAAGCATACAATTTTTTTTGTTCTGAATGTTTTATAGAAAAATAGGCTGAACAAACGTAATTTGATGGAGAAGATATTAGTTTTTAGGTAAGAAAAATTCTGATCCACATCTGAAATTGAAATTAAGCCTAACCGGCCGTTTGTTTACTGAGGACTTCAATTGAAAGATGGGTACAGCCCGGAAGTGTTATACAGAGACAACGGATATTATATATATAATTTTTTTATTTCGGAAAAAAAATTAAAATAAAAGTGAAAGGAAGTTCATAATGTTTACACTAATATACTTTACTTCTCTTAAAAAAATAATTTAAAATATAAAATATGCAATAAAATTATTGATGATTAAAAAGCTCAAAATTAAAACATTGTGCCATTTTATTACTTCTGTGTTTAAGACATAAAAACGTCTACCCATTTATGTCTCACTTCCTATTTAAGACCTTCCATAAAACATATTTGTCCGACATGAATACATTGCACAAAGACCGCATTAAGCGCATTCTTCCAATTCTTGCTCATAAGGAATTGTTTGAATACTATTAAAGAAACAAGTTTTCACAAAGAAGAAAAAGATAATTACAGTTTAGGTCCTCCAGGGAAAAAGTCTGGTCTGAATACAGTAAGCCGAAAAAGTAAAACTACTCTAGAAGTTCAGTATCGTACCCTAGGGTAGCAATAAAGAAAATTTTTGAAGTTTCGTATTAATCAGAAACGTGGTTCAGAAGATAAAGCTTTGTTTTTACCTTTACAAAAGAAGTTATTTCAAACATCAAAAAGATATACATGGAACGATCAAGTAATTGCCTTCTGTTGAAACCCAGTCTTTTCAACAAAATTTCAGCATAAGCTATTGAGCATATATATTCCTAATTATTTTATTCCGTATTGCAAAAATTGTTTTAAATATAGACAAATTATTAAATTTTTGTATAGTTAGTTGTCTGATACATTAAAGAAGAGAATAAATTGGATAATATCGGTAAAGAAAGGGAATTTATAATTTTCCCTAGTGTATATATACAGTGAAACTTCTCAATGGCGGCCAGTAATGGCCGTTTGAAGGGGTGTCCGTGGAAAAGGGTTTCTTCCATAATACTAGCTATACGAATGTGTAGAAACTTCAATCGGTTTTGAACAAAATTTGGCCGTTTAGAGAGGTGGCCGGCTACAAAAGTTTCACTATATATTAAATTATAATAAAAAAAATAAAGTTTAAGAGAATACTGAAAAATAAAAGTATACTAAAGTATACTAAATAAGAAAAAATAAAAATTTTTACTAAGTAATAACTTTTAATAATTATTATTTATAGTAAATAATAACTTTATACTAAATAATAAGTAATAAAAGTATACTAAAGTATAAGTATAGTAAAGTATTCTGACGATATGCAAATAAAAAGCCACTAACTACGAGATTTATTAGCTTATTGAGAGAAGTTTTAGACTATCACACATCTCAAAAAATTATTCTTACATTTATTAATTTAACTTAAGTTAGTTCGTTAAATAATATATGAAAAATATATAAGTGATCAGCGTTAATTCTTGCGAACATAGGATGGAAGAATGATGTGGTTTTTTTTTTAATTATAATGTTATTAAGATTTAAATGCCGTGGAAATTATTGTTATAGCTAACACTATGTGTTCTTCTATATTTTGCTTTCTCGAAACGTATAAAACATTCCGATATTTAACAAAAAATTATTTCTTCTATATTTAAAAAAGACATTCGACTTCTATAACCCAATTCTTAAAGATTCATTGTCAGTTAAATCTTGAATATTTATTTGACATAAAAACTACAGGATAAAATATGTCAAATATTTTAAGAATTTCCTTTTGAATTAATAATTGCTTTAATTTTTGTAACTAATCGTATATATTTCTATAAAATTCGCAAGATTGCAGACGTGAAATTAACTTATTCAGTAATCCACCCATGAAATACTTACAGTAATTAACTGAAAAATTCCAGTTCAACCTGATTTAAAATAGCTTGTATATTCCCTTAAATGAATTAAATCGGGAAAATATCCCAAAGGAATCATTCACTTAGTGTTTTAAAAGAATTTTAATGCATTTACTTCATCTCACCACAATATTAATCATGTTTTAATCAGATTATTTTGAAAGATATCTGGTAACGATTTTTCTTTTTAAATCTAACGTTACTTGTACTTTCTTCAATTTCTAAATATAAAACTTACATTGAGCTAAATTCACAATCATATATATATATATATATATATATATATATATATAACTGTTCCATAACTGACTGAATGACATATAAAGGACAGACCAAACCACTGGACATAAAGGGCTGAAATTTTGCATGGCGATTCTTCTTATAGTGTAGGTGCGCAGTATTAAAGATTTTTTAAAAATTCTTGGTAGATTCTTTTAAATTAATTTTTTAAGCTGTTTTCGTAACATTCTTTAAAGTTTACATTTAAAATAATAATCCGAGGGTTATAAAATTTATATCACAAGAAAGATCATAAAAATTCCTTTAAAATGAAACCTTTTTCGAATCTTTACTTCCATATTCTGATTTTTGGCGAATTTTTTAAGATTCATTTTTAGAATTTAATTTATTAAATGGTGATCACGTGGTTTCTTTTCTTTTTGTGATACTTTACCTAATTGTGCATCATGTGCATACTAACGAAATGGACAAGAAATATATTTTATTTTCTTGCTAATGCGGCAGACTATTGGACATTATCCAAAAAAATATTAAAATACAGTAAAAGAAATGTTCCTCAAACTGTACTATATTAACTCTACTATATTCTTTAGTATGGTCTATTAGATTAAATTTGAATATTTTCTTCTACATTATTTTGTCTATAAAAATATCCGTTAAGATTTTTTTTAAATATATTTTTTTCGTACTTTTCCGTTAGCCGGGCACATTTGGTGTTCGTTCTATTAAGTATCGCCATTGGCAAGTATGAAAAGTCGCCAATATAACAACCCTAGGAAATCAGTTTAATAGATAATAGACTAAATTTTGAAGAAGCATTGTCACACACGAAACGTTGAAAGAAAATGATAGATCAACCGGTATGAATCATGTGAGAGGACACAATTAAGTTCAGAGACCCAGCTATATAACCCCGAAATTCACATGAATAAAAATTGGAGACAAATTAACCACAAACTTTATTAGCTTTCTTAAACAATCGCACAAAATATGGAGCAGTTGCGATGAAGCACCATATGACGACATGAAAAAACACTGAGGAACGGCACGCCAACATTTGCAATCGTACTGGCTGAATTTCTTCGGCGACGACAAAAAGAAGGTCCCTTTGAAGACATCATAAAGGATATAAAATATTTTTGCCTTCTAATTATTTAATTAAAGAACAAAATGAATACTTTCTTATTTATTTTGATCTTTCACATACATGCATCCACGGTAGTAACAGTTAATTAAACAAAGTGTGACTTCAGAGCGATATTTGGCGATATATAACTTGCGCCCGTCTAACGGAAACGTACCTTTTTTTATATATCAATTGCATACATTGATAGTTGAATTTATTATATATATATATACACTCATGGACAAAAAAATTAGCGCACCAAGAAAGAATTGCGGGATCGTAACGAAACTTACAATGAAGGTACATGTCGGGGAGATATGCAAATGATTAGAAATGCTGCGTGATTGCGCATTACGTATAGCCTGTAGAGGGCGTTGAACATCGTACTCTGTGGAGTATAAAACAGGTAACCAAAGCTTGTTTGAGTGTGCTGAATCATTTACAAGGGAAGAGCTGATATAGACATTATATTACGCCGTGTTCGAAGACAATATAAGCAGTTGTCGCAGTTTGAGAGGGGGAGAATCGTCGGGATGATGGAAGCTGGGTGGTCCGCTAGGCGAGTAGCTCGTCAATTAGGCCGCTCTGATTGTGTTGTGAGGAGCTGTTGGGACCAGTGGACCCGAGAGATGTCATGTACACGAAGACCAGACTCAGGACGCCCTCGTCAGACCAGTCGTCGAGAAGACCGCCACATCGTAAGAAATGCACGCGTACAGCCAACTGCTTCATCAGCCGCCATCCAGGCACAGGTAGCACCTTCACTAGGGGCCTCTGTCTCTTCTCGAACCATACGAAGGCGCCTGGCTGAAGGACAGTTGGTATCGCGGCGCCCATTACGTGTGCTGCCCTTGACGCCCATCCATCGACGCCTCCGTTTGGAGTTTTGCCGCGCACGAGGAAACTGGACTGCAGCGGAATGGAACCAGGTCGTCTTAGCGACGAATCCAGATTCAGTCTCGGCAGTGATGATAATCGTGTTCGTGTGTGGAGAGCCCGTGGTGAACGCTTCAATCCTGCCTTTGCTGTACAGCGACACATCGCTCCCACAGCTGGTGTGATGGTATGGGGTGCCATTGCCTACAGTACACGGTCACCCCTAGTATTGTTCCATGGCACCATGACAGCCCAGCGGTATGTTCGTGAAATCCTGCAACCACATGTGTTGTCACTCATGCAACGGCTCCCAGGAGCCATTTTTCAACAAGACAATGCTCGGCCTCATACGGCAAGGGTGTCACAAGACTGTCTCCGCACTGTTACTACCCTTCCTTTGCCTGCCCGATCCCCAGATTTGTCTCCAATCGAGCATATCTCGGATCATTTGGGACGACGAGTTGGGCATCCCACGAGTTTGAACGAACTAGAATCAAGGTTACAGCAAATATGGAACGAAATGTCTCAAGACATCATACAGAACTTGTATGACTCAATGCCCGATCGTATCGCATCGTGCATTCGCACTAGAGGGGGTCCAACGGAGTATTAACTCCTCCGTTCTTTTGCCTTTTTCTCTGAAATAAATTATCCTTTTTCTTTGATTTTCTTATCATTTACTTATTTCAAAGTAGTCATTACGTATATAAAATTTCGTTTCATTTTGACTACTCCTTTTTGGTGCGCTAATTTTTTTGTCCAATTTGTTCCTATATATATATATATATATATATATATATATATATATATATATATATATATATATATATTTATTTATTTATTTATTTATTTGGCATTAATTGCATACATTGACTGTTGTATTTAATTTGAATGCTCTCCGTAGCGAAGTACCGGTTTTGAGCTAGTATATATATATTATAAATGATAAATTGAAAATATTTATCGTCATACCTTTTATAATTATCTTTTATAACGAATTTCACAAATGTACCTAGCATGAGGCTTTATAAAATGTAAGAAGGACTTGAAATATTACATAAAATGAACTGATATTTTTTCTGCACTGTTAATTGTATAATCTCTTTTCATAAGAAAATAAGATTTAATACCAAAAGTGCACAGAACAAGATTGGTTTTTCTAATCAATAATCAATATAATCTCCATTTTATTAAAAATAATCCAATAAAATGCCTTATTCTCTTCAAGAAAATAGAAAAGCATATTATCTCGAGTTAATGTATACCCTTAAAAGGTTTCCTTTTTTAATCATTTATCAACGCTAACGATGGTTTCCGATGATGAGCAGTTTCGAAAATGTTCAATAAAATGAAAAGAAAAATATTTAATAAAATAATATGGAAGGTATATCTCTATTTTTTTAAATTTTGCCTAGTAATAAAATTCATTATTTTAAATTTCTTTTGATTGATTTGTATCATTTTTGATTCCCCAAGAAAGTATATTTTACCAATAAACCTCATTCGAGTTTAATATTTTGGAGTCCTATTTTCATCATTTAATCAACGTCAGAGGATTTTTTTTTTTCTTTTGTAAGACGGAGACACTTTCGAAAGTCCAATGTACAGCAAGTAAGATCTTCCGGGATCGAATCCTTGCAGGTGAAGAGAATTCCGCCACAATGTAGTCCGAGTATCCACAGAGGAGACAACTGGTTGGGGTCGTACCTTCTCTCACCCTCTATGACCTCATAGACAGACATTCCGGTATATATATATATATATATATATATACACATAATATATATATATATATGTATATATATATATATATATATATATATACACATAATATATATATATATATGTATATATATATATATATATATATATATATATATATATATATATATATATATATATATATATATATATATATATATATACACACCGGGTGTCTCAAAAATGACCGACGATTTGAAAAATCCATTAGTGAAAAACGGACGGCGATAGAAATGTACGGTTTGCTGCATTCTGCTTAGGTAACCAGGGAATTTATTCTCACCAATTTTCAAAATTAGTTACAAAGTTCGTCAGCAGATGAAGCTGCTGACGGGGAAAAACTATAAAACAGTGTTTTCAAAATAACCACCGTTTGCAGCAACAACGTGGCTCAGTCTGAGGTCAAAATTCGCAGACTCACGTGCAAACATTTCAGTTTGAATGTTCTGAAAAGCAGCAGAGATGTACTGTTCCAGTTCATCTACAGTTTGTAGACTGTGACGATGCAACTGGCCTTTCAGGTACACCTCAAAGAAAAAAATCGCATGGCGTCAAATCCGGCGAATAGGGAGGCCAATCCATGCCACTTTGCGTATGCTTCTTGCTTTGAAAACATTGTTTTATAGTTTTTCCCAGTCAGCAGTGCCATCTGTTGACCAACTTTGTAACTGAATTTTGAAAATTGGTGAGAATAAATCCCCTGGTTACCTAATCTGAATGCAGAAAACCTGTGTTTCTATCACCATCCGTTTTTCTTTAAATGCTTTTTCAAATCGTCGGCCATTTTTGAGACACCCGGTATATATACTAGCTGAAAACCCGCACTTCGCTACGGAGTACATTCAAATTAAATACAACGGTCAATGCATGCAATTAATGCCAAAAAAATATCAAAAAAATCACCCCTAATTAATATATATATATATATATATATATATATATATATATATATATATATATATATATATATATATATATTAGGAGCCCCATTCGTTTAGCGATTATTGCTTCCTGTGAGCGGGCAACACGATAACGGCCAAGTATTTTTCGGGATTTCACCTTTAGCCCATTGCGGGGAAGCTTACGACATCAACCATTACGACTGTACCATGCGGGTGGCACGGCAGCGGAATTCATTGAACTCTTTAAAGTGGTAAAAATATCCAAAAAAACAAAAAGACTTTGAAAAAGGGGAGTTAAATTGCCAAAAGAGTTAAATTGCCAAATTTGAGTGTTAAATTGCCAAAAAAGTTAAAACAACTGCTCGACGACGAAAACAGAATCCTCCTCAACATAAAGAAACAACTTTTTCCCATAGATTCTTCTTTAATTCACAACGTCGTTTTCTGTTTCATTTTTCGCTTTCTCAATTTTGCCAATTCTAGAAAAAAAAAAAAAAAAAAAAAAAACCACTCTCGATTTTTATGGAACGCCCTTTCTGTATCAGTTGACTACAAACTTCATTATACATTCTAGGGATGGATTGGATAAATTAAGGCGGGGCTGGATAAGTGGCAGAGTTATGTTACAAGTAAAGTTTATCTTTTGATAAGGATCAAAAATCTTAAAACATTCATTTTCAATGGGAAAAAAAAAAATCTGTATTCACGAAATGTCATGTAGGCTCTCTAGACTGAGATAAAATCTGATTTTGGTGACATATATTTCCCTGGGGGACAGGCGATGGTCGTGTCGTTACATTTTCTGAGATTTTAAGCACTTTTCCTAGTTGAATTATGTATGATGACAATTTGTCCTTGCGATCTGCAACTTCCCTTATCTTTTAACTGATATAAAGGATTTAAAAGGTTATCAACCGACTACCACGCTGGAAGCAGTTTATAGGCATACACAAAAAGTAATAGCAGTAAAATTTCCTTTTTAACCACCCCCCAATAATACCTGAGTCTATATATGGCATTTCCTGAAGTCTAATAATTAAAAGATAAAAAGAACTTTTTATATACACTATGTTTTTAAATTTTCTGATGAATCATATAAACTTGACAATTCTCTCTTAATTGCACAAACCTTCACTTATTTTTTATTTTCCACTTTCTTTTATTTAATTTTAATCACTTTTTAGTCGTTTTCACTATCCACAGACTTTATAAACTTTGATTTTTTATACTTTATTAAATTTTTCGCACAATATTTTTGTAAACAAATTAAATTCACATGTATTCTGTTTTCAAAATCGTCAAACGCCGTTACGCAAAAGTGCAAGCATTGAATTCGATCGAAGTGCCACCTTGCGGATTTTTTTCGGCTAAAAGTATTAAAATAATGCATTGTCATCGTGTTCTGAGCTATTCAAAAAATTTAAAATGTCTAGCTAGTCGGGAAGTTAGTTAAAAATCGATTGCAAGATTTGTACTAGACAAACACACACACAAACAAACACACAAGAAAACAAGTTAATAAAAACACGGTAATAAAAATTGTCGATTCAATGATATAGACGTTCGAGTAACGCCTCAATATACAGTGATTTCCGCTTATAAGAATCACGTTTGTTATTACTGTTTTTGATTCTTATAAGCGGTTGATTCTTATAACCGAAATTTAGGTTTTTGGACAGGTACACACACACCTATAAATACATATATTAGATAATTTACCATAAAATACTCTTTAATTTACATTAACTATCTTTTATTAAAATTATTTTTTATAGTTTTAAAAATAAAACTTAATTTTTAGACCTATAAGTAGATACACATGATTATAGTAAGAGAAGAAAAAATACAATATTTGTTACAAGTTACAACATACCTGCTTAACAAATTTAACATTTCAACTACAGGAAGGGAGCAAGAAAAAGTTTTCTACTGTAGTTTGACGTAATGAAGTTTTCAGAAGGCTGTTTATACCTCTTTCAATACTTATAGTCTCAGACGAAGATTTACTCGGACGGGTAAAGTTGCCCCCGGGTCAAGTTAATAGGACAGTGTTGTGGTAAAGCGTTTAAGGGGAAACTATTATGTTATGTCTAATAAAGAAAGGGCTGAATTTTACGACTATATTCCATCCCATCTTATCAATCTTTCTTTAAAAAAAAAGAAAGAACTTCGTGCCTTTTGAAGGTTTAAGTGGCTTTTTTGGAAAAATGAAAGGAAAGCGAAGAGTGTAAACTGATTCTTAAAACAGGTGGATTGATTCTTTAAAGCGAAAATTTTAACCTGGAAATAATTCATTTGTTTTTGTTTTCGCGATATTGATTCTTATAAACGGTTGATTCTTATAACCAGTGATCACTATAAGCGGTGGTTACTGTAATTCATTATGCTTTTAGTCACTGACTAGCAAAATATGACGGTAGTGTTCCAATGCTCACCGAATTATTTTTTCTTACCTCATACGTTCTGTAGTCAATCTTATAAATGAATAACAAGCTTCTATCTAACAACAGTTTTCATTCGTGACGCAGACGCCAAGAGTTTATTATTGTCAGCCGAAAATGAACCTTCGACCGGTTAGTTTTTTTAACGTAGGATTACGTTCCTCCATAAGAGTCCTTCGGAAACCAAATTTCAGACGCTAAAACCTATCCGTCTATCCGTCCTCGTGAGTTATAATTTTGGCATCGTGCCAAACCCAGTCTGTATAGCTTCGACAAGCAGTAAACAGTTAAACAGAAAAGTACCAAAGTTCGTTAAAATTTTGAAATACATAGATGTATATATAGTCGGACATCTATTTAACGAACCTCTAATTTGCAAATTTCGCTATTTTGCGAACTTTCTTTGGAACCAAGAACGTTTTACGAATTTCTTCGTAAAATAACCTCAAAATAGCGAAGTGCATTCTCTATTTAACGAACTTTTTCTTGTGATTCAATATTTTTTCTCCGTATTTCACAAAATATTTCTGAACATTTCCAACTAATTCTTTCTTTTAGCACATTTAACACATTAACTTTCTTTTAACACATTCCGACGCGGATTACAGTTTGAAGAAAATACGCCTGAAGGGGTTTTGGTGCATCGTAAACATGCGAGACGTATTATGAGATAAAGCACTTTTTCAAACAAAAAACTCAGATAAAATTAACGAACTTTACCAATAACTAAATTTAAGGACGCATGTGGTAATGTAAGCTTAAAATTACTTGTTATAATAAATGCGATAATGTTATTAAAATTCATTAATTTTAATATAATTTTTTAAATGGAAAATACAGTTTATTCCCGGACGTTTTATTCTCGTTTTCCTTGCAGATTTCTGTTTGATGGGTAAAATATATATAACAAATATACATTAATTTACAAAGTAAAGATGTGAGTAATTATTTATATTAATAATATTTAGCGTTTATGAATTTAAAATCTCTCTTGTGTAGTTTAAAGTATTTTAAAAGGTAAATCTCTATTTAACGAATTTTCCGAATAACGAACTTTTTTTCGGGATTTCGTGACGACCGTTATATAGAGGTCCGATTTTATATACTATATACATAAGTACATATAAATATATACATAACACATATATACATATATACATAACACATAGATACGTCTACACTTACAAAAGAGGTAAGCAACGATGAAGTAATTCTACGTTAATAACCCATATAGAGACCGTTATATAGAGGTCCGATTTTATATACTATATACATAAGTACATATAAATATATACATAACACATATATACATATATACATAACACATACATACGTCTACACTTACAAAAGAGGTAAGCAACGATGAAGTAATTCTACGTTAATAACCCAAGGTTAGTTTCGTTAGAAGAGAATACCTGAATTTATTTTTTAATCATTATTATTAGTGATTTTTTTTATTCCTTGTTTGCAATACAACCTATTGTTTAGTTTCACTTATGAGGAAAGAATATGCTATATAAATTGAATAAAACTGGTTGTACATTCTGTATAGACATGCCATTTGGTTGTCCACTATGTTGCCGGCATATTTTAGTGTGGTTTCGGCGAATTTTGAAAACTTCGCCAAACGATGCCAACGGGTTCCCACTAGCGATGCGACATCGATGTCGATGTTTTCAAAACATAGATTTATTGAAGCCAATGTTTTTTTAACATCGATGTTTTGTGCTCGATGTTTTGCGTTGTCTCGATTTTTTTTAATGAAAAAGTACCGTAATAAAAAAATTAACCGCGTAGCATAATTTTCACACTCAGCAAATGTAAGTCTGAATTCTGAAAAGGACAAATACAAACGGGGGAATGATTCCTTAGCAAACAGACAAATGGCAATTAACAACCAATGAACCAATCAGAGGGCTTGGAATGTTCCTGACACTGCAGAACCTTCCATGGGGTTTTATTTTACGAATAGTATATACACGAGTGCATCCATTTAAGTTTTTGTTTTGTTCTGGTTTTATATAAGTTGACGTTAATATTACTAGTAAGATGCCTCCCAAAAGTACCATTTGAAAATATTTTTACAAAACCACTGACAAATTGGAGAAATGCAAGTCCCTCAAAACTTCTGGCAATACCACGAATTTATCTGGACATTTGAAGGCAAAACATGGCGGTATTTACAACGAGAATTTTGAATCATCAATGTAGCCCAAAGCAACCAAGTTTTTGTCATTTGTGCCTGCCCAATCAGAGAGTAAAATTAAATCACCCCCTCCCCCAACGACTAACGGAAGTAACATTAATGTTAGAATTACTAAACCAGTTTTAAAAATGGATGTTCTAAAACATCGATGTTTAAAAACATCGATGGTTTTTGGGCGATGTTTTATTAGCATCGATGTTTTAATATTGAATATCGATGTTTCAAAACATCGATGTTTTGTTATCGATGTCGCATCACTAGTTCCCACTACTTCGCATGTACCAAAGCTAATTCTCATTAAACTAATCTCGTGACTGAAATCTTCTGAAGTTGCTGATTTAAAGACGTCGTTGAAAATGTTTATTAGCCGTAGCGTAGATGAAAAATTGGAGAAATCGGAAATGTGAGCTTATGGCTAATTGCTATAAGCATTCAAGATTGTTAACGAAACATTACGCCTATTTTTCAAATAATATTTTCCTTAAAATTTAATAATCATAAAAATATAGTATATTTTAAAATAAAAAGTCAATTGCAGTAACACAGACTTTAAAGTTTAAACGGATGCTGTTTTTGAATTAAACACATTTATTAAAAATAAATTTAACCATTGAATAACATCTTCTAACCTAAAAAAAATTCAGTTTTTAAAGAAATTTGTAACACATTAAAGGAATTCTGATTATTATTATTACAAAGTGGCATTCCTGTTCTCATTCTATTTTTAAACCGAATTTATTTTAATTTTTCTGAAAATCCATTATTGAAACTGTTCCAGAATATCAAAATTAATTTACTTGTAATTAAAGAATAATATTTTTCCAACCAGGAGGGAAAGAAATAATACGCCCACTTTGTTTATTTCATTTATAATCTAGTTGGTTATTCTTACATTCGGTATGAATTCTTGAAGTATTTTAATTAATATCTGGGAATATAAATTAGGGTTGAAATTTAACATCAAATGTTATACAAAAATACTAAAGAAATGATATTCAGAAGAAATTCTGATATATATATATATATATATATATATATATATATATATATATATAGGATGGCAAGATGTCTAGGGGAATGATAATGCAACTTTTGCACAAACAAACACTATTTATTATTCTTGGGACATGACAATTACACGGGACATTTACTAGACAGTTATAGGGACATTCAGAATTAAAATAACCGCTCTCTTCACCATTTAACACAAATCAATTCGATGCGTGGGCAGTCTCGCGGAGATGACCTAACTCGCCTCTCCCTACGATCGCTCTCCTGTTTTTCTCGTCACGCACGTTTTACCTTGCTGCGCAAACCTCAGCGACATCTAGTAGCCATTCTGCACAACGTAGCTATTCCGCAATCTTCTGGTACGGTCTGCCTCATTCCTATAGCGCTCGTCTATCCTGACTAGCAGTGTCCTCACTGCTGCAACAGCCTAGGATCTAAAATACACGAACTAAAAAAACAAAAACACATAGATTAGTACACAGTTTACAAACATTAAATTCTGGCCAAAACATTTATATAAGTCAACATTTGGTCCAGGGCTTCATTTGGTCCGCTGATGAAGATGTAACATTTGGTCCTTCATGATCTCCAATTTTGGCGACATCGTAGCGATCATGATATTTAACTTTAGTAACACGGTAGGGTCCAAAATATTTCGGTCGGAGTTTCAGCTTGCTTCCAAACTGAGTTCTCATAATTGCCACCAGTTCTCCTTGCTTGTACTGATAAGCTTCCTTGCGTTTTCTGTTGTAAGTCTTACGATTCTCCTCTTGAATTTTTAAAATATTCTGCTTAGCGTCTTTCCTAATGCTATCACGATGTTGATTAAATTGGTTTTGACTTTCTTCCATAAGCAAATTTCTTATAAGGGCATCCTCGGGATTTTTCATTCTGGTTCCTATGAGTAATTCAAACGGTGAGTACTTAGTACTACGTGACGTACTGAATTTTAACACTCTTTGCAATGAGTCAACATGTTTAAACCACTTCGCGGGATCATTTAAGGACATCTTTGTTAATACCGGGATAAGGGTTCTATGTATTCTTTCCACTTGACCATTTGCTCTTGGTACTCCCTTAGTTATTTGTACATGATGGATATTCTCCTTAGTGCAGTATTCTTCGAATTCTTTGGATCTGAAAGCTCCTCCTCGATCACTGATTATGGTCGAAGGATTCCCGAAGGTTTTCTGCTGTAGCTTTAGTCTTTCGATGACTTCTTGCGCTGTGGTACTTTTAGTTGGATAAAGCCATGTGAATTTTGTAAATGCATCTACGACCGTGAAAATGTGATTGTAATTCTTATTGGTTGTTGGCAGTGGTCCAATGAAATCCACATGATATGTTGATAATGGCGAATCTTCCTTAGGAATAGGATGTAACAGTCCTTCTCCTTTCCCTGTCTTCTTATTTACCACTATGCATTCAACACAGTTTCTTATTACATTCTCAACACACTTTCTCATGTTTGGGAAATAAAAATTACGTTTCACCAAGTCTTCAGTTTTTACAGCAGCAAAATGTCCAAAAGAGTGTGCATGCTTCACAACGTCCACTTGCATCATTTCAGGTACTACCAGTAACTCTTCATCATCAGCAATTTTATACAAGACATTATTATTCAAGATAAATTCGGAGGTTTTGCCTGCCTGTAACGGTTTCTTGATGGTTTTGATATATTCGTCACTTTCTTGAGCATTAACAATTTTGTAAGTCAACTCATCACTATTCACAAGCATAACGGGGAATCTGCTCAATGCATCAACGTGTTGCATTTGTTTTCCAGGGCGATGTACTACTTCATATTGGAACTCTTGCATGAATAATGACCATCTGGCAACTTTTGGTGTAAGTTCCTTTTTATCTAGGGTTTTTGCAAATGCCGCACAATCAGTTAAAATTTTGAATTTGGTTCCCAATAAATAATTTCGAAATATTTTTAAAGCCTGGATAATCGCAAGTACTTCAAGTTCACAGCTACACAATTTTTCTTCCTGGATGGAGGTTTTTTTGCTCATATACTGAATTGGATAATAGCGCCCATCATCACTCTGCTGGAAAAGTATTGCCCCTAACCCAAGTTTACTTGCGTCCGTGTGCAATTCCAATTTCTGCCCTTCTCTGTAAAGGTGTAACAGGGGTTCATTAGACAGCGCGTCCTTAAGTTTTTGAAAGGCTATTTTCTCTTCAAAGCCAAATTCGAAAGCTTTTGAGGCTCGTAATAAATCACTAAGTGGTCTTGCTATAATGGCATATGAAGGTATGTACTTTCTAAAATATCCTGTCAACCCTAGGAAACTCTGTACTTCTTTGGCATTTTTGGGTTCAGCAAAACAACGGACTGCTGCAGTTTTCTCTAACGATGGTCGAATGGTACCATTTTCAATGATGTGGCCTAAAAAATTGATTTTCCTCTGCAAAAATCGGCACTTCTTAAGGTTCAGCTCAAGACCATACTTGGAAGCTGTTTCTAACACCCGACTTAATTTTTTATGCGCTTCTTTTTCATTGATAGCTGGGATTATGATATCATCTAAATAAATAATTAAAGTCCCGTCTCTCAATAGGTCTCTGAACACGTAATTGATGTATCTTTGAAAGCAATTGCTGCTAATGGACAAACCAAACGGTACTCTTAGGAATTCATACTGGCCTGACTCTGTTACAAACGCAGTGTATTTTCTACTTGCTTCCTCCACTTCTACATGGAAGAAAGCATTTTTTAAATCGAGAGTCGTGAACACCCTTCCACTTTCTAGCTTATCTAATAATTCCTCAATAACAGGTAGCGGATATCTGTCTCTAACTATTCGCTTATTCAGAGCTCTGTAGTCAATGCACAAACGCATCGTATCATCCTTCTTTCTGCACACCACAACAGGCGAAGCAAAATCAGAGCAACTCTCCCTAATTATCCCTTGTTCTAACCAATCATTTATTTTTTTTCGACTTCTCTCTTCTCAGGAAGAGACAACCTGCGTGATCTTTGACAAATGGGTCTTTCATCGGTCAGAATTATTTTCATTTTCAAAGCAGTAGTTTCTGTTTTGTTTGGCTCATAATTTTGAACAAGCGCATGAATTTCGTTTCTCAATTTACAGTCAGTAATGTGTGACAGGTCAAAAGGGCAATCATCATACGATTCGGATACTCTCACTAAGAACGAAGCTGATGAATCGTTGTTTATATTCGCGCGCTCTAAATGTTTTCCCGTTTTCAATCCTGCACCGCTCGTCGGCGCCACCGCCTCCTCTGGTTTCAATAACATGTCGTAAATTTTCGCTGGCAAAATAACTTCCGCAACAATTTCAGAGCTCGCAGCCAAGACTTCTCGTGCTTTCCCCCCCTCGCGAAACTTGTAAACCTTCTCCAGCCGGCGCTCACCGAACACACTTGTCAAAACAATCTGAGAATGAATTGGCTTTGCAGCCGAAACAAAATTCTTGTTTACGATTATCGAACTCGCACCACTGTCTACCGTGGCGACTAAGGGTTTTCCGTCTATAAATACGTCGACATACTGGAGCTCACTGAATAAATAGTCATTTTGAGTTGGGATAGAAGTTGAAACGTGATTGATGCCGTATTTTTGGTCACTTTTGTTTTCTGCATTCGACAATTTCTTTGTACAGTTTCTAGCAAAATGCGGCCCCCCACAAACATAACAAGATATAGGTTCTCTACTAGAAAATTTTTGATTTTGTCTCTGAAACTGCCTCGGGGAATGGTTTCCGTATTCAAATTTTGTACGATCTTTGTTAGCGTCACTTTCATTCCTAGAAAGAACACTCGAATAGTTCCACGTTTCATGCAAAGTTTTATTTTTAGAAACAAAAAAAACATCACAAGTCTTTCCAAGCTGTTCAGGCGTCAGCCACGAGTCGGCCTGTGTGATTATAATGTGAGAAGCTGTTTCTTGATCTAGTGTGTCTAAAAATTTATCGCTCACCATTAGGTCAAAAAGTTTTTTAAAATCAGAAACATTACGGATTTTGAGATAATATTGGAACATTGCACTTAAGAGTGTTGCAAACTGAACATGCGTCTCATTCACCTGCCTTCTAGCTCTTCTAAAATTAAGTAGACACTCTTGAGCCGTGGGTTGGAATTCTTTCATGATTAAAGATTTAACTAACTCATAGTTATTCATTTCATCATCTTTAACGTATAGTTAAAATGCTATGGGCCTTCTCTCCGAGAATATTTATAAGAATTTCGGATTTCAATTTCTCTGGGACATCCTTAACTTTAAACGCTCGTTCCAATGATTGGAAAAAAAGGCTAAAATTTTCCGGTTTTGTCGGCAACTGTATTGTTAGAGTTTTTACACTTTTAATCAAATTTTCAAGATCACAAACTTCAGTATTTGATACATTTTGACATACTTCTGCTTTCGATTTGCAAAGTTCTACCTCTCGTTCTATACGTTGGAGCTTTAATTTTTCTAATTCTAGTTTTGAGTTTGTTAGATGCAGTTCAAGCTCAGCTTTTGGCTGCCGATCCTCAATTATTCGGTTAAGAAGATTCATTACAAATTCCGGGTCATCTTGGAATGCTTTAGATTTCTCTAGTTTATTTTTTAACTCTATAATCGTTTCTTTTGCAGTGCACTGCTCACCAATCTCAGTAAGAACATTCACTATGACTTCTTTGCGCGTATTCTTGTTATAATTAATAGTAGTAGACATTTTTCATAAATCTTTTTCTCAGTATTTGATCTAGTGTGTCTAAAAATTTATCGCTCACCATTAGGTCAAAAAGTTTTTTAAAATCAGAAACATTACGGATTTTGAGATAATATTGGAACATTGCACTTAAGAGTGTTGCAAACTGAACATGCGTCTCATTCACCTGCCTTCTAGCTCTTCTAAAATTAAGTAGACACTCTTGAGCCGTGGGTTGGAATTCTTTCATGATTAAAGATTTAACTAACTCATAGTTATTCATTTCATCATCTTTAACGTATAGTTAAAATGCTATGGGCCTTCTCTCCGAGAATATTTATAAGAATTTCGGATTTCAATTTCTCTGGGACATCCTTAACTTTAAACGCTCGTTCCAATGATTGGAAAAAAAGGCTAAAATTTTCCGGTTTTGTCGGCAACTGTATTGTTAGAGTTTTTACACTTTTAATCAAATTTTCAAGATCACAAACTTCAGTATTTGATACATTTTGACATACTTCTGCTTTCGATTTGCAAAGTTCTACCTCTCGTTCTATACGTTGGAGCTTTAATTTTTCTAATTCTAGTTTTGAGTTTGTTAGATGCAGTTCAAGCTCAGCTTTTGGCTGCCGATCCTCAATTATTCGGTTAAGAAGATTCATTACAAATTCCGGGTCATCTTGGAATGCTTTAGATTTCTCTAGTTTATTTTTTAACTCTATAATCGTTTCTTTTGCAGTGCACTGCTCACCAATCTCAGTAAGAACATTCACTATGACTTCTTTGCGCGTATTCTTGTTATAATTAATAGTAGTAGACATTTTTCATAAATCTTTTTCTCAGTATTTGATCTAGTGTGTCTAAAAATTTATCGCTCACCATTAGGTCAAAAGTTTTTTAAAATCAGAAACATTACGGATTTTGAGATAATATTGGAACATTGCACTTAAGAGTGTTGCAAACTGAACATGCGTCTCATTCACCTGCCTTCTAGCTCTTCTAAAATTAAGTAGACACTCTTGAGCCGTGGGTTGGAATTCTTTCATGATTAAAGATTTAACTAACTCATAGTTATTCATTTCATCATCTTTAACGTATAGTTAAAATGCTATGGGCCTTCTCTCCGAGAATATTTATAAGAATTTCGGATTTCAATTTCTCTGGGACATCCTTAACTTTAAACGCTCGTTCCAATGATTGGAAAAAAAGGCTAAAATTTTCCGGTTTTGTCGGCAACTGTATTGTTAGAGTTTTTACACTTTTAATCAAATTTTCAAGATCACAAACTTCAGTATTTGATACATTTTGACATACTTCTGCTTTCGATTTGCAAAGTTCTACCTCTCGTTCTATACGTTGGAGCTTTAATTTTTCTAATTCTAGTTTTGAGTTTGTTAGATGCAGTTCAAGCTCAGCTTTTGGCTGCCGATCCTCAATTATTCGGTTAAGAAGATTCATTACAAATTCCGGGTCATCTTGGAATGCTTTAGATTTCTCTAGTTTATTTTTTAACTCTATAATCGTTTCTTTTGCAGTGCACTGCTCACCAATCTCAGTAAGAACATTCACTATGACTTCTTTGCGCGTATTCTTGTTATAATTAATAGTAGTAGACATTTTTCATAAATCTTTTTCTCAGCAATAGAGTTATAAAAAGGAGATATCCTACCTTTTCTCGCAGGACTCTTGCATCAGTAGTTGCTGTCGCATCAGTAGTTAACTTCACAGTGTATCCCAAAATGTAACACAATAAATCCAAATTGTCCTCAAAATTGTCCTCAAAATAAATCCAAATTTTCCTCAAAATTGTCCTCAAAGTCCTTCCGGGGCGATCCCCCAAGTTTATAGGATGGCAAGATGTCTAGGGGAATGATAATACAACTTTTGCACAAACAAACACTATTTATTATTCTTGGGACATGACAATTACACGGGACATTTACTAGACAGTTATAGGGACATTCAGAATTAAAATAACCGCTCTCTTCACCATTTAACACAAATCAATTCGATGCGTGGGCAGTCTCGCGGAGATGACCTAACTCGCCTCTCCCTACGATCGCTCTCCTGTTTTTCTCGTCACGCACGTTTTACCTTGCTGCGCAAACCTCAGCGACATCTAGTAGCCATTCTGCACAACGTAGCTATTCCGCAATCTTCTGGTACGGTCTGCCTCATTCCTATATATATATATATATATATATATATATATAATGTTAAGAAAAATAACTGGTTATAGTTAACTTATTATGTAAGTTTTAATATATTCTGTTAAGAATTTAAAATTTCATTTTTTATAAATATAATTTTATCATAGAGGATTTCCCATTGTTAAATATGTATTAACTATTTTTTTCCTTTTCTGTAAGTTATAAATTTTACTGCAAGACTCAAATTAGAGGCTTTCAATTCTTTTAATAAAATATTTTCTCCCTCTACGAAGGTTGAATTGTATGTATATTTGTAAGCATAATGAAGAAAATTGCTGCTAAAATTTAAACATTACTGTGTATAGATTTTTACTGATTTATGAAGAGATAAAGTTACATTGCAGTCAAGATTTTAATCACCCACATGGTCTTTTTTCCAAAGCCACAAACATGTGAATTTGGATTTATGAATTTTATTAATTACATTTTAATTATTCTCATTAATTTATTTCAACCCAAATGAAAAATATCATCCCAATGCCTAAGAGAAATTATTTATTCTGAAATTTAAATTTATGCTTAAAATTGTTTATCAAAAATTTGAAAACATCGACGACTTAAGAATTATATAAATGGATTGGCTTACTAAACATTAATTTCTTTAGATCCTCAAGTAATTTATTCATTTTAAAGCAATCTTCATTTTTTTTTTGTAATATGCTTCTTCCCTGTAATATAAAAAAAATCATACGTTAAAAAAAGTATCAGAATGATAAGACAGAAAATTTTCATGCTTGAAATGATAAGCAAACTTATCTTACTTGAAGCTTTGTTTTCTTTTTGACGTTCTATCAGACATCATAAATCTCGTTATATCTTGAAATCTGTTTTCGGTGGCATTTCAGAGAGGGATAAGAAATTTTCCATTAATAATTCCACAACTGTCTTAATCAGTACTCTTAGATTAAGATCATATTTAATAATAAAGGCTTCATGCATACAGATTCTTTACGTTTGAACTTTCCATTTTGCATGCATACTTATGTGCTGGTCAGTTCCTTTTTCCAGCAAATTAGTAGTATTACAGTAAATATTTAAAATTGTCCCATTTTAAAAATTGTTTTTACTACTCTCCATAAAACTGCCTATTACTGTTTTGGCTCACACACACACACACACACACACACACACACACACACACACACACACATATATATATATATATATATATATATATATATATATCCTAAAAGAGTGGTCGTTTTGAGGGGCAGCCGTCGAGTAGACGTTGTCGGCTAGAGAAGTTGCATTGTAGTATATAAGATGTTGCTCTTTAGTGATTGCAGCTACACATTGGAAGGAGCCAGTGGTTGAAGGGTTCGATTTCTACGTGTAATCATCATCTCTAGAGAAACAGTTATCGATTGTAGATGCAGGTTTGTTTAGCCTTCTTGATGCAAAAGATGGCTATTGTGTTCAAAGCAGACTTAACCTTCAGGGAAAAGTAGTTTTAAATTTTAAATCGCTGTTACTCCCATTATACTTGCGTAAAATTCAAAGCAGGAACACGCAACAATTCATTATGACAATTAAAGGCGAAAACGAAATTTGAGCGAATCAATAGTTTTGCATCAGGCCTTGGAGATTCAATGTGTTAGTCACAGCGGATATTTCACAAACTACAAAGATTGGTAATGTTATTTTTTTATAATCTGAGGCATGTGGAAGGGTATATTTCAGGGTAAACTTATGATGTTTTTACTACTCGCTTGTAATTCAGAGTATGTCGGGAGTAGGGTTTTCGATTTTGAGCAAGTTTTTTTTAAAACCCGGGTTTTGGGATTTGACCGGGTATTTTTTTTTAAACCCGGGTTCTCCCAGGTTTACTGAGTTGGTTCCAGGGGGTCAATAGCAAAGAACTAAAATAATAAATAGTTTATTAGAGGCATTAAATTTATTTCAGCATTTCATATATAAAAAATAACAGTAAATAAATTTAATGTTAATTAAAATATACATATATGTATAACATGAATAAAAGTTGTGCAAATACCTCATTTTTTATAAAACTGCCTTAAAACCATCATTGCACTCAACGTATCATCATTGAGTCGGCTTCTGAGTTTATTAGCAAAGAGACCCATTACAGAAAATGCTCATTCTGCTTCCACCTATGTTGGTCGATATAACGAGGAATTTCGTTATAGTCCTTTTATTTCAATTTTTAACGTTAAATGTTACTTAAAGAAATTAAGGATAAATTATTTGCTAAGTTTGTGAATTGTAATTGGGTTGCTTAAGCTATTAGCAGGTTTGGCTTGAAAAATTGAATGGTTTAATTTTTACTTGTTACCCAATATTTGGGAGGTCTCGGAATCTTATCTCTAAGCCATTTTGGATGTTCTAGGAACATTCTATTTAAAATCGCCACATTTGCTCTTCTGCATGGGAAAATAGCCTATTAAAATATGTTCGTTTCTGTGAAACGCTGCCCCGTGGTCAAGTAAAATTGCATTTGTTTGTATGTTCTCCTTTTCAAAAGCATCGGATATATCTATCCGGTATTTACGCTCCTTTGGGGGTACTTTAATTGCACCGTAAATTGGTTGTCGGTATCATAACGCCAGAAGGTCTGTCTCCATTTTCAGATAACATCTTTCGGCGGATGTTTAATTCAGCCACGTGATATAACCTCGACTGTCTCTCCTCTGTCTAAACTTCATCCAATTGAATGTTCGCGCATTCCTACGTCACTTTCTGCTTGACCAATGAGGTTTGTGCGCGCCGCTCCCTTCGCCTGCTTGGCGCAAGTTTTCCATTTTTGGCAGTGAATCGCCCTTTCAAATTCCACCAGCTCTCTGCCCAACGCTCGCTTCGTCTGTGCCGTCCCTGTACGGCTTTCTCTCGGGTATTTCCATATGCTCGCTTCGCTTGGCGGTAATTTTTAAAATTATTATAACCCTCGCTCTCCTAGTTCGCACTTTCTGTCCAGAGATGAAGAATAATATCAGTAAGCATTATTTTTCCTAAAAGAGAAGTTTCTCTTTAAATGGTATACGTGTAAGTACCCCTTTTCAGTTCTTGGCCACTGGCCTCGACTGTATTGGGGGGGCTATTTTTATCATTTTTTTTGGTTGTTAACTTTTGACCCAAACGGTCATCCAGCCTTGGAGCTCCTGTAAACTTCGAGCTTCCTTTTTTTACTGTACGAATGTTGTGAACTGAGATCATCTCACATTGTATTCAAGACTATCTCCATGTTTATTGATACGGAATAAAATCCCTTTTTGCTAAAAACTTGACGTCGTATTTGTCTACCAAGTTGTTTCTTTTGCTCTTACCCTAGATGATTTGACTGCGAAGCTAGTGAGTTATTGTTTAGCGCATTCCACTATTATCATGTATCGATTCGGCCGTAAGTGAGTGTTTTATTTCAACCGCAGTGCTGAGGAACCATCGAACTCTTCATATTCTTCCGAAACCTTCTTTTGGTCACCAACTCCTCCAATTTATCTTCGGGACACTTCAAGAATTCTACAATTTAGATTTGATGTCTCAACTTCTATAAGACTGATTGGGATCCTCTTCGTCAACTTTCAACATTATAGACTAGTTCCGTCAATAGATTTCTTCGATATTCTTCAATTAAGACTCTTCCATTCCTCACCACCATTATATTTTCCACGTAACAGACTGACGCCGTCGCTTTTCAACATTATAGAGAAATGCTGGTTCTACATCCATAGAGACTCTTCTGGTTCAACATACCACAGAGACTTTACAAATTTTAATTTACAGAAAACAACCCCCAACAATTTATTACTACAGAAAGTGCCATAAGAACTATTACTACAAATAGAGACTGATAAATTCCTCACTACAAGTAGTTCCCAACAATCTCTTTTCCCCTGGACAGTCGAATTGTTATTAAAGAACTTTAAAGTTTATCTAGCATTTCAGGTCGGCTTTTTGTTGCCCAAAACAACTAATTTCTTTTCTTATGATATATGCACCAGATTTTGATTTTTATGATTTTCCTTATTATCATTCTCCTGCAGAAACATACTAAGCTCATCAGATAGAGACATCTGTTTAGTACAATCACCATTATTCGTAGCATCACTTTCAATTCCATCTTTAACTCTCACCTCAACTGCTACTTCTGGTTCAGACTCTGAGCCATTATCATTTAAGTTGAATAGTCGTTTTATTGAGGTTGTTGCCAGATCAAATATTTTATTTTTAAAAATTTTACTACCAAACTCATCATATTATTCATAGACGAAATCGGGATTTTAAAAAAAATTTAATGAGATGAGCCAGCTCTGGGTTTCGATGCTCTTTGAATCGAATTTCAAATTTTTGAAGTAGAGCATTCGTGATAGGAGTGTTTAGATTTCTTAGCTTATTCACTGTAAATGCTAATACTTTTTCAGAGAGAGTAAGATCGTCATCTTCTTTACTTAAATATTGCACTGCGACTTCAAGGGGAGTAAGCGCATCACATAATTATTTAATCTTGTTTAATTCCTGATTATTGAGATCAAATTGATAATCTAGTTGAAACATTGCGATTTTAACTTCTTTCCTCATCTCATAAAAACGTTGCAGCATTTTAAAAAGAGAATTCCATCGGGTTTTACAGTCCAGCAAAAGATTATTCTCTTTACCAAAAGTTTCCAAACTCTGTGGTTGCAGATTTGTATCATTACGAACAGGGGACTTTCGGAACATTTTGGCCATTTTCCTGACTTTTACAACAATCTTCTGAAGCTCAGGAATATTGTTTGGTTGTCTTTGTACTCGGTGGGTTCTTCAACAGAATCCCCATTTTCATCTTCATAGTCACATTCTTCAGTTTGCTCATTTTCTTGGTCAGTCTGTTCTTCTGATCTAATTTCAGAACTTTTATACAGAACATCACAGACTACCAAATGAATAGGATGTGCCATGCAAACAATATGGAATGGGCTAGTATAACGACCATACTTCAACATTATGCTTGCACCATCAGTGATTGAAGCTACCACATCATTATCCAATGAAATATCATACTCGCAGAGCCTTTTTTTTTACAATCTGAATTACTCTTTCTGAATTTACGCTTCCCATAACTCTAATTAGACCAAGAGATTGGAAGCCGGTGGAATAGTGTATATTCAGGTTGATAAATCTACTGTTTCGTAATGATGTGGTTTCATCGAAACTAATTGAAAACCGACCATTGTCCTCTTTGATTTCTCTGATTTTTTTAATGATTTTGCTCTGCGCAGTTTGAAAATGTTTCATAAATAAAGTTTTTGTTTGGCTAGGACTACTAGGAAGGAGCACACTAGATGCTTTAAAAGCTCGTCTTATCAATGAACTATTGGCAAGCTGATGAAATGTCATACCATCTACAGCAACTAATTTTGCTATAACCTCTTTAACAGACTGTACATTTTTTGTGAAACAGTCATCAATTTTTCAAGATTTCAATTTTGGCTCTTCGTCATTACCAAATTTATAACATGTTAATACTTCAATTTGATGTTTTGTCTTCATGTGGCTTATCATACATTTTGCACTTGAACCCGAAGCCTTTAGGATTGATGAACAAATATTGCATTTTGCTGTTTCTTGTGGTTTGTCAAACAGAAAATGTTTCCATACTCCAGATTTGCGCTTCGAGCTTACGTCCTCAAAAATATTCATTTTAGGGATTTTAAACTGTAATAAAATCGAATAATTAAAATTTGTAATTAACTCAGCTAAGCTACACAGCATCAGAAAAGTGCGGAAACATGCATTTAATTATACGGTGGAGTATACCCACAATTAAAAAGTTATTTTAAAACAAATAAATGCATACCTAATAAAATAATAATAACTGCAAAAATGATAATATTTGAAGCCGATCGAAATCCAACGTGTATATCCAAGGAACAAAAGGTCGAAGAAATTTCAAATCAGAGCAATTCCAAATAATCGAAGAGTCCAGTTAAAATCGAGAGTGGGGGAGCTATCTAAACTAACGTCTAAAATAGCTATCTAAACTAGCGTTAAAAAAGTAAGTTTATTTACTATTTACATAAAAATATAAAATTAAATATTAATTTCTAGAGCAGCATGTTAGTTCGTTATCAGGTGCGTATCGAGTGGGTCACTCTAGGACTTACAAATAACTTCCTTCTATTGCACGCAAAGCGCTTTCTTTATGGGTGGGTCCACATAATATTGTTTAACTACGCAATAGAAAGCAGCGAGAACACAACACAACGAGATATGTATATAACTAGACTAAACAATCACAAACCACAGAAAGCAGGCATGGTCATGTAGCTGAAGTATTGCGCAATTCACACGGCATAACGCATGTGCTGCTGGGAATCCTCATCTCATAAACTTGAGTGAAATAGAGCTATGGCATACGCCGCCGACAATATATCTCCATCTCACTCAGTCTCATTGCTTTTTTATTCATTTGTTTGAGAGCCGTACCGAGTTCGACTTGTTAAATTCGGTCTTGGTTCTAAATTAAGGAGTATAATTGGTATTCTATTGTATTAGATAAATAACTAATTCCCCGGGTTTACATTAAAAATTCCCCGGGTTTCGGGTTCGTAAAATCTTTGAAAAACCCGGGTTTTCGGGTTCGGGAAAACCCGGGTCAAAAACCCTAGTCGGGAGGTCACCGAATATCTCTATAGCAGGGGTGGGCAAACTTCTCCAGGGTACGGGCTACTTCTAATTTTTTCAAGGTGTTGCGGTCCACCCAGTGACGTAGGTGTAGTGAGCTAAAAAAAAAGGTCTACAATATATATTATAACTTAATAATGAATACGGAATATGTACTTACCTACATAACTACAAGAAAAAAAATTACTCTTGTAAAACCGCGTTTAAAGCTAATCGCGTCGGTGTTCCATAATTATGTTTCTTTTAGTATGCGCGTCTTAGGTCATAGTAAAGGCGGCCACCCTAAAATGTCTTGGTGGTCCACCGGTCTATCGCGCTCGACTTAATGCCCACCCCTGTTCTATAGCGTAAAGGGCAATGGTTAGCACTTATACTCTCAGATTAATTTCAAGCATCAACTGACTCAACTTCGAACAGACCTAGAGTTTCTTCTGTTGGAATTTCGGAGTAATCAAGCTATTTTCAGGAATTACAAACAAAAATATTTATTCATTTTTTGAAAATGCACTAAATTATGTCGTTGTTGTTTCTGGTGTCCTTTGGCCGGAAGTTCCAAACCAGGTCCATACAGGGTGTAGTTTATGGACCAGGTTTATATACCACCACAGGGTTTGGAGTCCGACTTAGCTAGTTGACACCTCCATTTTAACCGACCATCACCCAGTGGCGACATCTGGGGGGATCGTACATTTTCACACCCCGTTTAACCTCATAGAAGGACTTTCCGGTCTACGAATTCAACGTGCCTATACCCGGGCTAGTCAGGAATGTATTTGATGGTGCATGTCGGGATTCGATCCGAGCCCCCTCAGAACCGAAAGACAGCGTGCTACAATAAGACTACCTCAAGCCCATACTGCATGATTTATTCAATCAGTTGGAATGAAATCTGCAAAGTCTCTAAGATGCACCTTTGCATTAAATTATAATGTGTTTAATACCCAGAAGGAAAGCAAAAGTTCTCAGCAAGGTTGAACTAATTTTCAGAAAGGGAGATCACCAGAACATTAATATTTTAAGTACACGCAAACTAATTATTTCAAATGAAACGGTTTTCAAGTACTACTTTACCGACTGAATAAAATATGAAGACCAGATAAAGAAGATGGCTATTTTAGCCACGTTTTCTCATTTTGGTAAGTTTGTTAGGGTTCCAAAATCACTGATAGCAGAAGCCAATTTAGATGACTTACAGGAAACTTAAGGGTTCACAAGTAGTAAAAAGAAGGCTTCTTGATAATTACAATAGAAAAAGGAAGGCCGCACTTTTTATTTCATTGCGGTTAGATATATTTTAGCATAAGATATATTTTTTGACAATAATATATGACTTTGGATACGGGAGCTCATGAAAAATTTCATTTGGGGCTTAAAAGACATGTACACAGCAAGCCCGCAAAACAGTACTGCATAAAACTATTGCATTGTAACTCAACGCTCCGAAATATATTCGACTTTGAGATGGTTGATGCTTAAGTTTCCGAGGTATGTTTCAAGATAATAAAATATAAATGATGGATATATATTTTTTTTTTCCATTTTTGACCCATATTCCATCTATTATCATATCAGGGATCCCCGAATCGTATTCGTCACAGCTCGGAGGTTTTCGTAAATTCCGTCGGGCCTTCAAGCACACACCTGTAGTCAGTTAAACGGTATAGACATTACTGTGAGGATTGGTGACAACTGTGCTTAATGAAATTTCAAAGGGATTTATTGCATAATATCTGCAATTGCAAGGAGTACAAAGGAATAGCCTTTTGCATGCAAAGGAACTAACTATTATTTCTTTCAGGCAAACATTTTTTAGCCTTAATAGATATGGGCATAGAATTAACAAAAAAGTTAATACGAATGAATTGCAAGCATGTTAAAACACCACGCTTGAATTAACAATAATTTTTAAATTATATAATTATTGGGAACGGTATTAAGTAAGGATAATTAAGGCGACAATGGACCATGAAAAACTTTTTATTTATTTATCAACCAATTGCTATGAAATTTTGTATACTTATACAGAGTTGTTTAGAGATAAAATGCTAGATTAGAAAAAATCAGAATGTAATTAATAAAGATATTAATTAATATCATTAAATTATTTACTCTATTTAAAAAAGCTCCATGCGCATCAATTTTTGTCTCATATATCTAATTTTCTTTCTTAAGCTAGCTTTATATAGTTATAATAAAAGTTAGTAGCAATATTTGATTTACAGTCATATTTATAAAAACTAGAAAAGAAATCGATAAAAATAGGTCATTTTATGCAAAATTTTATAAAAAATATTTTTTTGATTGAAAAAAATTTAAAGCTGTTTTAAAATAGTATAATGAATTTATTACTAAGTTTTATTCTAACATATATAAATAATCATTTTATGAAATTTTATGATAATTCAAGAAAAAGTATGACGCATGGAACATTTTGAACTTACCGAAACGACATGAAAACTTGTTTTGAGAAAATAGCATTTCAAGTTTTAATTTTACGTAACATTTCCATTGTTTACTTTTGTAAAAATACTTATAACTCTGTTAATAATGATCCGATCAACATACTTTTTTTATTTAAAGCTAATGAGTTGCAGAATCATTTTCTGAAAGGAAAAAAAAGTCGTTTTTGGGACATATTTTTGTCAATCTGAAGGTCCATTGCCGCCTTAACGAATCACATTTTTCAGATTTTTCTAAATCGTGTGCTAAGAAACAGCCATTAAATTTTGACCAGTTGTCTTCTGTCTTAGTTTTGATGTGAATTAACCAAAAAAAACTATGCTGAATCTTAAAATCAACATTTTTAAACATGTAAGAAGAATGTTATCATAGTAATAACCTGTCAAAAAATATCTTTGTTATTATTTTAATGCAGCAAATTTGAATGTGTCCCTTGCAAATGGTAAAGATATAAAAAGTCAGAGTAACATTTTTTATGGTAATTAAATAAACGATCTCTGAGGGGTAAAAACATTACTTTAACGACCATGAAAATAAGCAGTCCCAGAAGCAAAATTATCTCTCTATCGCTCCATTAAGCTTATAAAATTGTTTAAAGCTGTTAAATGCTTCATACGCGTATATTTATTTTTCGTTTAAGTGGATTTAACAACAAATATGACTTTCTTTATGCATTTTGTTGCTTAAAAGGTAATATAAATGTGAAATTAGCTTTTTAAATATTCATTTAAGTATGTAGGTAATATACCAGATTTTTTAGTGATCATATGTCCTCGAGGGTGAAATTTGGTCGTTGTTGCGATTTTTCAATATGGTATTTTTTTTTCAACTCAGAAAAGCATTAATAACACACTTCGGTAGAAATTATTTTATAGAGTAAAAATTAATTTCATGCTTTGGTTTGGAAACAGCGCTACTGTCAACTTTGGTTACACAAGGACTAACTTGACAGGGTTCTATTGCTTCAAATCCGTTCCAAAATGTATATATATATGTCAGGGGCCCGCACACGTGGTGGTGTTGGGCCCAATTTTAAGTGGAAAAAGCCTCCCCATATGCGTCGTTAGTGGAGTATTCAGTTTAAGATAATTACGGCCACTTCCGAGGAACCAGATGCGCCGACATACGGGCTGACCGGAGGATGCGGGCTGTTTCCTACGCGGTGAGGGATTCTAGAATATTTTGGAATTTCCTGAACGATTGGATATATAAAGAACAGAAAGGAGAAAAATGATAGAAGAAGGAGAAAATGATGGGACGTGCTTCCCGTCTCTATGCTAGACTTTATACTCTCCCTCGCTGGTTTTCGATTGATAATTGTTCTGTTTGATAATTGATAATGATCATTTGATAATGGAAACCTTGTTTTCTCATATAGATTCTGTAAATATATCTGAATAAACAAGATATACGTATATATGTCAGGAAAGAGTAGTTTATGTGTCTATGGAAACCATAAACGAGTTACTTAACAAAAAGGTCACGACAATATATATATATATATATATATATATATATATATATATATATATATATAGATAGATAGATAGATAGATAGATAGATAGATAGAATAAAGTATCTATAATTTTCTTTGCTAACCACCAAATAAGAATAAAACGTAATTTTTTTTTACCATTCCTGATTAAATTTCGATTTTTTCTTTATCTACTGACATGTAGAATTTCTTTGAATGAGTACCATCGAAGAATAATTTTACTCTCGTGAGTTTTATCAGAATATATGTATTACTAAAAATTACACACAGCAAAGCTAAGTATGAACTAAAACCCCGTGAAGAAGTACGAAAAAAAAATCAGATTATACTACTTTCCTCAAGATGAAATCTATTCTAAAATGCATATACCTTGAAAGACATTGAAATATCAAGAAGTCAGCGAATTCCTTTTTGATAGACGTCACAAAATAGAACCGCTTACAGGCTTAAAAATTACGAGGAATAAAAGAGCTCTTAAGAATTCCGTCTTAACGCATTAAAAGAATAAATATGGACGCTAAAGTCTCACATACAAATCTTCTCTTTTTCTCATTCATTGTGGAAAGAAACCCACGGATAAGGTTTTCTAAAAAAAAGAAAGAATGAGATAAGTTATTTTCAGAATTTCATGAAGGTGGATAAATGAAATGGATTTTGAATGAAGCTTAAGCGGCTGCATTAATGCATGAGTGTAGAAAAATTACGCTTTTATTCGTTTCAAAGGAAAATCTCCGAGGAAAAAGTTTTTTATCCCAATTATATGGGGAAAAATGCATCGTACGTGCAGTTCACGCACACATCTATGTATGTACAATGGCTATCTATGTGTCTATCGATATATATACATCTATATATCTTTATCTTTCAATCTCTTTCTCTCTCTCTCACACTCTCTCTCTCTCTCTATATATATATATATATATATATAATTTCTGTTTAATTTATACATTAGACCATCTTCCTATGACATATAATTATTATAATAAATTTTTCCCTATTAAATAAATACCAATTCAGAACAACCTGCTTCCGTGAAGATTACACTGTGTATTAATAACATAATGGATGCAAAATTGTAAGAGATTGACAAAATGAGATGACGAAGAAAAATATACTAGATACGTATATATATATATATATATATATATATATATATATATATATATATGTGTTGTAAGAAGTACCGAAGTCTGTACAATGGTTTAGAAAACTCTTTTAAAGCATCGGTCTGACTTAGGTACTTTTTACATTGAAAATAATATTTTTCAAAGATAAATAGGTACAGTCAACTTTGCGAAAACTGACTTAGCCACTTCCTGTATCAAGCCACACTTATATATATATATATATATATATATATATATATATATATATATATATATATATATATATATATATATATATATATATATATATATATATACAGAGGCTGTTCACACATTTTTTAGACGATGTATATTGTATTCACAAAACTAAATTACATAAAATTCTTGTGTTTTAAATGTTCTATTTGACATACCTTTTTCAGAACTATCTTTCGACACCGCAATTTCCAGGATAATAATGTTTCTTGAAGTGTCAGAAGAGGTATTCTATTCCATTCCTCCTGAACAGCTTTCCAGAGTCCTGTAAGGGTTTTGGGACGACGTTTGGATAATGCAGATTTTAAAGGTCCGAAAGCACAAAAATCCATAGGTGATACATCGGGAAATTTAGTAGGGATATCAGTGAAGGGTATGGCCTTGATACCAGTTTTTTGTTCCAATTCCTATAGGAAATTTACAGTGGATTTTGATGTGTGACTGCTAGCTTTGTCCTGATGGAGTCTCACAGATTGATAGCACTGTGGGTAAAGCGATGGTATTTCATTCAGAAAAATTGGCGATAAAATATGTTCCTGATAGTATTTGGAGTTAATCTTGACATTTTTTCCACTCTCTTTATTTTTAACTTGCCATTATAAGAAAAACCAGCAACAATCATGAATCCCTTAGAAAAACTTTCTTTCGATTCTTTGAACCATGTACTTAAATTTTTTTCTCCCCTTTTATGATAATAAATGTTTTTTTTTTTATTGCAATCATTTAAATACACCCATGATTCATCTATTGTGACAATTGTTTTCCATTTTTCTTTGGATAAGTGTTTCTCATATAGAATTCTTTAGCGTGTCCTGCGTTCAGCCATATGATTTGGAAGAAGACGATGCGCATTGCGTTTTTCGCTTTCTTAAGATTTAAATCAACGCTTATCATTTTGTTTACAGTGGACACCGAGCATTTTGATGATTTTGCAACTGCCCTTTGACTAGGGGGATTTCCTTTTAACATTTAACAACGTACCTTTGCAATAGTCGAAGATGTACGTTTTTCCATTGGATACTTGTTTTGAATTTTTGTCCCACTTGAGACTCCAATTTGACGTTTTTTTCCTTTCTTGTTGACGATATTACCTATCGACGCTTTAGATATCACAAAACCATGACTCTGACATCGTTTTTGGATAACGGAGTATGCATATTTCTCTTCGGAAAGAGCATAAATGTATCCTTCGAACCACTGCTTTGTTAAAAACGCCATTTTGAATAAAAACAAAACTTTCAAGACGCAGACGATAATTTTGACTTTTAAAAACATAGTACAATTGCAATTATTTCTTTTTCAGCAATCAATTTTTTATTACCGCTTACCAAAATCGTCTAAAAAATGTGCGAAAAGCCTCTCTATTATATTTAGTATATAATTCCCGCGTGGTGCCATATGCGCAGGCGACATCCAGTCGCATATAGGAAGAACAAGGAAGTTAGTTATGTAAACCGGAAACACAAGATTGGAATAGAATTAAAACTGGTGTGGCCTTACTACCACACACACAAACACACACATCGCGTCCGGGAAGTCGACTATCCTGCCTTAGAGATCACCGCCCTCGTTGGCCGAAATAAACTCTCCAGAGCCATTTGGAAGTGTTTCTTTAATCCTGACGTCTAAGCTTATTGAAATTTGTTCCGAAAATGAGCCCCGCTGGAACACGCCACAAATAAACCGTAAAACCAATGACGTCCTACAGCTGAAATAACGATTTTTCCAAGTCCCGTCGGATTGAAATCGAGGTATCGGGGCTATTCGATATTCAACTCGGGGTTTCTGAGGTTCCTCGAAGATCGGGTGTACTGCCACTCGAGTGTACTGCGATAAAAAAAAAAAAACTCCGAAGTTCAGTGGCCGTTAGATCCGTGAATATGGAGACCTCGGCTTCAGTGGAAATTTATGCGAATGACAAAATCTTTCATGATATACTTTTAAAAATAGATAAGTAAGCATCGCCAGATAAACATATTAGATATAGCTCCTACAAAACAATAAAAGAAATTTTTTTTAAAGTTTCCATGTAAATCACTTATTGTTTTCTTTTATAAAGTAACTAGCTGAAAACCCACACTTCGCTACGGAGTACATCCAAATTAAATACAACGGTCAATGTATGCAATTAATGCCAAAAAAATAAATATATATATTTATAATAAATGCGACGATCAATATATACAATTGATGTAAAAAAATACATATATATTTAGAAAAAAATCGTAAGGGATATTTTTTGGATAATATCCAATCGTCTGCTGCATTACAAAAAAAAATATTTTTTTTGTCTATTTAGTTGTTATGCACGTGACGATAAATTTATTTAAAGTACCAGAAAAAGAAATCACGTGGTAGGCATTTAATAAATTAAATTCTAAAAATGAATCTTTAAAAATTCACCAAAAATCAGAAAATTGAGGTAAATGTATAGAGAATCTATGCTCACTTCTACCCAGACTTGGGTGTATATAATTTGAAGTGGCTCTCTATTTGAATTTGAACCACACACAGTTTATACATGAAACAATGTTTATTGAATTCGTTGCACATATAATTGGCTTTTACAGCAATAAGCATGCGTACTACTTGTACGGAATGTATAAACACAGCTTTCAAGAACAATATATTTTTATACTCACGAACAGTAAGTCAAACCAGCAGTACTGCCATGTAAACTTCTGGCCCGCTAAGCACTAGCGCAGGATAACACCTTTTCAACCTCCCCTTTTTTCATTAATGACGCTGCGTGGTATTTATACTAAGCGCGTATGCCGAAATTAGCATATCTAAAGCAGCTTCTTTAATTCACTCAAAAGTTCGATTCTTGTGAATCGAATCTTGTGTATACCTTACACTGGCCTCCCTCGAAAAAAAAAATAGGTAACTGAGGTCTGAACGGCTTCAGTTAACTAATTGAAAACGCGTGCTGGTCTGACTTTTTACATAATGGGTGGCAAAGCCAAAAAACCTTCCACACGTTGTGTGGGGGAAAAACGCCACTACCATTTTACAAAACTAACCCCGATGGGTCCAGGTGACACCATCACACAGAGGATTTGCAGAGTTGCGGATACTGGGCTGGCCAACTGCGCCCTAAAAAACTTATTTTAGTTAAAATTGTCAACACAATTGCACAGCATGACATTTCTTGACTGTTTGTATCTGCTCTCCCCCAATTTATAATGCACATGTGTCATGATTTGTGAAGTTAGTACATTAGTGGTTAATTTTTATATTGTGCAGTATGTATTTTTTTCCTAGTCACTACATGTCCCCTTCAAAAATTTATAAAACAACAGTATGCCGTATTTTTTTTTCAGTGGCTCACCCCTTCCCCTCAAAATGTTTACACAGTATATACACTGGGGAATTTCAAACCAATTTGGTTTGGATTTATTAAAGGGTGGGAGTTAGAATAAGAAAGTTGATACAAGACTTGTTCCTCATGAATGCAGCAACTTCCTTGCACCAGTCTGTCCAATCCGTGGAACCTCTCTTGACGGTCGCAGTCCTAGTAAAGGGGTTCGTTGACCGTGTGGGCATCCTTCGTGCAGCAGGTCGTAGGTCCTGAGGCGCTGGTCCGGCTTGACGATGGACAGGAGGTCTCTTGGGAGGAGGCCAACCTTGCTGGGCGGCAGAAATCTTCCGTTTCCTGTACTTATGCAAAGGAACTTTAAAATTGTCATTCTTCCTTTTGATAACCTTGTGTACCTTATCAGCGACGCATTCATCCTTTGATGGAGTTTTTGTAGTGCACACTTTACCTTTCTTCGTACTTTTGCTTGTATCGGTATTAGATTTTAATGCAGATTCTATTTTGTCAAATTTATACGCCGCACCAACGTGTTTAGTTACTGGCTTTATCTCTCTACTTGTGTCATATTTTTCAACAAACTGACTCTGTTTTTGGTATTGGTGCTTATGCAACTTCTTGTTTACTGCCTTAATTACTTCAGTATTTGCAGTTTTAATGCTGGAACCTGAAGGCGCTTTTTCACGTTTTTTATCCCCCTTAACTTTAGTTTTATCCTCTTTTGACGAAAAAAGTCTCTTTGAAACTTGCGATATCAGAATCGTTATCATTTAAATTCTTTAACACTGCTTCAGTTTTAGGAAGATTAAGCTTTTCGTACTGGTGCGTTTTAATGCAACCTGCGTCTATAACTTCCAAAGCATCAGCTAAACTACTCACAGTATAACTCTGTGTCAACTTTTCATCCTGACTCTCAGTATGGTTTTCATGTACTTTATTTAAAACCATATTATCAATCTGGCCTGCACAATCCCCATTCGGCTGGGAACTTGAAATAATATCATTACCTAGCGAGTTCCTAATATCGTTTAAAGAATTTTTATTATCGTCAACTAATAAGTATTCACTAACTTCCGTAACGCATACTTCGTCATCTACTAAATTTCCTTCATTAACAGATGTGTGAATATCATCTAAAATATCAGGTATAGCATCAATAATATCAGGTATAGCATTAATAATATCAGGTATAGCATTAATAGAAGTGTCCGATGATTTATTTTCTAAACCACTAGCATTAGTATCGGCCCTATTTTCAGAAATTTGTACTGGAATTACCGCATCATTCCAGCTAGACTCACTTTCTTTATAAGCCACAAAAATACCCTGACTTTCACTATTCTCAAAATAATGATTACTGCTCGGACAAAATAATACATTTGACCACACAGTTTCAACAGGTTGAACCATATCATGTGAATCAACTTGCCAGTGCAAGTAAGGTGCTTCCATATTATTTACTTTAAGAGCACTAATTTCATTATAACGCCGTGCGCTTCTATTATTTTGCCTGCGGTACTGCTTACGCTGCTGGTTTGAAACTCGCGAAAAATTTTGGCGCGGCTGTATAAAACTTCTCGTACCTGAATGACGGTGAGGGGTAGCGAAGAAATGTCTATTGTCATATTTAGCCAAAGCTTGAAGGAGCCTTGCTTGTAATTGTTTGATTATCTAAAAAATCTTGAACACTTGGCTTCAAACGTTGGATAACTATTTTTAAGATTACCGCTTCCGTTACCCCTTCTAAATATTCTTCACACTTGGAAATCTTTTCCGTAGCAAAATCTAACGCAGACTGACCTTCACGTTGCCTTAGCGAATAAATTTCCGCTTCAATTTCACTTTGATTAAAGGTCTTTGGAAAAACACTAAGAAACTGTTGCTTGAATGACAAATAGTCAAAAATCAGATTACTGCTTTGCATACACGTGTACCACTGATATGCACTACCTCTTAAAGCGGCTAGAGCAATTTTAAGTTTATCCCCCTCTGGGGTGCATTGTTGCTGAAAGTAATGCTCAATTTTCTTTAGGAATTGGCTTGAGGGGCCGCCACTGAAGGTGGCTTCGAATGGCGCAAAATGCTGAACCATAATTACCCGAGGAAAATTTCCAGCAGGATTTTGTTCTACAACACTCATTTTTTAAATAGTATATAAGTACTTGCAACAATTTTATCAATATAAGTTCACAGTACACAGTTTTTAATTTCAATTATGTTGTTCGTTACAAATGTAACGCTAACTACCAGGGTATATATATTTTTCGGGCGCCAGTATAGAGAATCTATGCTCACTTCTACCCAGACTTGGGTGTATATAATTTGAAGTGGCTCTCTATTTGAATTTGAACCACACACAGTTTATACATGAAACAATGTTTATTGAATTCGTTGCACATATAATTGGCTTTTACAGCAATAAGCATGCGTACTACTTGTACGGAATGTATAAACACAGCTTTCAAGAACAATATATTTTTATACTCACGAACAGTAAGTCAAACCAGCAGTACTGCCACGTAAACTTCTGGCCCGCTAAGCACTAGCGCAGGATAACACCTTTTCAACCTTAACAACCTCCCCTTTTTTCATTAATGACGCTGCGTGGTATTTATACTAAGCGCGTATGCCGAAATTAGCATATCTAAAGCAGCTTCTTTAATTCACTCAAAAGTTCGATTCTTGTGAATCGAATCTTGTGTATACCTTACAAATGTTCGAAAGAGATTTCATTTTAAAGGAATTTTTATGATTTTTCTCGTGATGTAACTTTTATAACCCTCAAATTATTATTTTAAATGCAAACTTAAAAAAAATTACAAAAACAACTTAAAAATTTAATTTTAAAAAATCTCAGAAGAATTTTTAAAAAATCTTTCTTAGTGCACCCCTACACCATAAGAAGAATCGCCATGCAAAATTTCAGCCCTTCAGTCCAGCAGTTTGGTGTGTGCGTTGTATGTCAGTGAGTCAGTTACGGAACTGTTTTATATATATAGATTAAATGAACGCTTTTTGGTGTCTTTTCATGCGATTTATGGAAATTTAAATTAAATTAATTTAATATAATGATAAAAATTGGAAAGAAAATTTTCAATTTCTAAGAACATTGCAAGATTGAATGGATAAATGTCCCTTTTCACGAAAGTTTGTTTCATTTTCCCCTGTGAGAATTCCTAGGCGGAAATTAGAAAGAATATTATTCTGAATTATGTCCCAGAAGCAATTTAAACGATGTATATACGTTAAACTTATTAAATTACTACATTATACATTTACGACGACGTGGAGAAGAAACTAAAACTTGCGATATAATGCTGCCAACAATAATATACAGAACTTATTATGAACAGTATAAATATATCATTCACGTGGGAGGATCTTCAAATTACTTTATCGTACATAAGAGTAATAATCAACTGAAGTGAGGATGTTTATATATGAATAGAACAGTTTGGTTATTTGTCAGGATAAGGCACAAAAGCGATATTACAATGTTACATACGCATTATTTGTTTTTAATTTGAACGTTGTATCGTGTATTTCTCCTTCCGTTCACAAGGATATTAATATATTAATATGTTTATTCCTATAAATTCTTCTATTATAAATTAGCATAGTTTAAGAATGTAAAGCATTTTATCCATCATATGTGGATATACTAGCTATAGATAATTTTTTCTATTTATTTATTTCGCTCTCTCTCTTTATATATATATATATATATATATATATATATATATATATATATATATATATATATATGTGTATATGTATATATAATATATGTATATGTATATATATATAAATATATATATATATACATATATATATATATATATATATATATATATATATATATATATATATATATATATATATATATATATATATATATATATATGTATATATATATATATATATATATATATATATATATATATATATATATATATATATATATATATATATATATAAAAATATATATATATATATATATATATATATATATATATAAAATATATATATATATATATATATATATATATATATATAAATATATATATATATATATATATATATATATATATATATATATATATATATATATATATATATATATATATATATATATATATATAGATAGATAGATAGATAGATTTATCATCTACAATCTATTGGATTGACGGAAGAATTATTAGCCTGAATGATGATCTAGTTTCTGTTGTTTGTGATGGAACATCAGTAATACTTATATCACATAGTGGAGTTAAGAAATTATTGAAAGAAAAATTTCCATCTAAAATTGTATGGCACTGTGCCCCTTATATATAGGAATAAGCCATCCATGATATTTCCAAGAGAATTTCTGTAATAAACAGGTTCAAGTTATTTATTGATAAGTTATATGTTCTCTACAATGAATCACCTAAAAATAGTCGAGAATTGCAAGCCTGTGCTAATTCACTGGAAAAGGAACTTTTGAGTACTAAGTACTCGCTGGGTAACGTCCCATTTTTGTTTAGCTTCTGCTGTTTCGCAGGATTACAAAGCCTTGGTACATCTTTTTACAATTGTTAAGGATGATTCTTCCAAAGACGAAAAATACAGATGTATGCATGAAGGATTGGTGAAGAAAATTACATCAGTGGAGTTCATTTTAGATCTACGTTAGATGAATAATGCTCTTCAAGTGCTTTCTGAGCTAAGTTTGAAATTACAAGAACACAACATGGATTTGTATTTTGCGAATAAAATGATTATAAATGTCTTGTTCAAATATTTGAAGAGAGACAATATATACTGGACCATATTATGAAAAAGGCACAACTTCCGCACATGTCTCATATTCCATTATTATGTATTAGATGTTTTTGTATTGTTATGTTTTGATTATTATGCATTGTTTATTGTATACCGTTTTTGTTTAGTGGTGGGATTTAATTTGGCCCACCTAAATGTAGCTATTTTTTTGTTGTTATTGTTTTACGGTTTGCTAAGTGAGCACTCCTTGTGTTAAAATTTGTGTTAAAATTTGATGAATAAGAATTGTATAATCGAACTTAAATAGGATATAATAAGGACAAATTTATAAGTCCAGTTGGAACACGGCAAAATAGAAATTAGTTTTGAAGCCGTCGATAGAATTGATGGTTTAAGAAACTTAAGAATTTTTTTTATGTTTTTGCACCTAATTAATAAATTAATTAACAAATTATGGAGTTAAAATTGTTGCCACTGAAATATCTAAAAAAAAAAAGATTTGTTATTAAGAATTAAAATTTTTAAGATACAGGTCGTCGCTTTTTGCGCGGAGGTTGTTTTTATATAAACGCCGTTTAAGCTCACTCTGTGGTCGGCAGAACATCTGGAATGTCTCATATTCCAAGAGGTTCCCTTATGCAAGAAATATAGAAATGAGGCCCCGCCAAAATTGTCCTATTCCATTTTTTGACAATCTAAAAGTATCTATAGAAAAGAGATTACTAGATGACGAAGATGCTGATTTACTTAAATTCGCCATAGTGGTAGATCCAAAACAGCTGTCAGAGAAAGTTTAAAACCCTTTTACGTTTGGGAAGGCAGAAATAAATAATTTATCAAGAAAACTTCGTTTGAATGAAAGGAAGATTATACAGAGTATCCGAGAATACATGGAGGAAAACAATATTCCAGAAGGATTATTTCCATCTCCTGTATGTTTGCGATATCTTCAAATGAATGCGAAAGGTGTTTTTCACATATGAACATTATTGTAACACCTGTACGAACTTCATTGTTGACTAAAACAGCAGAGATGTTCAACAAATTTGTGGGCCTTCTCCATGTCTGTTCCATCCAACAAAATGTGTAGAAACTTGGTTGCTTTTTGGACTTCACTCATCGATAGACGCAAACAGCAAAGAAAGAAATCGAAATATTGAACCTCTTGAAGTCATGAGTCAGATATGGAGTATATTAAAAATTTTTTACAAATTTATTTTTTTAATGTTCACATAATTAATTATTTTTAAATTTTGCTTAGATTTCGGTATCAATAAATATAATTAGAAATAACAGATTTATTATTTTAAATTATCAAATTTCTCCAATAAGTTCCAAAATGAAAAGAAAATGACGTTTAACATTTTGCTAAACCATAAATTTCTTTTGAACTTGAAAACACGGTACTAAAAACACACAACTTTATTGTGTGTGTGTGTGTGTATATATATATATATATATATATATATATATATATATATATATATATATATATATATATATATATATATATATATATATATATATATATATATATACAGAGGCTGTTCACACATTTTTAGACGATGCATATTGTATACACAAAACTAAATTACATAAAATTCTTGTGTTTTAAATGTTCTATTTGACATCCCTTATTCTGAACTATCTTTCGACACCGTAATTTCCAGGATAATAATGCCTCTTGAAGTGTCAGAAGAGGTATTCTATCCCATTCCTCCTGAACAGCTTTCCAGAGTCCTCTAAGGTTTTGGGACGACGTTTGGATAATGTAGATTTTAAAAGTCCGAAAGCACAAAAATCCATAGGTGATACATCGGGAGATTTAGTAGGGATATCAGTGAAGGGTGTGGCCTTGATACCAGATTTTTGTTCCATTTATTTTAGGAAGTTTACAGTGGATTTTCATTTGTGACTGCTAGATTTGTCCTGATGGAGTCTCACTGATTGATGGCACTGTGGGTAAAGCGATGGTATTTCATTCAGAAAAATTGGCGATAAAATATGTTCCTGATAGTATTTGGAGTTAATCTTGACATTTTTTACCACTATCTTTATTTTTAACTTGCCATTATAAGAAAAACCAGCAAGAATCATGAATCCCTTAGAAAAACTTTCTTTCGATTCTTTGAACCATGTACTTAAATTTTTTTCTTCTCTTTTATGATAATAAATGGCTCTTTTTTTGTTGAAATCATTTAAATACACCCATGATTCATCTATTGTGACAATTGTTTTCCATTTTTCTTTGGATAAGTGTTTCTCATATAGAATTCTGCAGCGTGTCCTACGTTCAGCGATATGGTTTGGAAGAAGACGATGCACTTTGCGTTTTTTCGCTTTCTTAAGATTTAAATCAACGTTTATCATTTTGTTTACAGTGGACACTGAACATTTTAATGATTTTGTAACTGTCCTTTGACTAGGGGGATTTTCTTTTAACATTAAACAACGTACCTTTGCAATAGTCGAAGATGTCCGTTTTTTCCTTGGATACTTGTTTGGAATTTTTGTCCCACTTGAGGCTCCGATTTGACGTTTTATTCCTTTCTTGTTGACGATATTACCTATCGACGCTTTAGATATCACAAAACCATGACTCTCACATCGTTTTTGGATAACGGAGTATGCACATTTCTTTTCGGAAAGAGCATAAATGTAGCCTTCGAACTACTGCTTTGTTAAAAACGCCATTTTGAATAAACAAAACTTTCAAGCCGCAGACGATAATTTTGAGTTTTAAAGACATAGTACAATTGCAATTATTTCTTTTCAGCAAACGATTTTTTATTACTGCTACCAAAATCGTCTAAAAAATGTGCGATCAGCCTCTGTATATATATATATATATATATATATATATATATATATATATAAAGAGAGAGAGAGGGAGTGTCGAGTTTAATCTTATAATGATATTTATATAAAAAAAATTATGAAAGAAGGAAACGTGAAACCTTTTAAAATATAAAAAGATGTTTTAATAACATGTAAAGTTCTTACTCGAATATAAATTTAGTTGTTAAATTTTATGTATACATGAAAAAGAAACAGTCTGAAGAAGAGAAAATAATATTAATGTATACTGTTTGATAAATGCCGAGAAATTCCTCTGAAGCACAAATTTAAGAGAAATAGCATATGTCTTCTGAAAATATAATTAATATTTGCAAAAATGTAGTCTACATCTAAAGCATTCAATTTAAATTTCTTACATCACATTCGAATTCTTATCTTATAATGCATCTTGTATCTAACGCACACATTCGCGCGCGCACACACATACACACACACACACACACACACACACACATATATATATATATATATAAGAGAGAGAGAGAGAGAGAGAGATCTTATTGTAATATTATTTTGGTATATTTTTTAAATTACAGTTAATAGCATTCAGCTATTCAAAAATTGGATTATTAATATTTGCGATCTTAAAATATCTTCATACAGAAATGCATACCGTTGTTCTTTACTGATTCCCCATGGATATCTCTGAAAATCTTCCATGAATTGTCAAAAGCTAGAGTATGCTCGAAATTACTGTTTATATTCTCTTAACAGAACACTTTTTCTTTAAAGGTCAACAAATACGCCTTCCTAAGTATGAGGAATTTCTTTTTGTTTGTTACTGAAAATGTTCACTATTATACGAGTACATCTCTGTAATTCTGAGTATATATTTATTTAAGTACTAAAAAAAGTACTTTAATTTACCTATGCTTTTTTTTATTTCTTATTCATTTTAACTTAATTTCAATGTTTAAAACCTAGCTGTCGCTAAAATCAACATTTTTTTTCAATTGATCTCCCCGCCATATTTTTAGACATTTTAACAGTTTTATGTATTGAGTGGTTTTTGATTACTTTAAAAGCGGTTGCCCCATTAGGAATACACGAAAAATAAAAGTTTGAAGTATCTAATGTGATGAAAAGTTAGGGATCCAGTTTTGGTAGATTAATTACTTTAAGAGGATGAAACTTGCTAAATTACCCAAGGGATTTTCAAATGCCAAAAAGTATTCAACAGAAGCAGTTTTTTTGGGGGTAATCAAGAATTTCGATTCAGAGTAACGTAGTGCATATTTTATGAGGGAACACTTACCCTTCTGTACAGATCTATTTTATCGGGCCTCTGACGTATGTACTTTATGTTCCACTTTGTTTAAACAGGTTATTAAATGGGAGTTATGATCATATATTACGATGCCAGGTGGTATGCATGGTAAACTAAAATACGAGGGTACTATTTAGATCTAATTTTAAGGTAAAAAATGGACGCAAGTATTAATAAGTCATTTTCTAATGGTGGAAAATTAATGTGGAAGCTTACTTTTTATTTATCCCATAATCCAAGTGGCAAATTATTATTTTAGCGTATCTGCCAGAATATTACGAAAATAGTAACAATAGTTCACAAAATGCTTTGAATTATACGTAAAGTATGGACACTTTCGGATTTTTTCATACTTTACCATGAAGTGAGTGAACTGTATAACTGAAAATATGTCAACATTTAATTATCAGATTCTACATGAACCCTCTGAGTGATTGGGACGCATTTTTCAGTGTAGAAAAATAACCTTGAACAATGTACGTGACAGACTTTCTTATCCTTAAGGAGACAGTGGACTTTCAAAATTGTGAAATTTGTCCAAAAATTCGATTTTTTTATTTTATTGAATTGTGAAACTACGGGCGAGTAGGAATGTGTTGCAAAAACTATTTTTAATTTCCGTCATTACTTTCCTAGTTATAGGCATTTGTATTTAATTTAGATATTATGTGGTTACTAATAGCAATAACTTTAAATGTGCTTTTCTCAAAATAAAAATTTTCATGTCATACGAATATTCAAACAGCTCCAGGCGCATTTCTAATTATCGTATTGCTTTGAAATTTAAGTTTTATATACTTAACGGTATACCAAATAAATCTTATTGAAAATAATTATGCTTCGTAGCTCAGAATTTCTAAATTTTGTACTTGAAAAGATGATTTATAGGTATTTTGCGTAATAAAAAGTGTGTTTTCACTATTATTATTTTTTTTTTCTCTTTATATTTTTAATGAATGCTTAAAATAAGAAATAAGTTTCATTGTTAGTTCTATAAGGTATCCCGTAAATAAAAATTACCATATTATATGCAAAATAAATGCGCATGGAATATTTTTAATTAGGCCAATTATTGATATAATTAATCATTCATAATTCCTAAATTATTAATATTTCATCTTTAAATTTTAACCACTTTTACACATCAATGGTACTAATCATATATTCACATTTCAAGCAAATCCATACAAAACAAAAAAAGTTAGGTTTGAATGTCCACTGTCCCCTTAAATTGGTGTTCAAAAGTACCTCAGGAAATACGATTTGGACGCCGTCGAGAACGTTTGCACTGCCCTCTAAGTTCTCAACTTTACCTCTGGAGGTGCGGGGTCAAGTGTTTCGGTCTCGGCACTTGAATAGGTTCAAAATTGCGGGACGTGTCATTTAGCCAATTCGGACTCCGAACCTTGTATATTAGAATTTCGCACATTCGTTATCAATAACCTTGTTGACATAATATAACCTTTGTAATTTTTTTCGTTACTTTCAAGAGGTGCAAGACACCCTCACTAAAATATGAGTTAAAACAATATTTAAATTTACATGGTTTAAAATGTAGTAAAATATTTTTTAAAAACCGCGCATCGCGTGTACCTATGCTGATGGCCTCCTTTACGTTGGATGTTAGGAAGAGTTGTCAAAGTCTATCCTGGAAAGGACGAAAGAGTCAGAGTAGTGGATGTGGGCACAGCTAGTGGCAATTTGAAACGACCAATTATTAAACTCTGTGCTCTACCTATGATTTGAAGTGTTATTCGTAATGACTTTTATTTCTTTACTAGTACGCTAATTTGTTTCTGTTGTTTAATTCTTTATATTTTCTAGCATATTCTTTGTTGTCGAACCCCGTAGTGCTTCAAGGCTGGGAGTATGCTTGGTCTTGAAGAGTCAGATTGTGTGGGGCAGCCTCGGCTCAGGCAGTCTGCATGACGTCAGGTGCCATTATTGATCCACTTGGGTTCGTTCCGACCCAGATCTCCTGCCGTTATGCAGATTACTTGGCTAAGCTGCTACCGCCAGACGACTTTAAAGGCCAGGCAGAGAGACTGGCAGGGTGACTCGGCATAGATCCATTGTACCAGCTGTGCAAGGCAAATACCTGTAGCAGAGCAACGTGTCTTCAGCCTTTAATTGTGTTTGAATAAAAACCAATGTACAATTGCATCGGTGTGATTATTGGTCTAATACAGTTCATCAACTTTCGACGGTACATATATATATTTCTTTAATCACTCTAATAAAAATTTAACAGAAGCTATAAAAAACTTACAAGAGTATTTTATAATAACATATGTAGATAACGCTGCTAACAATTTTGCAATTATTTGTGAAAAATATTTTGCTATATGTTTAAAAAAACTGTTAGACAATTGTGGTCTGTTTCATCTATTGAGAGAATCTACCTGTGTAATTATCAAGAAAATTATTGCAAAATACAGTAGTACCTCGACTTACGAGTTTAATTCGTTCCATGACTTAGCTCG
>OU015500.1:145169753-145299753 GCA_907164885.2 Dolomedes plantarius | reverse complement strand
ACCCCCCAGGGAAAGGTGGTACGGGGGAGGGATACTCCCCCGGAAATGTTTCAAATTTTAACATTTCAAATAGCCATTTTCAATGCATTTTTCATTCAGTTTTGAAACTTACACAGAGTTTAGGTTAAGTAAACAATAATGTAATTTCATAGACAATTTGCAAATCAAAAACAATTTAAAGTTGGTTTAGGCATATAGTACAAAACAGATTTTGACAGGCCCTTGTATGCGCTGAAACCGGATATGGGCAGGCCCTTGTATGCGCCCAACTCGTGTACAATAAATTTCTCATTTGGGCGAAAAACGGGACCTTTGTCATCCCGCATGAAAGTTCCCGGGGACGCGGGACAAAATTAACAAATAAGGGACTGTCCCTTAAAATCCGGGACATTTGGCAACCCTAATGCTAACCCACTCCTGACTCCAGACGTATACACGTATACACGTGTAAGAATGCAAAGACATGCGATTCATGGTTAGTTCTGTGGCTAAGGGTTTTAAAGCAATAAATTAATATTACTGGGGATTGGATTCAGGAAAAGGAATATAAATGTTGGAATGGAGGGCATAACATTTAATTTTTTACATACACACACAATTTAAACAATTTAGGCATATACTACAAAACTGATTTTGACAGGCCCTTGTATGCGCTGAAACCAGATATCAACAGGCCCTTGTATGCGCCCAACTCGTGTACTCTGGAGTCAGGAGTGGGTTAGCATCAGGGTTGCCAAATGTCCCAGATTTTAAGGGACATTCCCTTATTTGTAAACACACACACACACACACACACACACACACACACACACACACACAAATATATATATATATATATATATATATATATATATATATATATATATATATATATATATATATATATATATATATATACACATATATATATATATATATACATATATATATATATACATATATATATATATATATATATATATATATATATATATATATATATATATATATATATATATATATATATATATATATATATATATATATAATATAATCATTACATCTCGTTCTTAAAATGCAACCTGAAAAGGAAAACTAGCTCAAATTTACATGGCTGGAGCTAGACTCAGCCTGAAAGAATTTAAATTTTGAAGCAGTCGGGTCGAATCATTTTATTAGGAGCGATAGTAACATACGTCCTTTCATTTCAGATGCTCGGAGCGAAGTGTAATATCACCTTTCAACATTACGCGCTAGAAGCGAGGTACATGTGGCTGTTGTTTTGAAATGTCAGCGGAATTTCGGGCTGGCAATGCGAACTAACGCCTTTCTCGGGACGTATACACGTGTAGAAATGCAACGTTTGCTGTTTTATGGGAAGTCCTGTTGCTATGGGTTTTTAAAGCGTTAAAGTAATGTTACTGGGGATTGGATTTAGGAAAGGGAATTTAACTGATAGAATGGAGGGCCTAATATTTAATTTCTTACATATATATATATATATATATATATATATATATATATATATATATATATATATATATATATATATATATATATATATATACGAGTATGTATATAACATTGCCTTAAGTTATACATAAGTTAAAACAAAACATCCCACGCAAATACAATAATCTGAGAGAGCACATTTGTTTGCTCGCTGAAGTATAATTTTTAATGAAACTTGTCAATGCAGAGTTGCTTTATAAACACATAAAACGTGAACGTCTTATTGTCTTTGCTAAAAAGTAAGCGAGAGAATTTCAGAAAGCAAAATTAGCAAAATAGTTCTTTAATAAGTACAAGAGTTGTTTCTCTTCACAAGCGAAATTTAATAAACGGCTTTAAAAAATCTTTGAAATTCTGTATAATATGAGATTACGCAATTTAATAGCTCATGAAATTCCATTATTTATAAAAAAATGACTTTGCACGTTAGGTTTCTCCGTATTTTAAATTAGAGTAAAATTTTAACTTTAAAGTTTTAATTAAATTTATTCAAATAAAAACAGAAGAAATGCGCTTTTCATCTCCAAAGCGAGATATTTTAATTTAAATATAAATTATCTTTTGCATAATTTCAAAACACTTTCAATTTTGATCAAATTCTACTTTCCACGAGATTGTTTAAGAAATTTTTAATCAAGAGTTAATATATTTAAATTATTCAACTTTTTTACATCTAGTTGTGAAAAGGAATTTTTTTTTCAGAATGCATGGCACAAATTATTGCTTCTTGCACTATAATGGAATGATGCTTTGCAACTGAAATAAATTTATTTATCAAAAATGAAATTTGCATTAATTTATTCCCCGTATTTTAGTAAACCTTTAATAATTAAGTAGTTTATTCATAATAGAAATGTTAGAAAAACACATTAAAATACAACAACTCACATAAAATTGATAAACATAAGTCACCAGGCCATCTGTTCAGGCATTTATGAAATGGTTGAAAACATGAACTTATATTTTATATATTTTAATGTTTAGTGGGATCGCATTGCAATTAGATTAAATGGTTAGGGTAATAATTAATAGGATTTTATAGTTAATAGGATTAAATAGTTTATAGGATTGATAAGTGCAACAATTCAACTATTAAACTTATTGTTGTTGATGTCGTGTCTAGGATAAGCGCAGAAGAAAAAGAAGAAAGAAGATGAAATAACTCTCACTCTGGCTGGGTGCCATTGCCTTGAAAGTGGTTCGACTTGTACCTCTGGTTCGCGGTAGGTATTTTATTTTCCCGCTACCACCCAATGGAAATTCCAGTATGTATATATATATATATATATATATATATATATATATATATATATATATATATATATATATATATATATATATATATATATATATGAGACGGTGAAAGGCAAATTGGTGTAAGTCACATTTTCAACTTTTTTCCCTTGAGGGCAAAAATATAATCTCCATGTTCTATTTATAGTGGAATTGCAAATAGTTATTATTTGAAATATTATAATAATTATTAGGAATTATAATTTGTTCAATTTATATGGTGGATTTTTTTGTAGTTTTTGATATAAAACTCTTTTGACTTACACCACTTGACATACTGACTTACACCACTTTGCCTTTCACCGCCTCATATATATATGAGGGCACGGTAGCCCGGTCAGAAAAGGTATCGAGCGAGCGGTCTGCAAGTCGCTAGTTTGATACCCGACTCTGACAAACCACCGACGTCTACAAGAATGGCCGCTGGGGCACAGAAAAAATCTGTCGTATTTGCAATGTTCTCCAAGCTTCGAAACATTTCCTCTGGAGGTGCGGGGTCAAGTGCTCCGTACTCTTCACTTAACTCAGTTCAAAATTACGGAACCGGTACGGGTGTAACTTTGACCCACCCCCTATGGTGTACCCGGGGCAACGCATGCAATGCATTCGGCGAAGAGTGACACACTTCTGGCTACTCCCTGAAAAAAGAGTATCCCCAACTCATATATACAAAAAATATATCTCTAAAATATCATTTATGCATATATTGAGTTTAAAATATTTTACATAGTCATTCAGAGTCAACATGTAGAAAAGTTAAAAGTGGAATAATTGATGGCAAATAATTTTTGCACTAGAAATAGTATATATAAATATATGCGTATTATTGAAATACATTATCGAATCCACTTTCGAGATAAATAACGCCTGAAGGCCCTCCCGATGGTGTGATAATGAGATACCGCTGTGCGATATTTTTGCCGTTTAATATTAAATTCTTCTGCAAATATATCCATATCAGCAAATCCTTGAGGCTAAAAGATGTGTTATGCAGATTAAAGTGCAATGTCGTATCTCTTAAGAGTGCAGTTGGGAAACATTTTGTCATACACACAAATATACGCTGAAAAAATGATATACTGTTTTAGCATATTACAAAAAATGGAACTAAGACTAGAGTGGTAAGATGATATGTTTAAGATACAAAAATAAGGGTAATGGAAAGCAGGTAAACTTATTGACCAGAGACACCCTGAAACAGGTAGTGTTGAAATAGAACTGCTACTTCCACTCTTTCATCCCAGTGAACCCCTCAATTCTGGGAGTGGATCAGATGACTTCCTCCTTCGGGGATAGAAAGACCTACTCTCTGTCCTTTGTTGACTTTGCAAATTTCCTAATAATAATTATTGTAATCATAGTGCTACCCAAATTGTATATTGGTTAGCAACGAGAGCTTGCACGTAGTGCAAATATAAATATATATATATATATATATATATATATATATATATATATATATATATATGTAACATGAGAGACAGAACGCAGACTCAAAAGATATCTAGTCTCCCATGCTACGGTGAGGAGATGCAGTTATGCTCAAAATAAATTTATTTCATGATTAAAGACGACTAATATGAGCTTTTTACGGGAGCATTTTTATTCAATACACCGACCGATCCGTCGGTATGGATGCAGCAAGAGAAAGTACAGGAATCCGTCCTAGTTTTGGACGTCACGAGTTATATAAACTTCACCCCATCACGTGATTAAAGGGTGTGTCTTAATAGTTGATTGGTTTAAAGTTGTTGTTGATGTGCAGAACTGATTTAAACTTGTACTGACGCCACGCCGCGTCCCTTTAGTTAAAAAAGACAGTCATCTTGAATGATTTTGCCGAAGGCTGTAATAATGGAATTTAACGCGAATGCCCAAAGGGAATTAAATAACTTAAGGGATTAAAAAGAGTTTGAAATTTGGAATAGTAAAGTAAGGAATTAATAGTTTTTAAATGTTGAGAGAGTGTATAATTAAGAAATTACTAGTTTTTTAATGTTATATATATATATATATATATATATATATATATATATATATATATATATATATATATCATTTATCTAAAGTTTGCAAATATTATAACCATGTGCATGAGGCAGCATAGCAACTAACACAAAATGGAAACAAAAACACAGGTACATTAGCACCCAAAGATAGAAATATAAGTGAATAAACACCCAATAGACAAAATGCTAAGCAATTAGACTGAAAAAAGTCAGAAAGATATAAAAAAATATCAAAAAAATCATGTGTCTTTGCTTGGCTCATCAGCCGTAGGTAAAGCAAAGAAGCATAATCAAACACAAGTGGTTTTGCAATGGTGTCATATTCAATAAAACCCCAGTTCATATATACAAAATATCTGTTTATATATATATATATATATATATATATATATATATATATATATATATATATATGAACAGACAGCAAACCAGAAGTGAATAACAAAAGGCGAATATCTCAAGCCAAAGTACCTCAGCATAATAATAATAATAATAATAATAATAATAATAATAATTTTAATGTACTGTGAATGATTCCTGACGTCATTATTCTATCCTTGGATTCCGTTCAATAACTCAATTCGCTATTCAAAGTGCCAAACTATTGGTGTCTGCTCTCGGAATACCGGAAGAGGTAGTAGTATTCATATATCCAATTTCTTCTTTTGATGGAATATGTATCCACCTACAGTCTGAGATAAATTATCAGCAGGTAGTTTTTATAACCTGAAGTAGCACTTATCTGCTACAGTGTAGTCACGCCCGTCACTACAGTATAATTATATCGCAAACAAACACACGCACACAAAGACAAAAAAATATCCTCATGTACAAATATTAAAAATATGTTTTTACTGTTATGATTTTTAGATGATGAAATTCTTTAGCAATGGCCGATTTCTAATATAACAGTGTCTTAGGCCATTTGGGACGATTTTGTGTTTCTTACCACCGATTTCCTGATGGGCTAATACTATGATCAAGCAAATACTTAGTAACGCAAAAAATCTTGATTCGGAAAATTTCATCAGCAAACGATTCCCAAAGTGCGAAAAGCAAATGGATTTTCGTGTCACGTTTCCAAAAATAGAATGATAAAATTCCACAAACAGCCGAACGCATAAAACGTTTACTTGCAAAAATTCGCCAATGCGTTTTAATATTTTTCGTATTTGTTTGAGACATCTGATTTTAAATGCCTTAAGCATTCGTTCCTTTGCATCATATCATATATCAATCTTTTATGTTATCCTATTTTTTCGAAAGGCATAACATATTTATTAAAATGCTCTTTCACATAACACCCGGAAGGTTAACGCACCCCTGAAGAAGGATTTTTCTTTCGCGACCAAATAAAATATATTCATCTCGACGGAAATTAATATTGAATTAATATAATATTTTTATATGGTCCATCTTATTTTCACTGAATGGATTCACTGAATGGATTTTAGATGAATTTTGAATCCAATCCTTTGATATGACACTAAAAAAAAAAAAAAAAATTCTCAATGATTTCGCTGAGCACACAAGATATAACAATATTAACACTGCTGTGTTCTAAGCCTAATGGATTCGCCCACCTTAGTGTTAACCTCTGGAGAAAATGTGTCTGCTATTAACAGATCCTAAAAGGTCGATATTCTAACCAAAAAGGTATTTTCAGATAGCCCGAACTTTTCTGCACCTTGCAACAGGATTCATTTTTACCATGTTTTTATTAACTTGCTTTCTTGTGTGTTTCTGTGTGTATTTGTCTAGTACAAATCTTGCAATCTATTGTTAACTAACTTCCCGACTAGCTAGACATTTGAAACTTTTAGAATAGCTCAGAACACGATGGCAATGCATTATTTTAATACTTTTAGCTATCTTTAAGCAGAATTAAATTAATTTTCAGTTTATTTCAGCTAATTTTGTTTTATAGACTGGTGCAGCCATCTATTGGCCGGAAAGGGAACTAGTCAAATGCAAAAAGTCAAATGCAAGTTAACTTCCAATTAACTTCATTTTCTTTCAAGTTGATGGGATAATTCATCAAAAAATTTTAAAAAAGTATTTATTAATACATAGAATTGTCAATTTTACATGATTCAACAGAAAATTTAAAACCATGGTATATAAAAAGTCTTTTTTTCTTGTAATTATTTATATTGCGTCCACCAGATGAGGGTTTCGAATACACTGCACTAGATTTTTCCCCCGAATAACTTAAATTTTAAACTATAATTTGCATGTTTCTCGAAAATGAAAAGTACCCAGAGGTGTCACATTTCTTTCTCTATGAGAGTACAATTAAAAATATGGGTGCGGTGGCCCAGTTGGCAAGAGCAGTGTACCAGTGATCTGAACGTCCCTGGTTCGATGCTCGTCGCTGTAAATCCACCGCCGTGTTCACTAATGGTGACTGAGACATGTAAAATAGGTCGTGGCTGAAATGTCCTCCGAGTTCTCAAATTTACCTCTGGAGGTGCGGGGTCAAGTGTTCCGTTCTCGTCACTTGGCTCGGTTCAGAATGACGGGACCGATGTTCCCCGAGGTGCCTTCGTGACAAGTGCCTCCGCATTGAGAAAAATAAATGTTCCCCGAGGTCAAGTCAGACTTCAGCCCTACTGGTTAAAAAAGAAGATATGGACTAATACACTTAGGATAGTTTCACGAAGCAAAAGACAAACTCTCGGTAACTCAAAAGAGTTTTATTAAATATTCCTAAAGTATAATATATACAGATACGTACAACAAGATATGTACAACAAGTTAAGTGCGTCGCCTTAAAGTGAGGCAAGTATGGACTTGCCTCACCTGTCCAGATGTCCTGCTCTTCCTCGGACATCAATCTGGGAACGCTACTGGATTGCTCGCTTTCATTTATAGATTTATTGTTGTCATTTTGATGTTCAATTGTCTCTTAATGTGCCATTGGAAATATTAAAAAAAAAAAAAAGTTGCCACGCGCATGATACGGCTTTAGAAATATAGCACCAAGATTTGCTTACAAATTCTCAACACGAAGAGATTATTCTACGCGACAATTCGCATAGCTCCACAAGACAAAGACTGCAGGAGAATACTTGGGGTGACGCTATGGTCTAGCGAACGCGGGGGGAGGGGTCAGTGATCCTGAACATGTGACCCTTCCTCAAGGTCCCCGCTTTCCCCAAAATATTTTACAGTGGTACCTCGCCTTAAAGTGAAGCGTCTGAAAGCTGCTTATTCCCCTTCGTCAAGGATCTAGGATTTGAGGACCTAGGTTCTTTGGACTCGGTGCAGGCTTTCCTACACCAAGGGGATTCGAAACAACACAATTAAAAAAAATCTCTTTCAATTCAAGTCGTCAATCTTCGGACATATTATCTCCGTTTGTAAATGTTGATGTGAGCGAATCCGACAGGGTTCGTTCGCACCAGCCTGAAACTAGCTTGGGTTCTACAGGCTGTTTAGCCAGTGGTTAATATGGGGGGGGGCGGTGGAAATAAAATCTCTTTCAATTCAAGTCGTCAATCCTCGGACATATTATCTCCGTTTGTAAATGTTGATGTGAGCGAATCCGACAGGGTTAGTTCGCACCAGCCTGAAACTAGCTTGGGTTCTACAGGCTGTTTAGCCAGTGGTTAATATGGGGGGAAGGGCGGTGGAAATAAAATCTCTTTCAATTGAAGTCGTCAATCCTCGGACATATTATCTCCGTTTGTAAATGTTGATGTGAGCGAATCCGACAGGGTTAGTTCGCACCAGCCTGAAACTAGCTTGGGTTCTACAGGCTGTTTAGCCAGTGGTTAATATGGGGGGGGGGCGGTGGAAAAAAAATCTCTTTCAATTGAAGTCGTCAATCCTCGGACATATTATCTCCGTTTGTAAATGATGATGTGAGCGAATCCGACAGGGTTAGTTCGCACCAGCCTGAAACTAGCTTGGGTTCTACAGGCTGTTTAGCCAGTGGTTAATATGGGGGGGCGGTGGAAAAAAAATCTCTTTCAATTGAAGTCGTCAATCCTCGGACATATTATCTCCGTTTGTAAATGTTGATGTGAGCGAATCCGACAGGGTTAGTTCGCACCAGCCTGAAACTAGCTTGGGTTCTACAGGCTGTTTAGCCAGTGGTTAATATGGGGGGGGCGGTGGAAAAAAAATCTCTTTCAATTGAAGTCGTCAATCCTCGGACATATTATCTCCGTTTGTAAATGTTGATGTGAGCAAATCCGACAGGGTTAGTTCGCACCAGCCTGAAACTAGCTTGGGTTCTACAGGCTGTTTAGCCAGTGGTTAATATGGGGGGGCGGTGGAAAAAAAAATATCTTTCAATTGAAGTCGTCAATCCTCGGACATATTATCTCCGTTTGTAAATGTTGATGTGAGCGAATCCGACAGGGTTAGTTCGCACCAGCCTGAAACTAGCTTGGGTTCTACAGGCTGTTTAGCCAGTGGTTAATATGGGGGGGCGGTGGAAAAAAAATCTCTTTCAATTGAAGTCGTCAATCCTCGGACATATTATCTCCGTTTGTAAATGTTGATGTGAGCGAATCCGACAGGGTTAGTTCGCACCAGCCTGAAACTAGCTTGGGTTCTACAGGCTGTTTAGCCAGTGGTTAATATGGGGGGGGGGTGGAAAAAAAAGCTCTTTCAATTGAAGTCGTCAATCCTCGGACATATTATCTCCGTTTGTAAATGATGATGTGAGCGAATCCGACAGGGTTAGTTCGCACCAGCCTGAAACTAGCTTGGGTTCTACAGGCTGTTTAGCCAGTGGTTAATATGGGCCCCCTTGGGGGGCCCCCTTGGTACAACTTAACGGATACACAGGGGTGACGCAGACGGTTAGAAAAAAAATGCATATAGAAATTATTTTGAATGCTTGTGGAAAGGGAAATTAAATTCAGAAGTAAAGTATATGATATTTATCGCATTTTTGTAACGTTTTTATTTTTTTTATGATTTCGCCGAGACAGTGATGTAAACAGCACTAGGCCGTTGAGTCGTTTCCTCTTAACATGTGTAAAGTCGGCGCCTCCAGAATACGGGCCTTTGTTTGAGTACCCTTGGGCCACTACTGAAGCTATCTCATAAACTTGTAGCAAGTGCATGCTGATTGCCAATCTTGATTGACTCATTTTGATCTTTCTACAACTTTTGATCCCTCAGATTTGGCTTAGATATGATACAGGGGGGGGGGAGGGGCTGAAGGTCATCCAAAGTGGAGCTTAGACATGCAGTGTCTGAGAAACACTGCTTTACACTAACCACAAATGCTTCATCTGTAGAAGGTATTTTGTTTTTATTTTGCTCTTTTTTATTATTTTCTGTCAAGTGAAAAAAAAAAAAAGCTGTTTCTTGCTTAAATATTATAAAATCATAAGCATGTATCTGTAATGCCGCCATTCCGTATTTACGAAATATGTTAAAATCTTTTTTTTAAAAATATTAAAATATTTTCCCTTGTTTTTATTTTATCTTCGAATTTGTAATACGATATGTTTTGTCCATTTTGTCATATACACACAAACAAACACACACACACACACATATATATATATATATATATATATATATATATATATATATATATATGTGTGTGTGTGTGTGTGTGTGTGTGTGTGTACACAAAAATTGAATTCAAAGAGGTATGAAGTCTATTAACAATCAAATATTCCTTTATAAATCCAGTAAAATTACATTTTACTCATATATGTTGCAAAAAACTAAACAGGAACATTCCGCCTCATCAAATCGACAATAAAAACCTGCTACTAGTATAGAAGTGGTAAGAATAGTTACTTAATTGGCCAAAAAGCATTAAGAGTAACTGTTTCAAAATAGTTATCTCTTAACGTAGGGATAATCGCAGCTAAAGTTTATCTGTCTGATGAAGAACTATATTAATTAGTTCGAAACTAGTTGCCACTCTTTTTTTATTGCTCACATAATAATGCTTTGTCTGCCTATAATCCATTTCTCTAAAGTTCCACGTAAGTAATAAGGTAGTTAAGCACATAAATTTTTTTAAATGTAATGTTTATGTTTTCGCGTTTTTTTTTTGTTTGTCTTAATACGTGCAAGGAAATTCGTGTTATAATAAGATTAGATGCATAACTAAGAGAAAAAAGCTATTTAACATGCATAACGTAGAAAAACCTCTTTTACATGAAAAAAAGCGTTTTCTTTTCGCAATCTTTTGTTAGTTACTTTAAATACAGATTAAAACTTGAAGGCATAATCTGACTCTATTTTTTCTCCCAACTTCGGATGGCAATAAATAAGCAACTTAGTAAGTTATATGCTTTTACGATAAATTGGACATTTTTTTTGGTTCCATTTATATGCCCCTGTAAAAATAAAATTTTTAAAAAATGTTGCAAGCTCAGAACCAGGTAAAAAATAAAATACTGGTTTTACATTTGAAAAAATATAATAGTCAGTTTATTCACTGTATAATGGATTATATAAGACAGTTGACACATTTTTTTTATATCTTGAAACGTGGATATGAAACGTGGAGTCTACTACGAGACTGCTGTTAGAAAATTTCTTTTTACTTTGAATATTCACGTATTGTGGATGGATCAAAATGAAAACAAACACACACACACACACACACACACACATATATATATATATATATATATATATATATATATATATATATATATATATATATATATATATATATATATATATATATATACAGGGTGGCTAATAAATACTGTGACAAATATCGAATCATTTAATTACACACAGATGAAATAGAAAATGGAAAATACAACAATATTATGAACATTATACATGAAAGTTTACCATGAAATAATTTTACTCGAATCAACCGCCATCTTTATCGATTACTAAAGATAATCTCTTACGCCACTGTCCTATTGCGGCACGAATCATTTTATGAGGTAATTTGTCCCATTCACTCCGTATGGAAGCTTTCCAAACGATTTTTCCAAACGATTAAAATTAACTCTTATTTTTTGGAGTGTTACAGTATTTATTAGCCACCCTGTATATATATATATATATATATATATATATATATATATATATATATATATATATATATGTGACGACCCTATCGCCGTGCACCCATCTAAATACACTAATTAATCTAATTGCAGTCATCAAACAGTAGGCCAGTGGAATAACTAATACTTAATTAACTTTTAAACACCTCTTTATTAATTAACATTAATCGAAAACCCAATTAATCCAGCTAAATCGCCATTTTCAATCATCTCACAGAGCTCCCGACAGACGCACGTCTTGATTCTATCAAATATTTCCCCGAACTGCGTAATTCTTTCTGATTCGTTATATAAGTCACATAGGCATAGGGTCCTCTTCTAGAGCCCCCGCGAACATCCGATGGTTATGTAAGATACGCGCGTGTGTGAGCGAATGACCCTGAACTATTTCACTGCGAAAGACAGTCTACTTCCTGAATTTGAAAACACACTAGGACTTTAATAGAATTTACTGTTTAACGCTCATTAATATAATTAACTATAGCTTATTCTTTAATCATCATATATATATATATACATTTTCTCCTTAATTTAAACATTAGACCATCTTATTAGACCATATATATATTATATATATATATATATATATATATATATATATATATATGTGTGTGTGTGTGTGTGTGTGTGTGTGTGTGTGTGTGTGTGTGTGTGTGTGTGTGTGTATGTGTGTGTGTGTGTGTGTGTGATAATAATCACATTTGGAAAATTTAGCACAAGGGAATTGACGCGTAGAACTTATGGAAGATGCAGTCGGTACGAGGAGTGATGCAGTCGGGCGGAGTGTTCATCCAGGAAAACACTGATGATATTTAGGAGAGTAACACACGCGGAGCCTTAGAAGAGGAACACAGATTTCAGACGATATACAGGAAATCACCTTTATTCAATTTTGAAGCATCGTGAATGCTGCAGCGACCACTGGACTTGTCTGGACGGGGCGCGGATTATATACAAGAGCGGACAGCAGGTCCGACAGCAACGACAGTTAGACACGCAGAGAGAAAACTCTTCTGTTCCTGCAATATTTAATGGGTGTTTTTCGATATTGACACCAGAGGGCCTAAACTACATAATATTTAATTGGGCGTCTTAGGTTCGTGGAGTTCACGTGCCCACTTCAGTTTTCCGGGGATTGATAGATCCCGCGCTTATTAGATCTGCGACCTATTGACCTGGGAGCAGGATAAGTGGCGATAAAGTTCTTGTAAAGTGTGGTTTTGACGTTAAAAAAAGGAATAAATCGAGAGTGGTTCGAGGTCTTTTCAAGAAGTTTGACATTACACTGACATTCGGAATCTCATAAACTTCTAGCACTCATATCTGGGATGTTATTGAGTTCAGATAGTTAACATGCCTGATCTTCAAGGCTACGATAAATTATCTTATTTTACTTTTAGGTTGCGAATTTGGAAAACGGTTAGATATTACAGGATAATTTAGAATACGCTGTAAATGTAAATTTAGAGAAGGACGGGATTTCTTGTTACACACACACACACACACACACACACACATATATATATATATATATATATATATATATATATATATATATATATATATATATATATATATATATATATATATATATGTATATATATATATATGTATATATATATATATGTATATATATATATATATATATATATGTATATATATATATATATATATATGTATATATATATATATATATATATGTATATATATATATATATATATATGTATATATATATATATATATATATGTATATATATATATATATATATATGTATATATATATATATATATATGTATATGTATATATATATATATGTATATATATATATATATGTATATGTATATATATATATATATGTATATGTATATATATATATATATATATGTATATATATATATATATGTATATGTATATATGTATATATATATATATATGTATATATATATATATATATATATATATATATATATATATATATATATATATATATATATCCTTTGTGCGTATTTTATTATAAGTCACTTAATAAACACCTTTATAATAAACACCTTTTTTTGCATGATACTTTTAGCATTTCTCTCAGAATTTCCGCTGGAAATATCCTTAGTAAAAGTTAAAATTTATTGAAATTTTGAAAAATTAAGAAATGCAGATTTATTAAATTCATTTTGACAAATGATGCTATTCTTCCCATTAAGTGCATTGACAACAAAATTAGATAAATGTCTTTATTCCATTATCATTAATAGTCTAGATTCCTTGGCAGTCTAATTTATATCTCCGTTATTATTTTTGACAAAGGTGAAGGAAAAACTGTGAAATGGAAGATAAATTTACCTATTTATTTTAATCTGTTTGAAAGGTAAAGAAATATATATTCTTCAGATTCATAAAATGAAGAACTTTCTTAAGCTCTTAAACGCTTTTTAGATGTAAAAAAAATATATGTCTCCTTTATCGCACAGTAAATATTTATTTTATACAAGAGTTGCTATCCTGAATCACAGGAATGAATCTTTATTTCAGATTTTTATAAAGAGGTATGCGTCGTTATTTGAATTATACTATTGAATATAAACAGTATTGCTTAATACTTTTAACATCGCTAAACATGTTTTAAGATGTCTTTTATTGAACTTCAATTTTGAACGTATATATATATATATATATATATATATATATATATATATATATATATATATATATATATATATATATATATATATATATATATATATATATATATATATAATCTAGTGAAAAATCAAGGTAAATATTGATTGAACACAAAATTTTTATATGTTTTCCCATTTTTCGAATAATAGCTATTTGAATATAGGATATGTCTTTAACTAAACTAACTTAACGTAATGTATTTTTAGCAAGAAATGTACTTTAATTACTATCTGTAATTTATCATAAGTCACGTAAGGGACTGAATACGACACACACTAATTAGTTGAGCACACGTTTATTTTAAAGGAAATTAAGAAAAATAAATAAATGGTTATTTATAGCTTCTCTGTTAATAAATGAAGAAATTGTTGAAAGCTTCCGAGAAAACTGAGAACTAATTTCAGTGAGTGCTTACAACCCTTGCCTACCGATATGTGTCCTTAAACGAAACTCGTGGTAAAAATTGAGATCTGATTAAATAGACCGAGATGAGATTTCAGGCATAGTTTTTCAGAGGTATGAGCTCGGGATTCTGTGAACGGCAACAAAGTGGCGCCCACAGTCACAGTTATAATTACAGAAACTCAAAATTTTCAAATAGCAACGCCCACTTTTACCCGTCGCAAAATGCTCAGGGCATGTGAAAACCAAAAAGAGATTTGGAACTGTACGTGTATCACAAAACAAACGGATATGTTATGCACGCACAAAAAAAAAACTCTGAGAATGGCCAACAAAAACACGACGGAGGACACACATGACAGAAACAAGACACCAATCAAAGATGACAACACAGATCGGACAAAAGAAAACGTTTATTTGGATTACATACTTTCCATAAGGGTGCCATCACAGGCAGTTCGCATAGATTTTATGTGTGCGTGCATAATGCGTCCGTTTTTTTGCGATACACGTACCGTTCCAACGCACTCTACGGTTTTTGCATGAACTGAGCATCTTGCCACGGGAAAAAAGTTGGCGTTGCCATTTGAAAATTTCGAGTTTCTGTACTTACAAACGTGACCGCGAGAGATATCTGGTTGCCGTTCACAGAATCTTGAGCCCATAGCTCTGAATAACTATATCTGAAATCTCATCTCTATCGGTTGAACAGAACAGCCGCTAGAGATCCATATATCGGCAACGTTTTTTTTATGATCACCCTGTATACCTAGCAAGGTATCGCAGAACGTAATTGTTTGCCTGTGCCACGATTCGCTCTCAAGGAGGTGCATCAAAGGAAATTAGTAACTTTTCGTTAGCCGTCATTCGCGTTTGTCTACAGAACCTATAATTGAACCTGGAATTCACATTTCAAGTCGGAACAGAATTCCACTATCCATCATTGGACCCTGAGTCCGGCATTATATTATGGATATGGATTCTGTGTCGTTCGAACTCATTGATTTATACCTATTCTCTACGTGAAAATAAAAAAAAAACGCTAAACAAGATTTCGGTTTCTTAATGGATACGGCGATTCGAATTTCAAACTAAACGCAGAATTGGTTTGTTGAAAGTGGGTCCAATGTGTACGTTACCCTTTGATCGTTAAGCGTATATCCGCCCAAAATGTTTTCGATCTCTGTTCTGTATCTTCTGAATAGGTAATTAAAATTAAATGTTAAACTATTAACAACAAAAAAAAAAATAAACCACCCGTGGCCGTTTTCATATCGTGTATACTTTCTTCAATTGAAAATCTTCCAGAATGCCACGATATACACAGTACAGGATATGATAAATTAACCAAATTTTGAGAAGCCACGGGTATTTCATTTGCTAATATTAAAAACGGATTTACAGTTTGAGATTATTCACACTCAGCTATTTTCTAAACATTGTTGTGATTACTGTGCAGCAGGAATACAAAATTCTTGTGTCGACTTAGATATTGAAAATCATATAAATCATATACTTTAAACAACCGTAATACTTTGTGACTTCAGGGGTAACTTTGTGGCACATAGTAATTTTTTCGTATTTCAGATCTTTCCCCGCGCCCGTGATACCGGGAAGGCAAAGATTAATGCCAACAGCATGTTTTACATACAGAAACACCTAGTGGTCAGTTTCCGAAGCATCGGCGTACCATTTGAATTCGTTGGCCAGTGTATTTTTCAAACCTGTTGTAAAGCTTAAACTTCAGAAACTTTGTGTTCTGAAGGCTAACACCTTATACAACCAACTACCACAGGTAATTATTTTTTATTGTTAATATGTTGGTCAATTTGTGGAGCAATATAACTTTTGTGTAGTGATATTTCCGAGTGATATGAGAACACAACTCAAATATCAAAAAGGTGACGGGGTTACTTTGTGACATATTGAAACTGTCACAAAATAACCCACAAAATTAACCCATCTCCTCAAGCCGCTCGATGTTTCATTTTCCCGTCCTATAAAATACCGCTGGAGTAAAATAAGTATTGAATATCTGGAAAAAAAAACTATTCGAAGGAGCAGAATGTGCCGAAAGACGAATTTCCACATTTTCTCAAAGAACTGACGACTGCCCTCGCCACTCGAGGTCTCTTTGATGTCAAAGGTATAGATAAAGCTATCCAATATTTGTAATAGGTATATATAATTGCGTATCAAGCTTTTGGTGAGCGTTTTACTGTCTGACTTTGTCAAGTAATTTTTCCTCTCAGATTTAAAGGTAAAAAGACATAGGTAACAACGTAACCCCACTCGGCGGGGTAACTTTGTGACACATTTTAACTTTAATTTCTCGATTGTAATTAAAGATCCGGGTGAACGCAATACATTTATACGCAAGGAAAGGATGTACCAATGTTTTGCAATTGTTTGTTTTAGGCTGCTTTTAAAACTGATCGGCTGGTAAATGAAAAAACGTAAAATCTGTCACAAAGTAACTCCATCTTACAGTATAATAAGTAATATAAAAAATTTTTAAGTTACATAGGAATTACATTTAAAAAGTGCTAACATATGATGATCATCATTTCATATTTGTGTGACCACTAGCATATATTTTAGAACCGTATAATGTATTAGCTATATTTCAACAATTTATTAAAAAAGAAATGTCTTCAAGAACTTTTCTTTTTAAATGATGAAAAAAATAAGCCAGTTAAATCTCCCGAAAGGAGAATAAATATCTGACCCTAATTAACCTGGGAAATTATTGTATTTTGATACAACAATAATGAAGGTTACGAATTTCAATTGCTTTTTTTACGGGTGTGTGGAGTAAATAAGTTTAAGGCAGTGTTATCTATTAACAATCTATTCAGCGGGATCTAAATTAAATCATCATGCCCCAGATACTAACCATAATAACACTGTGAAAGAAGTAACAAATTTATTTCCTATTCTTAGTCATTCTTAACAACCTATAAATTTGGAAAATTCTTTTGAAGGTAAGACCTCGATTTCATTCATTGGTCCGACATTTTAAGAATGAACTATTTGTTGCACAATATATTATCTAATTTGATGCGGGCGCAATGAATAAATATGTCCTTTATGTAAATGAATAATGCTGTGGCAATGCATCCTTTTTAAAACTCCATATATATATATATATATATATATATATATATATATATATATATATATATATATATATATATATATATATATATATATATATATATATCCTTCAATAGGAATACTTATTGCATAGCTCTGACTCTGGTGTCAGAGGGGACGTACTATATGCGGAAAAAATCATATTTTTTGAGGGGACGCTACAAGTCACTTTTGTCTTTAAATTCGGAAATGAAATCCGCTGAAAGCCCAAGGAAATTTAGAATAGACTAGAATTTCAAAAGATTATAGGGGTTTATATATATATATATATATATATATATATATATATATATATATATATATATATATATATATATATATATATATATATATATATATATATATATATATATATATATATATATATATATATATTATGTGTGTATGTGTGTGGCTTGGTACAAGAAGCGTCTAAGTTAGTTTTTTCCAAGATGACTTTGATTGCTTATGTTTCTTTAAAAAAATATTTCCTATGTGAGAAGTACTCAAATGTTTACAATGGTTTAGAAAACACTTTTAAAGCATCGGACAGACTTGGGTACTTCTTACATTCAAATTAATATTTTTTTAAAGAGACATGAATAAACAAAGTCACCTTCGAAAAAAAAACTTGTACTAAACCACAGATATATATATATATATATATATATATATATATATATATATATATATATATATATATATATATACACTACGTCAGAAAAAAATATATGCACCCAGAGGGAAACTAGTTACTATCACGAAACTTAACATGTATGTAGTGTATGAGAAGATAAGCAAATGATTACAAATTCAGAAGTACAGAACGTTTTATTAAGAAGATATGGCTTGAAAAAGGTTACAAATCAGTAAGTAGTAAATCGACCTCTGGCAGATATACAAGCTAAAACACGACGTGACATCGAATCAATGAGGTTACCTATGACCTCCTGCGGAAGATCATGCCATAATTTCTGCAAGTGGGCAGTTAATTCACCAGTATTCCGGGACGGCTGCAGTTGCCTTCCAAGCACGTCCCAGACATGCTCTATTGGCGAAAGGTCTGGTAACCTGGCAGGCCATGGGAGTACGTCATATCCTTGAAGACATTGTTGAGAGAGTCGAGCAGAATGTGGACGAGCGTTGTCTTGCTTATAGATGACACATGGGCGACCTGATAGCATAGGCAGTAGAACTGGGTTTAAAATCGCGTCCACGTAACTGTGTGCCGTCAAAGTCTCTGTGCGTTGAAGGACGACTAGATTGGATCGTGTTTCCCAACAAAGCCTCCCCACACTGTCACACCTTGTGCAATCGCCGTATGTCTCTCGACAACAAATGCCGGATCGGACCTGTGGCCTGGGCGCCTCCACACGCATATGCGCTGGTCTACAGCATTGAGACTGAATCGGGATTCATCGCTGAAGATCCGACGCCTCCAGTCGGTCGCCCTCCAGCTTGCCCGAGGTAAAAAAAAATCCAAACGACACTGCCTATGATGTGGGGTCAGTGGTAGGCGTCTTAATGGACGTCGGCTCCTTATACCTGCGTCGGCCAATCGTCTCCGAATAGTTTCCCTTGATACCACCGTATGTCTGGAAGGTGGTAAATGGCGTCGAACAGATTCTATGGATGTTGTTGGTGTGTAAGTTGCCGCTCTTATGATTGCTATATCCTCGCTCGCATCTGTGTTCCTGGGATGCCCTGCCGCTCCGCGACAGTAGACTATCCCTTCCGTGATCTATTGTTGCCAACACTGAGCATCAACCATATCACTCCGACCGAGGTGGCGGCCGATACGCCTGTTCGACCAACCTGTTTCTCTCAGGCCTACTATACGCCCCCTCTCAAAGTCGGACAATTGTTCGTAGTGTCTCTGGTTACATCTCATAGGCATCTCTAGTCACAATACCGTCCAAGAGGACAGATTTGTTTGAATAACCCTATGACACGAGCAATCATGCTTTTAAACTCTCCCAGCTGCACATCTCATATGTGCATAGCACGCTTACCCTTGTGTCATTGGCGTTGAAATTTTAATCATTTGCTTATCTCTTACCAGACTACATTCCTGCCAAGATTCGTGATAGTAGCTCAATTTCTTCTGGGTGCATATATTTTTTTTGTGTGACAGAGTGTATATATATATATATATATATATATATATATATATATATATATATATATATATATATATATATATATATATATATATATATATATATATATATATATATATAATACATATATATATATATATATAATACATATATATATATATATATATATAATACATATATATATATATATAATACATATATATATATATATATATATATATAATACATATATATATATATATATATATACTAGCGGACCCGACAGACTTTGTCCTGTTCAAACGTTGTAATTCTAGCTGAAGTACCCGGCGATGCCCGGGATTTTAAGAATGTTTGTTAACCAAAATCAATTTAGAAATTAACACAGTAATAAATAATATAATATTACAATAATATTATAATTACAATAATATTACAATAATATTATAATTTACACAGTAATAAATAATATAATTAATAAATAACATAGAAAAAAATGCATACGAAATGTTATACATATTAATAATATGAAAACCCAATTAAAAATGTATAAATGTATAATAAACTCCTCAGATTTCAGCTATATTCGGTATTTCATCATAAAAAAGCTGAAAAAAATAAAATAAATAAAAAGAATAATTTTAAAAAATAATAATTTAAAAAAATAAAAATAAAAAAATAATAAAGGAAAATAAAATAATAATTAAATAATTAAATAAATAATAAAATAAAAGCTCAAAATAAAAAAGCCTTAAAAAAAAGCCGAAATAACAGGTCTAGCAAAATTTACACAACTCTGGATTCGAACCCGGGTCCAGAGCATGATTCTTTCCAAACTGGCGCCCTTCAGAACGCGCCACGATTATACGGTGTTCTAGTGGGTAAAGTGAAACATATTCGCTATTGGAAATTTGTTGTGGGCTGGTGATTATACATGTTAGAGGAGTTTTTAGCCAGAAATAAGTTAGCAGGATAGAAGCTTAGTCTTTAGCTCTTCAATAGATACAAAGATATAGGCGAGGAGGATTGCAGTAGCGATTAAAAAAGATCTCGTGTCACTTAACGTGGTTGATTCGAATTTTCCATCGCGTGTCGAGAGTATCAATATGCCGTTGGATCTGATCCATTTTAGAGTATAAAATCTGACTTGAAAGATTATTATTTTCATTTATTATTCTGGTTTAATACATGACTTGAAACTTTTTGATTTTATTTATTTTATTTTTTCGCTCGCTGTTTGCTAACTAAACCTAACGTGGACGCCATTATCTAGAGGGGTGATTTCACAAACTGTAAAAGCTTCCATTTACCGGACGCACCCCCTTATAAATTGTTGGTTTTTTATTAATTAATTAAAAATATAAAAACATACTCTATCGGATCAAATTGTGAATCTAAACCATTCTCGAATCAACTAAATTGCACACACAAAATTTCATAAAAATCAGTCCAGTCGTTTAGGAGGAGTTCAGTTACATACACACGGACAGAAGAAATATATATATAAGATATATATATACACACACATTCGTCTGAGATAGTTTTATTAATTACCTTGGAATTCAGTACACCAATTATATGCTACATTATTAAGAATATTGTTATTACAATTGAATATAGTTCTTGTTATTGCAAGTAAGTGCTATATTACTAAGAAAAGAAACACGGGTTTGCCATTTGCTATCCACAATAATATTCGTTTCATATTTGCTTTTCGAAAAATCTTTTTTCCTTCAGAAGAGTTTTAATCGACTTCTTTTGCCCTGTGCTCTGACATATTATTAAGAGGCAAAGCGTTTAACTAAAACATTGATAAATCGTGCTTTCTTCCTCTAAAGGGAAATAAAACAGCATTCATCTTTTGTACTCTGAGATAAGCTTGGCATACATCTAATTTTATTCAACTTTATGTCAGAATCCTTTCATTCCGAGAACAAAGGGATGGGAAGTTTAAATCGAATGATTTCTTTTCCCTGCATAGACCCAACGTTGAATAAACTGTTGTGAGTACATGTTTACATGGATAAATTGGACTTTCTCAATAATTGAATATCATCTATGATTCGAATATAATGAAAAGTACTTTATCAAAGAATACTGCGTTCTTGCAACTTCAGTGCTTTCGTAAAAATAATGATACATGATTTTTTTTCTTTTATTATTTGACCCACTTTAAGCAAATAATTGAATTCTTGCGTATTCCTTCAAAAGAGCTATTAAAATGGCGTTTGTGTTCTTTACCGCACGTTTTGCAGTCTTTCAGTATTGACATGATATTAATTAGGCCATTTTAAATGCCGTATTTAACTTATATATAAAGACTGTCGATATTTCTTTGGTAATATTTACCTTATTTACTTTGTGAGGTGATTACATTTTAAACTAAATTTGTCAAATATTTAAAGAATTGCCGATTGTTTCTTTTCCATGCCGTCGTAATATATATATATATATATATATATATATATATATATATATATATATATATATATATATATATATATATATATATATATATATATATATATATATATATATATATATATATATACACTGTCGTAACGCTGTCTTAAATTCATCATATTCCCTCTGAAATAATTGACATGTGGGATTGTTTCCATAAGAACGGCTACATTTGGATACGTCCCCGTCTTTATCAACTGAAGAATCACGAAAAAAACATTTATATATATATATATATATATATATATATATGTGTGTGTGTGTGTGTGTGTGTTTGTTTGTTTGCTTATTTTATGCATTTAACATGTTAGTAACGATAAATTTATACTAACGCTAGTTTGGATTTCATTTGATAAATAATCATTTTATGGACTCCCCACTGCAGCATTCTTAATTTATTAAGGTAGCATATAATCCCGACTGAAGCATTCTTAATTTATAAAGGTAAATATTCATTTCGGGGTTTTACATTAACTTGCGACTAATTCAAGGAAAACTGTCTAGTTATAATATACAGCAACGGTTTACGTATAGTTTTAAACACTTTTACTAATTGCAGTCTAACATTTTAAAACACAATTAATTTACCCTACTTCATGGTATATTTATCACTGTTTGGATATTACATGACACGAAAACTTTGCTGCATTAAAAATGAATTTGAGAATCGGACAGGAAAAAATAGTTTTCGGTCATACCTAAGAAAAAAATATTGATATGTAATATTTAACACCAATTCAAAGATTCGGTTGAGGAAAGAATAGATTACATGCATTGGAAAATCTTAAAAGGAAAAAAAAAATTCAAAGTGATTTAAAACGAAAAATTTCAAAATTGTACTATTTATTCTCGGATAAAATATTTCCGAGGCGAAAAAAGGAAATCGATAGATTATTAGAATGAAATTATTAATTAACTACTTCCGACTTCCATATACAGGGTGTTCGTAAAATAATAAAGTGGTTTTAATTGGTTATAGCTATGCAACAAAGACAGTTGTAGACACGAGTCATACGTTAAATGAAACAGTAACACACTTAAAGTTTATGCGTGCGAACGCTTATGTGCAGACTCCAACAGACTCTGGGACTAGCGCCTGAAAATTCCGGATAATTCTATTTTCCAGTTAGACTGATCTCTCCCACCCCCAATTTTGCCCCAAACATGAGGGAATGTCTTAACGAAACATTTCCTCAGCGATTGGTCGGATGAGAGTGGAGTACCTGGCCCCCATGGCCTCTAAACCTTACACACATGGATCTCTCTTTGGAGGGTTATGTAAAAACACAAGTGTATTCCATTCAAGTTCGAAATCCGGACCATTTAAAAGAAATGATCATTAAAGCTGTTTCGTCTACCAGGCCGGATGTTCTCTGCAGTGCATGGGAAGAGACTGAATATCGTCTTGACGTCGATTGTGAAGTCTGCTAAACACATAAGGTGCTTGGAGATTTTCTATTCAATTGGAAGTATATTTCATCTCTCTACAATGCTTTGTCCCGAATCTAGGACCATTTAAATCCTCACCGTTCCTTTACGAACAGACTGTATGTATATATATATATATATATATATATATATATATATATATATATATATATATATATATATATATATATATATATATATATATATATATATATATATCTTATATATATATATATATATAGATATATATATATATATATATATATATATATATATATATATATATATATATATATATATATATATATATATATATATATATATATATATATATATATCTATATAGTACATAATAATAGTATATACTTACAGACCAAAGGTGTACCACAAGGTGGAAATGCTTCAAGTATGCTAGACAATGATGAAGATATGCTGTCAAAAACCTCTTTCATTCACATCTTTTCATGTTTTTAGTTCCTAGCTGCAAGTAGTTGAAATGCTCATACTGGTTTTTCTCTTTCAACATTGTCTTATATATATATATATATTATATATATATATATATATATATATTATATATACAGTTGATGCTCGTTAATTCGAACTCAAAGGTTCTCAGAAAAAAGTTCGAATTATCCGATGTTAAGAGAAAATATATAACCTTAAATGTGTATCACTGAAGAAGAAAATCTCCTAGTATGTATAACCCCAGAAAATATATTATACTGTGTTATCTAAAGTTAAAAATATTAAAAAGCAATACAGACTTACCTTAATCATAAAATGAAGCAGAAGATATGCAGTATAAAGTGAACTTTTATTAAAAATATGAATTACACTTTGGGGAAAAACTGTAAAATGGATGTTTGGTTCTGTGTATGATGCCTACATTTTTCAGCCAGCTTCTCGATTTGAAGTAAACATTTCAATTCATTTTCAGAGGAAGATTCCATCTTAATAAATGCTTTCAGAGTTTTAATAGGGTCCATTATGGCTTTGTCCATTATGGCCGCATCAAAAATATCTTTCGGCAGGTAAGTAGAGAAAAGCCCTGGCAGTCTCCTACCGAAATTAGTGCATACGTCTTCGTTTACATCAGAGCTTTAGCCACATACAGTTTGATAATAAATATTGTGCCTTGACTTAAATCGAGAAAGCCATCCATCACTGCATTTAAAATCATCAATACCCATTCTACTTGCCAATTCATCAGCCTTCGTCAGCACTAGGGGTCCATTTATCGGAAAATTTCGAGATCTAACATCCTGGAGCCATAGCAGTAGAGCTTTTTCTAGAACTTCTTGGGATGCATTTCACATGCTTTTCCTTCCTCTAGCAAATTTTGATTTTTCCCATGAATCTAAAATTGACTCCTTGTTTTTCAAATTTGTTGACAAGGCATTTTTTAAAATTCCATAGTCAGCTGCTAACTTTGTTTTACATTCGCCATTCTCTACTTTCTTTAAAATTTCTACCTTAACTCCAAAGTTAGGGTTTTGTACTTTCCCCGTGTAGACATCCTGAATTTTTACACGTTCACACCATACAATGACGAAGAAAAACTAGACCACATTAACTTACGCAGCTCCCTAGAATCTGTAGTAAAGACTAGTTTTTTCTGAAATTCTAATAAAATCGATCCAAATAAAGGAAAATTGCTTTTTCCGTTTAGCACTAATAAGAAGGACAATAGCTACTAACATTTAGCGGACATGCAATAGTCTAGGAATGCAGGCATGTGCCTCTTTACACAGAAAAGAAATTTTGACACAAATAATAATATATTCAGTGTGTATTTTCTCCATTAAACGAGGAAAAATATTTTTTTTTGTCAAATTTTTAGTTCGAATTAACCGAAGTGATAAAAATTTAGTTCGAATTAGTGAGATATTTTTAACATTAACTCCAATACAAGTTTTTGGGGCCTGCGGATTAGTTCGAATTAACCGAAAGTTCGAATTAACCGAGTTCGAATTAACAAGCGTCCACTGTATATATATATATATACGTCGAACCTCCATATATCGAAGTAGCAAATTGCCGGAAAAAAATTCGATATATAGAATTGAGCTTAGTTTTATCATAATTCTCCTGAAAATAATTTAAAGCTAATTTTCGTATACGAAAGTCCATTTCTAATGTATATGCGAATCCCATTAAGTGAAAGTTAATAAGTAAAAAGTGAATTAACATGAAAGATTTATTGAGTACTACATACCTTTAAAAAAACAATAATCCAGGCAGTGGTTACAATGATCACAGTTACATTCTTTTAAAAAAAAACTACGAATATCTTGCTGAACAGTCAGTTTTGCGAAAAGCTCAAAGAAATATTTGTATTTGTTCAGTCCACTAAAAACTTTTCATATCTCACTAATTCGAACTAAATTTTTATCACTTCGGTTAATTCGAACTAAAAATTTGACAAAAAAAAATATTTTTCCGCGAATTGAAGTCCACGACATATTATTTCAAATGCCAAAAATTGGGAGATTTTATTCTAAAGTGGAATAAAATCTCCTAATTTGTCTTGAAAAAAATTTCGATATATAGAGATTTTTTCGATATATAGAAACAATTTTTCTATGTAATGAACATGGAGATTTGCTAATAGTTCGATATATAGAAAATTTCGGGAAGTGGAAGTTCGATATATAGAAAATTTCGGGAAGTGGAAGTTCGATATATGGAGGTTCGACTGTGTATATATATATATATATATATATATATATATATATATATATATATATATATATATATATATATATGTGTGTATATATATATATATATATATATATATATATATATATATATATATATATATATATATATATATATATATATATATATATATATATGTGTATATATATATATATATATATATATATATATATATATGTGTATATATATATATATATATATATATATATATATATATATATATATATATATATATATATATATATATTGATTTCGAAGGTCATGGTTGCCCCCACCTCAACGTGGTCCGGCTGGAAAAGACTTATCCAGGCTAAGAGGGGCATGGGTTCTTGGCATAGTCTTACACCTTAAGTCTGATGTATACTGACCCTATCGGATTCGCTCCCCTCAATATTAACCTATGGAGAAAATGTGCCTACTATTTACAGCTTCAAATAGGCTGACCGTCCCATAAAAAAGGCATTTTCGGATATCCTGAACTTTTCTGCATCTTGCAACAGGATTCATTTTATACATACCGTCCACCAAAGGAATTTATGATCGTTTAAAACACACTCTACGGGATTTTTTACCCGGATCATTTAAATTTTAAAATATTACTTGCATTTAAAAAAAAAAAACGAAAAATGTCCCAAAGAGTCATATCTCTCTCTATTAGACATTGTACAGTTATTATTTTATTGTACAGTTCTTTTTTTTTTAATCTTTCAATCCAACTAGGCAATCCTTAAGCACATTTTCTCCATAGGTTAACATTGAGGTGAACGAATCCGATAGGGTTCGTACACAGCACTAACGGGACTATTGTGTGTGCGGGACCGCACGTGGTGAAATTGCTTTATCAGTCAATCTTACAGCATTCTTTCGGTTGGGGAGGCTAAATTAGTTGGACTTATCATTCTTTAAAAGAAACACAAGTGATATTATTAAATTTGAATTATTCTAGGAGAAAATAGGATATACTCTGCATCAAACGTACATAATTTCTTTTGGCTTACGGAATTTCTGAAACGAATCAGATGGCAGAGTAAAAATTATTTTCACTATTACAGAGTCCATTACTTTTTTCAATTCCTACTATTAGTTCACACTCTCCCTATATATATCTTGTTCAAATTTTCAATCGTTAATAAAATACTTTTTATTCATCCACTCAAGTTCAAATACATTTTTTTAAACTTGTAGTGGATGACACTTGATGTTAATATAGTTTTTTCAAATATTAATTCATTAATTAAATTTAATTAATCAATTTAATTTTAGACTATATATATCTTGTTCAAATTTTCAATCGTTAATAAAAGTACTTTTTTTTCATCCACTCAAGTTCAAATACATTTTTTTAAACTTGTAGTGGATGACACTTCATGTTAATACAGTTTTTTCAAATATTAATTTATTAATTAAATGTAATTAATCGATTTTAGTTTTAGACCTAGAGCGTCTCTTGCTCTTGAATATTAATTTCCCTGTTGTTACTCTGTAAACGGTAGCACTGCGGTAGCGCGGGCTCCTCCCGTCCTGTAGGTTTGCGGGATCGAATCCCCAACCTGACAAACTCTATCTTTTCCCCCTCCTAATCTCGCACAGTAGACAAGGTTCTGGCAGGCAATCCTTTTTTTCAATTCCTACTATTAGTTCACACTCAAATTTTTCTTTGTTGACCTAAGTAGGAATTGACTTTAAAATTTTTTTATATATTACTTGTTAATCTTTGATTCCAAGTTGACAATCGTCGAGGAAATTTTCTCCATACGCAATTATTCAGATGGATGAATCCAGTAGTCTGCTACCCAGATGACTTTGATTGGTTTTAAAATGAACTCTTCTAGTAATTATCAAACACGTGCAAATAAATATATTTTAACAGAGTGAAATTCTAAATTGATAATCAAAACTCACATTACAATGCATATCTATGACATCGATTTATGTTGCTGTTGTTCTCTAGCCGGAAGGTACAGACCAACAGAAATATACTTTTCGGGTTGAGGAATGCAGCTCTATATGTGCAGTAGTACTACAAGCGTAGTCTTAGCTAGGAGCCAACTAAAATTTGACCGAACACCCCTCCCCAAGGGGTAACAATTGGGGGGGGTCTAACATTTTCCCACCCTTTCTGACCTCGTAGAAGACATTTCCGGTCTACGGATTTAACGTACCTATGTTCGGTCTAGACACGAAGGGAATTGACAAGTACTGAATGTAGCTTGTCGGAATTCGAACCGAGCACAATCGACACCGAAAACCAAGGCGCTACCTCTAGGCTTCTTGGAGAACAGCGATATATGTTACCCTGGAATATTTAATGTGATGGAAAAATTTAAATATTGTTACTTAAATTTATTCTTATTCCTTTCGCAATATAATCAGGCAGCGTTTTCCCCCCTAAATTTTTTGTAGACGGGCAAGCGAACTGAACAGTTTAAATTGGATTTAGTTACTAAATCTTGTGAATGTTTAAGATACCGAAGTAATAATTACCTAGTGCATCAAAATCCTGATACGATAATGACAAATAAAAAAGTTGTAATATTAAAATAGTTAATCGATGTATATATTAGAAGAAATCATGTCTAGTTCTGTACGTCGGTATCAAAGAGACTGTTAGAGAATATCAGAAAATTTTTCAATATTGGTTGACAGTTTCCTGAATTGCTGGAGTATTTGAATCGGTCAATAAACTGTCATCAAAGTAACAAAAAATATTAGTTAAAATATTGTTTAATTACGTAACTGTAGTTCAAAAGGAAGATACGGAGGATTTTAAGTACATTAATTTGGGTTGCAGTGGATAGAAAATGAAATTTAACTATTACTGAGCATTTTTTACAGAATTATTTTGTATAAACAAAATGTTAAAAAACGAAATATATATATATATATATATTGAACTCAATTTTCAGTAATGTCCACACAGTTATCATTAGATTCTATACACTTTTCTACAACCTTTTTAAAACATATTCTTTGGGTGTTGTCTTAAGTGGATTTAGACTTAATCTCCCAGATGACAGGAAATAATAAAACATTATAACAAAGCTTCCCTTAATAGTATCATGAAAAGAATTTCCTAATAAATCGTCTGCAAACACAGACAGTAAACTTTCATGAGATGTTAATTGTTTCTGGGATGTCCATTGTCATATGCTTGTAACACAAAGAAGGTTCCTCAATGCACATCATTGTTACATTATATTCCAAATCCCCGCCTCTGTGTTATTTGTTGATGCCGTATTATATATATATATATATATATATATATATATATATATATATATATATATATATATATATATATATATATATATATTTATATTTATTTATTTATTTATTTATTTATTTATGTCCACATCTCTTTTTTGTGCGGTTTTCAAATAGCATGGTCCAAGATAAGAACCAATTATGGTGTTGCACTGTTTTGTTTCACCTAAACACCGTTTAAAAATCTAAAAAGAATAAAAAAATTATTGAGTTGCACTGTAGCTTCTATTGCGTGCAATGTTATAAGCGGATGTCACCCATGTTGTGACAATTTTTCTTTGTTTTATATTTTTTATTTGTAAATGTTCCCTCGTCTAGCCCACACGGTTGTCTCCTGATTCCTGGAACGTTTCGTTCAGCAGTCTTTGTCTCATTTTGTGGTGACAGGGAGATCATCATAGAATGAGACAGATATAAAATCCAGTCCACCCTAAATGCATGCTAGAGATCACTTCGGCCAGGATGTGTAAAGCCTAAAAATCTAATATAAATACGAACAAATTACATTCTTGCATCATCACTTTGTCACATAAGATTGGCAGAGAGAACTTTGAAAAAATAACAATTAAAGATATTGCAAAATTAACAACTGAAGCGTTGATAAAGAACAAATTCTGCAGAGTACAGAAGGTCGTTCGCACTTTACGGAAACGATTTTGTAATTTGTTTTTGGCGCTTGCATTTTGAGATAAAAATTTGGCTACTTCAGAATAATCGTATGCTATTGTTTTGCTTTGATTGGAATGTAAAATAAAAGATTTATTTTAAAAATGGCTCCTAAAATTGATAGAGGGCTCGAAGGTTACGTAACTGCACTTTCCGGGGAGAAATATTCGTATCAACAAATTATAAAGCGGTGTAAAAATTGTGGTTATGGCATTTCAAAAAGAGGTATTTATAATATATTGAATTTGAAAGGGAAAAATCGTCTAACTGAAAGTAAAAATTAAAATAGGATCACTAAACCTCATCCTAAGATTGTTCGAACGCAGGTAAATATCAAGAAAGGGAAGTCTCTGATCCTAAAAGAAAATACCTTGACTCAAAGATCCATTGCATCGAAACTAGGAATGTCCTCTGGCACTGTAAGTAAAATCATTCATAAATATTTAAAGTTAAAAAAGATGTTTAAAACTAAATTTCAATTGCTTTTGCCAAATCATATTGCTGAGAGGAAAACAAATTGAAGAAAATTATATGAAAAACACCTAGCTGCTGAAAAATGAAAACTTGCGGTAACACTCGATGGGGCATGGGTGTATAAGTGACTGTAATAAATAAAGATCAATTTTCTATTGCTCAACTGACGGGAATGACCGTACGAAATGGCTACGTCAGTGTACAGAAAGGTTCTCAAATGAGTTCATGATAGCAGCGGGATTTTGTTCAACGGCAAATTAAAAATTAAAAATGTCCCAAATAAAACCGAAATTAATTAACTCTACTATCAGCAGAATATTTTAGAACCAATTTTTGAACAACTTCCAGCCTTATAGGGAAAGGACATTAATAAAGTTGAGCTCCATATGGTCAAAGCGTCTAGTCACACGTCTAAATCAACTGCCGCTTATTTAGCAAAGAAAGAAGCAGAAACTGGAATAAAATATATCCCATCTAATGAAATACCTGTAAAATACCCGACTCTTCTCCAATGGACTTTTGCGATTTCAGTTTTTTAATACGAGCCTTAGGAAAACGGCATCTAAGAACACTGAATGGACTTTGGAAAACTGTCCAAGAGAAATGAGGTAAACCTGACATAACAGTACTAAGCAAAAATTCACTCTTATGGAAAATTCGAGCTACAGTTATTGTCAAAAACCATGGATATCAGATAGAAGCAAATTACTGCATAAAATACGCCATTTATCCATAAAACTTAACTATCAAAATCGTTTCCATAAAGTGCAAACGACCTTCTGTATTTCAAAGAATGTGAATGATTCCAAGTTAGTTTATAGCAGTGATGACGGTGGTGTGGTTCCACTATCTGAAAGTATAATTCTAGAAAGCCACAAACTAGCCTATAAACTCGAAAATAATTTTCTTACAAATGATGACAATTTTGAACAAGTTGTGCCATTCCAACGTGATTTAATAATGATTATGGCATGTTATGACGAACTTACAAAAACAAAATCCCAGTGTCTGATAACCTAATTCGTATTCAAAACCAGTGAAACAAAGGAACACAAGATGTTATTTTTTTCTCCTATGATATACTTGTATATACGGATGGTTATCAAAATAATGATGGTTATCAAAATAAAGCATTTAGGAATAACATGAAATTCTTTATTAATATAGCATAGGACCATCTATGGCATTTAATACCACCTGAATAAACTAAGGAATTGAATAATGCAAGTCATGAATAGTGGTTAAGGGAACATTATACCATTCTTTATGGATAAATCGTCAATGTTCCTGTAGAGATGTATTTGGTGGATTCGATTGCTGACTCTATTCTCTAAAACGGACCACAGCAGTTCGATGATATTGAGGTTTAGGGACTGTGCGGACCATATAAGAAGTTTGACTTTGTCTTTATGTTCCTGAAACCACGACCTGATACGTCTAGCTGTATGGATCGGAGCATTATCATCATGAAGAACGCCATCTCCTGCAGGAAACAAATTTTGCACCATAGGATAGATCTGGTCGGCGAAAAGTTCGACATAGTCCTTCCCAGTCAATTTCCCTTTCGAGGTTACAATAGATCCCTTTTGAAAACCATGAGATGGAACTCTGAGTAATTTCCCTCCATGTTTGACAGATGGCATGAGAGAAGCATGATCATACGCTTGTGTAGGTGTTCTTCAGACATATGCACGTCTTGTTGCGGGGAACAAAGTGAACAATGATTCGTCTGACCAAATGTCATATTTCGACGTATCACTAGACCAGAATATGTGCTCGTGGCACCTCTGTAGAGGACGGTTTGTATTCACATCTGTTACAAGTGGCTTGGGAATAGCTACTCTGATGCAAAAGTTTTGTTTGTGGAGTTTTCTCTTACCTGTAATGACAGGTACTGGAGCTTGCAGATTCAGATGGGGCTCTACGGTCACTTTGTCTGCAGTTGTCTTCTTTTTTGATGTCACAATCCGCTTCAACATCCGTCCGTCTTTTTCACTTACCTTTCCCTTTCGTCCACTATTCTGTTTCACAGAGGATGTCTTTCCGTGCACTTTTTATGCCGTCATGACTTCCGATATCATAGCTCGGTAAATACCCAAAACCATGGGGGATGTTGTAACGGATACTCCAATTAGACGCACTTTAGCAATCTGCCTTCTCTGCACGGTCTAAAAGGTTTGACATCTTACGTAGCTAACTTAGAGTAAAATAATGTATGCTCTATATTCTATAAAAAATACTGGTCCCTAGCCTTGTTTTTTAAGGAATACGATGCACTTCCGTTAACACCACTAATATTGATATGTGTTTCCATTATTTTGAAAACCACCTATAGATTGCCTTTCAATATCTGCAGAGTTCTGTCGATAGATTCCAAATTTGATAAGAGAATTAACATTTATTTTATTTAAGTACGAGTACAAACAAGATAATCGGGTTTATATATATATATATATATATATATATATATATATATATATATATATATATATACAGAAATAAAGGAAGATTAAAATTGTACGATTACTCCATATATCACTTCCTTCTCCGCTAGAATTTAGTACACTTGTTCTAGAATCAAAATGCCCCTAATTTTAATTAGGGGCAGGTCGAATCGTCTCCACTTTTTCTAAAACTTAAGCTTTGAATCAATGTATTCAACGTTAAGTTTGGTAAAAAATAAACAATGAGCAATGATGCTTACGTCAACATTTGATTGAATTGAAATGACAATGAAAATAAAAATAATTATTGAAGCTATTAGAACCAATTATCATTTAGAACTATTATTTATTCTAAGAAATCAAGAATGATAAATTTACAAAAAAAAAAGCAACGCATAAAATTTTTTTCCTGTCAAATGTAACTTTTTATTTTTATATAGTTACTATGTAGACATTCCCAAATGACACTTTACAATACTTACCCCCCCCCCTCCCGATATATATAGTCCCATAATTCGGTGATTGTCTAACACATTAAATTTTTCATCGTATATACTGTTTCGTAAAAAACACTTTTAATATATCATCCAAGCATACATAAGTTTAAACAGCGTTTGTGTTAGACTTAATTACGGTATTTTAATATAGGAAATAGGAAAGCAAATTAAAAGTTTTATAAATGGTTTAATATTGTTATTATTTTTTTAATTATTGTTGCAAGCATTTAATGGTTTCAATGCTATCCAATAATAAAAATGTGCTTTATGAATATCATTTCAATTCTATAAACAGAATCAGTGCAGTGTATGAGGGAAATTTTTTCTTCGAACTGAGTTTAAAGGCTAAAACGCTCTATTAAACAATACAGTGCGAACCATATTCCAGTTCTTTTGTTTATGAGAAAAACTTGAAAGAAAAACTTTTTTTTTAAACGCAAATACATGGAATATTTAAATAACATCCCTGCTGAATTGTCTGTGCTTATGTAAACATTGTATAGCACTGAATTATTCATACTTCCTTTATAAATTCATGTTTATTCATAGAAAACGTTTTGAAATAAAACTATTAAAACAATGGGTATGTTTTGTCACGTTCTGATAAATATGGAAATAAGATTTCAAATATATTTTACACTTCCATATAATGGAAAAAAAATTCTTAGATTCTTCCATTTAAATGGAATATTTTTCAAAAGAAATATCAAAAACATTATAAAAATAATTATTATCTTATCATGAGATAAATTTCTATCTATGTTTTTTTTAAATGATGCTTTAGTGAAGTTCTAATTGATTTATCTCACACATTTTACATTATGACGCATTGAACATTTACTTTTTTATTGGACAGTTTTCCTGTTGCTGGGTTCGAAACAAAAAATTAAAAAAGACTGTAATATACAGTTTAATGAGAATAGAAGAGAAATATATGACACCACTTTAAAAGAAATCTAGTAATTGTACTTCTTTCTATCGTAAAAAGGTTAACAGTGCCATGTAATTTATAAAGATCTATTAACTTTTTTCGATATGGGTCTGATTGAATTTAATTTATTTTGTTCTACATATATTTTAAACGGTTTAAGATAAAACGGGAAACAAATTCATAATTCACAACTGGTGTACAAATCTTATAAAATTAGGGAAAGAGTAGCGTATAGTGACAGATTAAAATTTCTAGGATTTTTTTGTGCTTTTGGTTATTTGAAACTTCCAAACATCTACAAATGAGTTTAAAAAGCAAATTAGAATATATCCTATTACTATACTCATAATAAACGGTAAAGTAAGATGTCTATAATACATTTACATGTTACATCTAAATGGATTCTTAAAATGTATAATATCAAACATATTCCCTCTAAATATTCGCTTATATTTAATGAAAGAATAGAAGAAAAAATTGTTCCGTTCTTCTTTTGTTGTACCTGAAGTAAAGAAAAAGTATTTTTCACAATATCCTTATAAAACGGGAAACAAATACATAATTCACAACTGGTGTACAAATCTTATAAAATTAGGGAAAGAGTAGCGTATAGTGACTGATTAAAATTTCTAGGATTTTTTTGTGCTTTTGGTTATTTGAAACTTCCAAACTTCTACAAATGGGTTTAAAAAGCAAATTAGGAGTATATCCTATTAATATACTCATAATAAACGGTAAAGTAAGATGTCTATAATACATTTACATGTTACATCTAAATGGATTCTTAAAATGTATAATATCAAACATATTCCCTCTAAATATTCGCTTATATTTAATGAAAGAATAGAAGAAAAAATTGTTCCGTTCTTCTTTTGTTGTACCTGAAGTAAAGAAAAAGTATTTTTCACAATATCCTTATAAAACGGGAAACAAATACATAATTCACAACTGGTGTACAAATCTTATAAAATTAGGGAAAGAGTAGCGTATAGTGACTGATTAAAATTTCTAGGATTTTTTTGTGCTTTTGGTTATTTGAAACTTCCAAACTTCTACAAATGGGTTTAAAAAGCAAATTAGGAGTATATCCTATTAATATACTCATAATAAACGGTAAAGTAAGATGTCTATAATACATTTACATGTTACATCTAAATGGATTCTTAAAATGTATAATGTCAAACATATTCGCTTATATTTAATGAAAGAATAGAAGAAAAAATTGTTCCGTTCTTCTTTTGTTGTACCTGAAGTAAAGAAAATGTATTTTTCACAATATCCTTTATCAGTGTAGCAAAATTTGGGCCTGAGGTAGCTTAGTGGTAAAGCGTTTTTTTTAAGATGGAGTGCCCTCAGTTCGAATCCCGAACACCACCCTTTCATTCCTTCGTGTCTAGGCCGGATATGATTATCTAGGCATGTTAAATCTTTAGACCGGTAACTCCTTGCATAACATCAGTGGTTGGGAGAATGCGCGAACCATCCAGATGTCAGCCTTGGAGGGTGCACAGTCAGAAGTGTGGTGCCACCTGCCCAAGTCGAAATCCGACCCTCGTTGTGCCATTGTAAACTGAGGCCGCTTACCTCTGCCCGCTGCCATCTAAGGACCTAGTCTGAAGTTGTTCCGGCCAGCGCAGCAAAAGTCAAATAATAATTGTAGCAAAAAGACATTTTTTGCTACAGTGTTGAAATTTTAGGTACTTTTCCGTTAGTCGGGCGCAAGGGATATATCGCCAAATATGGTTCACAAGTCACATTTTCTGTTGTTTTGTTTGATTAATTGTAACTCCCGTAATACTTGTGCGTGAATAAACAAAATATATAAGTAACAATGAATGTTTTATTAATTTAGTAAATATGTAGTTAGGAGACCAAAAATCTTTAATATCTTTCAAGGTGTCATCAAAAAGACTGTCGCCGCAGAACTTCAGCTAAGTACGATTACAAATGGTGGCGTGCTGATCGCCAGTTATATCGCCAGCGTTATATCGCCATATGGTACTCTACCACTATTCCTCAATCTTTTGTACGATTGTGAAGAAAGCGAATATAGTTTGTGGTTAATTAGTTTCCAAATTTTTATTCTTGTGAATTTTGGTGTTATTTAGCTGGGTTTCTTAACTTCGTGTTCTCTCAGATTTAAAGCCGCTGATCCACCCTCTTCGTCCAGTGTTTCGTGTGGTACACTATGTATTCAAAGTGTAGGCTGTCTATTTACCATTATATAGTTTTCCTAGAATTGTTAGACTGGCAACTTTTCATTCTCGCCAATGGCGATACATGTTAGGACAAACGCCAAATGCGCCCAGCTAACGGAAAAGTACCAAATTTTATTTGAATGACCTGTTTCGACACTATTGTTCTTCAATGCACCATTTTGAAATTTTCAGCTCACCAATTTATTCGTCCTGCACGTCTGCGAGGTCCTTACGCTGCATGAAAATTCAAATATTGCTAGGCAGTACTATATTCAGAAAAATAATAAGGGCAGAATGGGCATACTGTGTATACAGATCCTTGATATTTTTGCAAAACGATATTTACCCTTGAAAATGAACAAATTTTATTTATAGATCCTGATCTAAGTTACTTTTAAAACACTATAAGTTAAAATGTAGAAAGTACCACTTTATAGACGTCATGTTAATAAATCTGAATAAGTCCATTATTATGTCAATCCTTCAACTCAGGACAATGATCAAAAGTATAGATCAGTGGTTCTCTATCATGTGAGGGGGGGGGGGGGGTTGCTCCCCTCTATCAAGGCGTAGGTTATACTTAGGGGTCGGATAGTTATCTAAAAGTATGTGTGAAACGCTTTTTAACAGGACTTGTGTGTTTTTTGCAGCTGATATGATGAATAATATTCGTTTATAATGGTATGAAAATCGAATAATGAGTAGCCAAGAAGAAAAGTCCCAATGTGCTATTTTAAGTTTAGTTATTTTAATGAAAAATCTAACGGTGATTATTCGATATGAAGATACAAAATAAGTATCAGAAATATAATTTTATTAATTATAAATTTTGATTTTTATTACTTCTTTTAAATAATCACCTCTTTATCTAGCATTTAATTCTGGTGCTACAGGAAAACAAATATCGTGATGTCAAAACTGCAACGATCACACATCATCGCATAAAAACGACAGGTTTGTTGCGTTTATTGCGGTACATAAATGACTTAATTCAACATACAAGCGAATACTGCCTAAGTAATTTCGAAGAAGAATTAAATTAAATCAGAACAATCATTATGGATTGCATCACTTCCTTCATCTGAAATCTTACACTTTCTTAATGGATATTTTTTATTAAAGGACTCTTATGTTGAAAGATTGGGACATCATGCAAGATTTCAGCCCTTTAGGTCCAGCTGTTTGGTCTGTGCGTTATATGTCAGTCAGTCAATCAGTCAGTCAGTGAGTCAGTCAGTTACGGAACTGTTTTATATATATATATATAAATAAATATATATATATATATATATATATATATATATATATATATATATATATATATGTGAGAGTGAGTTTGGCAACACAACTGAACTATTACTACAACTTCCACTCCTCACTACTGCGGCACGAAGGACTTTAAGCGGATGTGTTGTTCTGCAAGCTCCCGATGTTTAGCTCTTTTGATGCTTCTGTGTTTATTTTTTAATTTCATACTAAGTGTTAGTCCTGTCTTGTAAACATCGTCTAGTTTAATTAAATGTTCAAAATAATTAAGTCTAATGATTCACTTCTAAAGGAAGGAGTACTAACTCCTTCCTACATGGGTGCTCGGCCCTCGGACTCGAAAAATACCCCTAGCATGCTGAACTTAAAAAAAAAAAACTTTATTTTCTTTCGATGATACGACTTGATTTCGACTTGATTTCGACTTGATTTCGACTGGATTACTGTTGTTTGTCATTTTGGATTTGGATATCGAAAGCGAAAGCCAAAGTGATGTGCCACGGACTCTGATGATACTCTGATGGGATGATGAGAACCAAAACCAGAATTGTAAGTAACTTGGATCATATTAAAATTATTTGATGCATACGTTGACGCTTGTTCAAGAAAATTTTGATGATTAAGGGAATTCTCAACTTATTGATGATTTAAGAAAACTGAAAGATATTTCAACGTTCTTTTGATGCAGGAATTTAATTGATGCTAAATTCACTTTTGATGGTCTTTGACGTTGAATTTATCACTTCTGTTTTCTTGAAGAGAATTCTATTTCGATGAAATTATTTGATGATTTGATGAAAATTTCGACATTTAACTTGAAGAATCTTGTTTCCTTGAACAAACCACAACATAATATATATTTTGAAAGATCGCGAATTGAATACTTTTGAAGATTATTATATTATTATTTTGATGCATAATTTTGACGAAGCGAATGTTTATTTGATGACAACTTTGCTTATTTGATGCGCTTTGATGTTGAACTTAATTCTGCTGTTTTCTTGCGAGAATATTTTTTATTTTGCATCCTCCACTGACAGTTTGATATGTTTTTTTTTTATTATTATTCCTATGAAATTTATTCTCAGATGCTGTTTGTGCTGTGTTTTTTACACACCTCGGAAAGATTTTAAATCAAGTGCAAAGCTAGAAATAAAAAAAAATGAAAGATGGTTAGATATCATTTAGTATAAAACATCTATATCCGTTTAAATTAAACGGAAGAACATAGATTTCTTTAAAAATTATTTAAATAATTTTCTTTTTCGTGTGTCGAAAGCAGAGCATATAGATCTCTGTTTTAAATCTGTTTGGTTTTAATAAAGAAAAATCTCAAGACAAGCAAACCTTCCTTGTAACTGTCACAATAAAGGTTTGTCGATTAAAACATTTTAATAAATAAATTGCTTAAGATGTAGAAAAAGTTCCGCAGGTATATGACATAAATTAATTTCTGTGTAAAACTTTCCGAGAATTTATTACGAACTTAGGTACAAAACATCTCAAGCATGTACAAAACAATTTTATAAGAATGTTATATCGTCGTCACATATAACAGAACGAAAAGTAATTAAATTATTTTCTAAAATTAGTGGAGCCAATTCTTGAGTAAAAGTTAATAATGTCACTAAAATAAGCATAATGCAATAAACATGGGTAGAAATATGCGGAAGAAAATATCTAACATACGTGAGGAGAAAATCTTAGTAATGTTTTTTATATAATGGAATAAATTTCACAAGTTGCTTCAAAAACATGGTCATTTCCCGCATATTCTAATCTCCATTTTTCTAATGAATTAGATAATTTAAAATTTCGATTCTAGATTCTGAAATAAAAAGAATTGTTTCCATTCCAAATTAAATACTTATTTTTATTTTTGTCCTGAAACAAAATCAATCGTTCTGCCGAATTAATGCCATTAATCATGACGGTTAAATAAAGCTGAAGTTATAATTATTGTTCTCCAAAAGAAAGCTGAAAAGATTCAGCTAAAAATGTAGTCATAATTAAGCAATCTTTGTAAACTTCTCGCTTCATTCAAAGTCTTGCAGATTTACACTCTGTTTTACATCATATAAGACACAAAATTAGAAATACATCATGCAATGAAAGCCATTCGAAATTTCTTTTCGTCGCTAAGGCAATACAGGGTTAGTGAGAATATTTGAGCTCATTGAAAATAATCCAGAACTTCAGAAAAATTTTAATATTTATTCTGTACTTCGAAAATATTTTCCACGGAGCATTCGTAGCTGAAAACTAATGTCTGTCGTATTTCACAGGGCGAAGAGCATCACTGTTTCTGTCTGGAGACATTTTTCCATGTTTAGTGATTGTACCTTAGGTAAGAAATAGGCAGTGTGTCATAAACTTATTAAAATAGTTTAAATGTTTCTCCTTGACGTAGAAATTACTTTTCTGTGCTTTGGTGCTGCGTTTTGGTATTATATATTGATATTTTAGAGCAATATTCTTGCAATTTTACGTGTTGATTTACATTGTGTAAGACGCAAAAGTTGACTAACATCGTATAATAGAAGTAAGCATATATAGTTCTATGATATCGTTTATTCTCGGATTGTAAAGTTATTTCTGTTGAAAATATTTAACACGTAAGTATACGTGTTCAATCAAATGTACTTTTAATGGACGGAAAAAATTATAAATAAGAACATCTAATTTTAAGTAGTTTATACTTCAACTGGAAAACACGATAATCTGAGAAATTTTTTGATTTAAAATAGTCAGTTTATATTAATGTATTAATAAAAATTTAAAACTGACGTTACTAAAGGCAAAATTTAAATATCCAGGATACAGATAGCCTTGGTCACGAGGTTAGGTCCAAGGATAATTGTATGATGGAAATGTACATACAGTCCTCGACTTACGCGGTTAATTCATTCAAGAACATTCCGCGTAAGTAGAAAGTGCGTAAGTTGAAATTTACCATCGTAGACATATAGAGAATCTATGCTCACTTCTACCCAGACTTGGGTGTATATAATTTGAAGTGGCACTCTATTTGAATTTGAACCACACACAGTTTATACATGAAACAATGTTTATTGAATTCGTTGCACATATAATTGGCTTTTACAGCAATAAGCATGCGTACTACTTGTACGGAATGTATAAACACAGCTTTCAAGAACAATATATTTTTATAATCACGAACAGTAAGTCAAACCAGCAGTACTGTCATGTAAAACTTCTGGCCCGCTAAGCACTAGTGCAGGATAACACCTTTTCAACCTTAACAACCTCCCCTTTTTTATTAATGACGCTGCGTGGTATTTATACTAAGCGCGTATGCCGAAATTAGCATATCTAAAGCAGCTTCTTTAATTCACTCAAAAGTTCGATTCTTGTGAATCGAATCTTGTGTATACCTTACAGACATCATCAACGCTTCTGTGCGTTAAATCTTCAAAAATACTAAACGATTTAGCTTGTATCAGCGGAAGGGCCTGTTCACATAGGAGTCCGTTGCGTAGCGTTAAGGAAAAGATGACGTTGAGACGAAAATAAACCAATCATAGGCGTTAAAAATTCCATTGCTAATCGTTTGGACGCCTCTGATTGGTTTATTTTCGTCTCAACACCATCTCTTCCTTAACGCAACGGACTCCTATGTGAACAGGCCCTAGGGCTTATCGGTATGCGTTTGGGTTGGAGATTTTCAATCCAAATTTTTCAATAATAATTTCTCAGTCGTTTCTATTACAACACCTCTTTTCTTCGAAAATATCGTCGATTGCATAGGAATAGAATTTTTCAAATCTCGAATAATCCGATCTTTATTCTTTATCACAGTGCTAACGATCGATTCGTTCATAACGTATTATACAGCAGTTAATAATAAGACAAGCCTTTCGCTTCAACTATTTACTCGGATACGTTAAGGTGACAAGGGACCTTTAACCTTATTTTTTTTAATATTCAATGTTTTATTGTACATACAAAAGGAGAATATTTAATATTCTTTTCTAGCGCATTGACGACACTTAGAATTCATAAATAAGTATTTTGTAGGAATAAGACCTGTTTTTCAAAAAGTTCTTCAAAAATCCTAGATTTTTTCAAAATGTTCCATGCGCATTTATTTCTTCCTCATTTCTCCCAAATTTCTCAAGATTGTTTATTGAATTGTTTGCCACAAAACTGTGCATAATTCTTTAAAATTTCAATTGTTTTTTTCAAATTTAAAGACCATAAAATAAAGTGAAAACATGCAAAAATATAAAAAAATAACAGGAAGAATAGGAAAAAAATATTTTAAACTTTAGATTCATGCAAAAAAAAAAAATTAAATGCACGATTATATTTATACATATATGTTAAACTTATAATAAACAATTTAAAGTTTTTAATTGATATGGAATGCGCATGAAGCATTTATAATAATGTTAGCATTTTTGAAATTTTTCTTTTAAAAACAGGCATTATTCTGCAAAAAAAAATCCTTATTTTGAATTCTAGGAATTATAATGTAGTAAAATAGAAAATTAATTATTCTCATTTTGTATATGGAGTTGAAAAATTAAAATTTAAGAAATTCGAGGTTCAATGTCGCCTGTCCCCTTAAACATACTACAACTACTACATTTAAAGCAATCATCTACAGCCAGTTAGAGTATAAAGTTAGATCATCAGGTTGGCTTTTCGGGTTCTAATACAGCTCTGGCCTAAAATGCCTCTGACCTAGAGAGCTCCGTCTCTCTGGCACTCAAAAACAGATCTGAGCCTCGTGGCTCAACTATGAGCTCAACTATGAAATGTGGTGAGCGGCTTCTTCTGGGCCACGCCCTCGGGAGCCTTTCTTGCTATGGGTTGGGCAAGGAATAACAACTAATGGCCATAAGGTGGAGACAGATATAGAGAAAAAAGTGATTGGAGGCCTCTAGGATCCATGAGCTTAAACAAAACTAGTATGACAGAAAATTTTCTGCCATACTGCTAGGAGAAAGTTTACGGATAGCAGCTAGGGAGGAAGTTTAAGGATTTTTAGAGATAGAATATTTTTTACCGTAGCCAAGGCTACGTATTAATTTTATATTTTTTAAATTGTTTTTTACCGTGCAAGCACGTATTTATTTTTTGTTTTACTTATTTATTTATTTATTTATTTTATTTTTTCTTATTTATTATTTTTTGGAAAAGAAAAAAGAGGAATGAATTTAACGAACAAGAACAGCAAGAGGCCGTTTCTTGTTCCCAGCGGCGGCTGGGTCATAGTCGAAGTTTTCCAATAAAAGTTCATTGTCAATGCTTAGAAAGAAGTTTGATGCTAGTTTTTTTAGATAATTTGATCCTCGTGGACTCTTGCCGTGTTTCTTTATACTGTCGGCGAATTCAAAGGGATGTCTCTGGCGCTTGAAGTGCTGGTAACTGTTCGAAGTTTATCAGATTCCAGCCATCACTATAGTGTTAAAATCTGAAGAGCCCTTGAAACACTCTGCGATTTATGCGTTCTAAAACGTCAAAAACCACACATTACTAGTACTGTGTGGTCTCTTATCCCAAAAGTTTATGAGACCGCTCAGATCAACAGTTCGCAAATAAATGACGTATTGAGGGGTAGGAAAAGGGACATGACATTCTTACTTATATAAGTACTAATTACGTGGAATAATTGAGACAATGTCACAGTATGCACAGGAAATGTCTACAGTCTTTTTTACCATTTTTCAGGTCGTTTAATAATTTCAACTTTAGTTTCCATAATAATGACGCGTCTGTTTTTACATCTGCTGGTGGTCTGTACCTTTTTACGCTTGTCGGACATGTTTTTTTAATGGGTCTTATGTTGTAATTTGTATCGAAAATTAACTTATGCGCTAAACCCACGACCGACCGCTGTCACATGACGACACAATTGGCGCCAAACACACACGCAGTGCTCCTACTCATCCGTACCGACATGTCGCAGAACTGTAACCGCGCGAGAAGACTGACGTCTACAAGTTTAAAAAAATTACAACCGCGTAACTCAAGACCTCGTAATTCGAGGACTTACTGTATTTGTTTTTACATCCTCCTCTTTGGCATGGTTTATGCATTTAGTCACCTTTTTTTGCTGCGCATTTTCTATCACAATTCGTGATAGACGATGGTACTTTCCGATGGTACTTTCTGAGATGGTTCACTGGTCTTTGACAGCCACCATTAAAAATTTACTAAAATTCCTCATTATAAATTTCTCTCTCTACACCATCACTCATAATTTTTTGTTTGTCCTCGTCATTTAAATAAAAATTAAAAAAATATAAAAACTATACTTGGCTTGCCAAGGCAAAAAACAACTATAAAATTTTACAAAATAAAATAAATATCTATTTCCTATCCTTAAACTTTCTATTAACTTAATTATCTGTCTCAGAGCAAATCCTCTTGGCTTTGCTCATTTTTGTAGTAATAGAACTCACGGATTCCAAACCTTATCTCTCTATCCAATCACTTTACTCTATTCTCTCTACTCTTGCCAATTGAAATCCAGCTTACAGACAGCCATTGACTCCACCCCCATCAGCAAATCATCTCGAAGATCCAGAAGACAACCAATCTAAACTGCCCATTTTTCACCCTCCAATCTACTGACCAGAAATCTCTCTGCTTCACTTTTTGAGAAGCATTTTCATGAACTTTGTTACCAAAAACGAACTTTTACCCACTCCTGAACATTTCCAGCTCTTCGATGATATTACCAAGAAAAATCTGAGTTTGTAGGCGTTGGCCTAGGCAACTCAGTTAATTTAGTTGTCCTATGGTCCTATGGTCCTATGGTCCATCACTCATAGGTTACGCCTTGCTTAGAAGCCTAACAAAAATTAGCGAAACCTTCTTCCAAAGCTATCTATATATTGGAGATATATATTTTTGATTTTACCTCGGCTTCTTTGGCTTGATTTATGTCAACTCAAATTACGCTTTGTAACGTTTACGAACTAAGGCACTTTATACACTTTATGTATTCGTCATGGTGCATAACGTTCCTAAAAAGCATGTTACACTATGAAAATAATTTACATTGTAAATTTTAAATAAGGGTTATTTTAAAAACAAATATTCAGACGCTTTCAAGGAGGGCAAATGTTTTTAATATTATTGCATTTATTTTACAAATACTAAAATAAATTTATTTTAAACACACGTTTATAAAACAACTATTAGTTGATAAAAAGTAGAGTAATGTAAAGTAAGGTAAACATAAAGCGTTTTTTTATTTAAAGTTACTTTTAAATCATCTATTTTTAAATATTTTTTCTTGGGAACTGTATATATTTACATCTTTACGTTATTACCATATATTATTGGATAATTATATATCATGTATCTTATTATAGCCTCTAATATCTGATGCACATTTATATGAATTAAACGTAAACAGTTTTTTCTGAAAAAATATGCAAAAAAATAGTTTTATTGAGAAATTTCAAATGTAGTTTTTATTAATTATTTCCTGATAAAATGCAATTTAATCGTCATAATAGCATAGAATGCGATAGGAAACTTTTTTTTGTCTTAATCGAAATCATATAAAAAAGAAAAATTTATTGCGTAACAATTATGATACAGTATGCATACTAATGCCTTAAATTGGTATAAAGTCAACAAAAAATGCTCAGTAAAGATTTCTCAACAAAAAAGATCAGTAAATATATACAATTTTTATATACATCATGTATAATCATGCTCGCTTGAATTAAATTAATTTTTTTTTCAAAAATGCGATAAAAAAAGGGTTTATTTATAATCAATACTTTGATTTCCACCCTGTGTGAAACACTTTTTGAAAGAAAGGAAATTGAATTTTTAATAAGGTCATGTAATTCAAATTGTAAAATAAAAAATATATATATATATATAATTGATGACATCAAAAGAAAAAAATAATTCTGTATTATTTTCTAGTGCCGAATCCACGTGAAATTCAACAATTGAAAAATTCGGAACAGCGAAAATAATTTGTATATTTTTAACCCTATTCATTCACCCTGGCATCTCCCGAACACCCCTATCGAAATGAGAGCAGATGGCGCCAACAAAAGAAGGTAAAATATGTATTTTTTGAAGATTAACTTCATCATTCAGGAAAAATAGCGTATCTCAATACACCCCTCTTTCAAGCCGCTCGGTTCGTTTGTTGCTACACTTCGGGCGATTGTTTTGTTTCGCTTTCACTCAAAAGCAGTAATGAAAGCAACTAAAGAAGTAATGAAAGCAAGTTTAGAAAACAACTATCGAGTTTTAATCTTTTGTGATGAATGATGTTCAAAGGCACATGCTACTACACGTTTTGTTTTGCTTTTTACTTGGAGCGGCTTCCTTTTTTTCGGTGTGTTTCTGTGAGATAAAGGAAGGGTTCCCTTTTCTGGGATGTAATTAAGTGAGGTTATAATATTGTGCTTCACTAAACACAATCATGCGTCGAAAAGTTGAAAATTAAAAGTCAGTGAGATGACATGTGATAGGGAAAACAAGAAATAAAGAACATGTTTTATAGTAATTAATTTGATAAATAGTGGAGAGAAAAAAATAAAATTTTCGGTGACGTATGCAGCAAGTAAAGCCATATTTTACGCTTGAAATTCTTTGTTTATAAATGAGCTGGCGTAGACATTTTGATATGCTGCTAAGAGAAGCTTTAAGGATTCTTGGGTTCATTATTTCAACCACCTATAAATAATGCTTTTACTTACAGGCTGGAAAATACTTTCTTTTTCAGTAATTAATTATTTGTGAAAACTTCTAAACATCTTCTCTGATACATCTCTTTCTACCTGGGAATATACTTACATTAGTATATACATACATACTTATATATATATATATATATATATATATATATATATATATATATATATATATATATATATATATATATATATAGTGAAAGTAATTATGGCATTAATGAACTCACACCAATAATATTTATCATTTATCACAGGTGTAGTAACACAAAATCTTGATGTCTATTCATGTCTTAGAAAGGAAGAATACAAAACTAATCTTTAGCATACAACGTATTACATTCTGTGTTTTCCATGAAATACATATGAAAGGAAACCATTCCCTAGGAAATTTATCCAAAATACACTTGTGAAAGTGCGTTAACTATTACAGGGTGTCCATAAAGTGTTGTCGGAGATTACTAATCTCATAACTTTTGATTAAAGAACTTAACGGAAAATATTATTACATATTCTTAAAGTACAACTTAAAACGTTCTTTAATAACCCAAACAAAGTTATGGATAAAGAAAGTAATGAATTACGAGCACAAAGTTTAATAGTTTCCACATGGCACCCTTTCTTGGTACGTAACATATCGAGATGGAACTGTTGTTCCCGCCAAGTGTTCTCCAGCATTTGCGGTGTAACACTTTGTATCGCAGCAGCATTCTGCTCTTGAGTTCATACGGTGAAGTCACAGGGCTTTTGTAGACAATGTCTTTGACATAATGCCACAACAAAAAGTCCAGCGGTGTGATATCTGGCGATCTCGGAGGATATGGCATTGGTCCATCTCGTCCACACCACCTGTTGGGAAATGTCCAGTAACTCACGTGTGGAATAATCCCCAATCCCTCTTACTGGAATATCACATGCGGCTGACCGCATTGCACCTGGGGTGCCTTATAGATCTGTAGCACGTCCGGGTAACTGACAAGAGTTTACTGCTTTTCTCGAAAAAGAATAACGGCCCGATAACTACAGTGTACGATAAAGCGCACCAAACATTAACTTTCAGACCATCTCTTTCCAGTTTTAGATACGTGTGAGGGTTCTCTGAGCCCTTCGGGTCTGTGAAAAATCATTTCTTGGACGAGATCAATCTTGGAGTGATCGATCTTCCCACTACTTTTTCCTTACGCTACTCGTTTCCTGAAACTAATTTAACCAACGTCGGATAGAATTATCGATGGGCGGATCTTTCCCGTATGTGCCCCTGAAGCGACGTTGTGGAGTGGTGAAGGTTACACCGCAAATGCTGGTAGGACATTTTCGTCTGTCCAAAGTTGCGTCTCGACGTGGTGCGTGCCACAAAAGGCTGCCGTGAAAAAACTATCTAACTTTATGCTCATAATTCATGTATTCATAACTTTATGCTCATAATTCATGTATTCATAAGTTTGTTTGAGCTATTAAAAACATTTGAGTTGTATTTATTGTCATTTGGAGTTGTACTTATTGTTGTGGAATATATCATAATATTTTTCGTCATGTTCGTAAATCAAATGTTATGAGGTAAGGAAACCCCGAAAATACTTTATAGACCACCTATATAATAACTATTTCATTAAGAATTCGAATATGAAAGAATGATTGTAGCAGGGAAATCGTCCGAGGATTTACAAATTTAGCAAAGAATGCAATTTTCTTACTCTCGAAAAGGATAATTGCTTAATTTTGTTAAAAAATCAATTTATCACATTCCGTACTATTCAGCATTTGGCATATATATACCATGGTTTTCGATACCTAGTTGTTATGATTATATTTTATCCTAAATTTAGATTGCTCATATTCTGCTGTATAAAAGCTATTACAGAAAAAAATTTTTAATAAATATGTTTGCCAACGGTTCATATATCGTTTAATAATAAACACGTTTATTAGTTTTAACATTGTTATAACTACATAAAATATGCTAGACACTTTCATTACCACATTAAAAAATAATTTAACACATTATTTTAATGACCTTCATGACAAGTACCTTTTCTTTGCGAAAGTAATAAATGTATTTTTTAAAAAATTAATGCTAAATTCATTATACATGATAATATAAGGACAATGTATTGGGCAAGGACTTTTTCCCCAGAATTCCATTCAAAATATAAGTATGATGGTTGTTTCTTAATTTAAAGAATTTGCTATAAAATAACATGATTATAACAAATACTGTGGATACATTGAGTCAATCTCTCTCTCTCTCTCTCTCTCTCTCTCTCTATATATATATATATATATATATATATATATATATATATATATATATATATATATATATATATATATATATATATATATATATATATATATATGTATGTATGTATGTATGTATATATATATATATATATATATATATATATATATATATATATATATATATATATATATATATATATATATATATATACCCAACAAACACAGAGGCATCGGGCCGGGGTCGGAAGGTTCCGGCTAGCCGATTTCTCCATTGCCGGGCGGGCGCATTAGGTCAGTATCGTTTCCGTCACGGTCGTGTCCTCTCGCCCGCGACTACCCCGTCGAGTTCTGGGCCGCTTCCGGTAGGAATAGAGCCATCGTTCATCCGACTACGAACCGTCAGACAGCCGCGACGAAGCCATCAATGTGGATAGAAAGCCGTCGCGTAACCGGAGGTTGACGGGCCGGTTACGGGAGCAATAATTGGTGCCGACAGGCCGTCAAGTACCCATCTCGCAGCCAGCAAAGCGCCGTGAATCAGGGCAACTCGCCAGTAATGAGCCGGAATCGGAATACTGGCAGATTTTCAAAGTTTTTCGTAGAACCCTTCCTTTCACATGCTTTTTATTTTTATTAATGAGATTGTTTTTAACCTTTATATATAATATGATCTGATATCTACCCTTTCACTTTATTTTTTTTCTGGCTCTCCATGTATAACTAGTATTGATATTTTTAACTGTTCCCCTTTTCTCGTGTATTTTCAGGTAATAGTAAATATTAATCTCTGCTATTACCTAAAATTTTTATTCAGAATAATTCCTGAAAATCAGGAATTACCCGATTATATAATCTTAATTTATATAATTTATTTGAAAATGATTAAAAATTAAAATTGAATGTAGTTCAATGTTTTATGAATTTTATTCAGTCTTTTTTTTTAGTAGTTGACAAGTGAAAAAAATGTTTCATTGTTTTGCATATCAAAGAGTGATTCGTTGTTAAATCTTAGCTGTTCATGAAATATCTTTTTTGAGACATCTTAAAATAGGTCTTGAAAAGTTTATTCTTTGGAAATAAAAAATAATAATATTCTGTCATCCTACAGTCTTATCATATTGCTGAATATGATAAGACTGAAAATTAAACATACCTTTCGGTCATTGTCCAATGATGGTATATTTAAAAAAATGTTGAAAATAAAAAAAAATCCCACACTGTCGAGCAGCGGAGAGATAGCAGATGTGGTGTTTCTAATCCCTGGTGTAGGAACTCCCTGGTGTAGGAAAAATTATAACTCCCTGGTGTAGGAAAGCATACACCGAGTCCAAGAGATCCCGCCGTAAAAGAGAATCACAGACAAAATCCTCCTCAACCGACAGCTGTCTCAAAGAGACGCCCATACATTCTGTGAGTAGAAGTGGGGAAAGAGCAATGACAAACAGAAAAAGATTTCTCCCCCTCCACGAATTTCATTCTACGGAGGTGTTCGCTTCTAAGTCCCGCCATGGCCGCAAATGTCCAACCTCGAAGTAGAAAAATAAGATAGCAACTGTGTCGAAATATAATTGGTATAAATAGCGTGCGCCAAAGTTTCGCCAAAGTTTCGCCAAAGACTTAGATGACGGAAAATCGCCAATCTGTGTACGTCATGATCGCACGCTCGCCAAACGTATTTTGTCAATAGATCGCTGAACTTATATTTATATGTGTAGTAATTTACACGGACATCGAAAAATTTAAAACAGTATTTTGGGGGGCTGGGACTGAAAAAAACTCTTCTGGAATAAAAGTCTTTTTGAGTCCATAGACACTTTTCTTTTATTAATTTTTATTTTTATTTTCTGGAAATATTTTTTTTTAACTTTCAGCTTTCTTGTGATCAAAATGTTTATGCTTTAAAACAAATACTTAGATTCTGATTTTTCAGCTTCCATCAAAGAATTTTCAGCTACGGCTTAAAATACATGAAAAGTTAAATCAATTTTTTACACTAAATTAGCCATGTTTCAGAATTTCAGTAATGTGAAATACTACTTTTCATGCGGGAAAAAAATCCTTTTATGTAGACGATCAGCTTAAAGCGTTAAAAATACATATTAGATAAAGATTAGGTTAGTAAAAAATTATAAAGATTTTTTTTTTCCCTGAGGCTTTGAAATTTCTTGTAACTTCTCGTTGAAAGCTTTTAATAGATGGCTCTCTGAACCCCTTGAAACGATTTAATGGATGCCACTGGCCTAATAATTTTTAAGAAACTTAGAATTAAATTTTCTCATTCTGGAATGTATACATGTGTAGGGGGGACTACAGAATGCCTGAAAGAAATAGGAAGATGGGAAATATTTAGGTACATGAAAATGGAACGAATGACTATCGAACATGGGGACATCTATATCTGTCAAAATTTTCTAAATTATCTGCAAGTGTAAATAGCATCATTGTTCTTAATATATATTAAGCACATTTGCGACCGTTTCAAGATAAAAAATCATTAAAAAAAACTGCGTTCTTTACATGTTTATTTTTTATCAAAATGTTGTTGTATTGATATTAGGAGTTGAGATGTATAATTGAGATAGTCATTTTATTTAACTGGCATCTGTTTTTCGACTTAAAAATGGAGAATGAGTTTTTAAGTCTTACGTATTGACAAAAAGTTTCCCATTGTTTTAAAGGAGTGGGGGTGGGTAAGAAGAATACTTCTAATAAAATCATTCACCGATTTAACTTGCTTAGGCTTGACCTAGAGAAAAACTTTTTTAATGACTCATGCACAGTAATTAAACTCAGTGCCTCGATCATTTATTTTTTTTCAGCGTATCAGCGACTACGAAAGTATGTATTATAATTATTGTATGTTACCTAACTGCGTATATTGATCTAATAAGTAAAGATAAATTTGAAGAGAATCACTATTCTTGGCTTGCACCAAAAACTATTAACTTTTGGAAATTTAAATAGTTACATTCATTAATTTTAAGGCCAAAAATCTTAAATAATATCTTACAAGTCCAGTTCTTAAAGAAATTAATTAATTTTTTACTCAAAAATGGATGGCTCACTATTATGATATTACAGATTTTCTTTCTTTTTCTTAAAAAAATATGATTTAAATTAAATCCATGAATAAAAATCTGGACGACCCATAAGACCTAATTTTTCAACCTTTACCCTGACGGACTGCCGAGCGAGGGCAACGCCCCCTTCTCACTTGAGGGGGTGTTGGCGAGAGAAAGCATTCCCCATATGTTTTAGATGCGAGGGAAGAAATTATTCTCCCCAATTCGGAGAAAAAAGGGGCCTTTACTTGTCACCTGCAAACAAAGAGTGTCCACACAAGGGGTTGGGCGGGAGAGAAAGAAAACGACTTCTCAGAAGGTTTAAGTCCCCAGAATTGACCCTGACAAAGAATCTGACCCTGAGTGGATAATAAACTCATGACAAAAAAAAACAGGCTGTCGAGAAAGCAAGCTGATCGTTTGATTTTACTGTTAGATTTTTAAGTTCGATTCCGGTATACGAGCAAACTGCTCGGGTGAAATTCGGATGAAATCCGACGAACAGGGAAATCTCTCCGTTAAAGACCATGAATGGTCTTAGTTGAATAATTATCTCAATAAATTATTACTATTATTAATTAATATCGCTTAAAAGCCTTTTATTCCCGAATTTTCGCCTAAAAGTAGTAAAAAAATATTTTCGAATTTATTCGCATGCATTTCGTAAATACGAAAATTAAGTATCCCTACTAAGTATCCTACCTCATTGTACTCGGTGACAGTGATTAAGCATTATCAGAGACTAAATAGATGCCGATGTTTGGCACGTGAAAGAAAGTGCATTTCTTGTGGGCATTTCTCATGGGTGAATGGAACAGATTGTGTTTAAATTTTACCTCTGCGAAGCTATTAGTAATTTTTTTGAAAAAAATAAAATATTTATCTGAATCTGAATGTTTTTATCTGTTTATGAAAAATAATCAACAATGAGGAAAATATTGTTTTTCTTCTAACTTTAAATAATTAAGAAAATATTATATGACTGCAAAATTGTTATTCAAACTGAAACATGAAATTATCGTAAAAAGCATTTTTATTTTCATTAAACAAGTGCAGCTGTAAAGGTGAAGACTTGCATCGCAAACAAGATATACGCAGAATCCTTGTATGAAGAAAAAAATTAGTAAACTATCTATTTACTAGCACATTAAAAGCTACTAAAATACTCTCAACATTTACATACGTACAAACACACACTTTCTAATTTAATCTATGATGACATTTTTTTTTTTTTTTTAAATTTTTTTTTATGAAGCGTTTTCGGAAAACATGAATACCGTTCATATCAATGGGTGTTAGAACTTTACATCTACGTTGGTCAGCTATGTGAAATTTATTTGCAGTCAACAATATCCCCCTTGAAGTTCCCCTTGAGGTAATTGACATGGTTAGGCTCCCTGATGACGAGACCTGTCGGTTACCTCTGTTGTTTATGGTTCAGTTCCGGCACTTATACAGAATCTTGCCGTTGGTGCGTGGATGCCCAGAGTGCTTGATTTCTGTTTGTTTTTTGTCTATTTTAGTATAATTTTTTATCTATATCTGTTGGATTATTTATTTGTTTTTTTCATTATGGGGATATGAAGCTTCTGCGCTATCCTTTATTGAAAATGTTTTCTTTGCAGGATATATTTTATGTTATAGTAATTTAGCAGTCTATGCTTGAATTTTAATTTTGTTTATTTCTATTATTTACTTTTTACGTTCTATACATCACTAGGTATAAAGTATGCGAATAAATACTGTTAAAAATGACGAATATAATTCAATGTAAATCAATATTTTAATAACAATATTTTGACTGTATAGAGCAGGGGTGGCCAAAGCGGCGACCGTGGTCGACTGGTAGACCGTGTAACTATTCCCAGTCGCCCGCCTGCCTGATATGTAATTGGTTGGGAATCAAAATGGATTTATTACTCTTTGTAAAAGTGATGATGATATTCCAAGTCTAACAAACTACCATTGCATTATCCAACAGCAGGCATTGTGCTCAAAAATATTGAATTCAGATGTGATGAATTTCGCATTTAAAATAGTTAATTCTATTCGTGGAAGAAGTTTGCAAAGACGCAGATTCAGAGCATTGCTAGAGGAACGTGAATCTGATTTCGGGGAACTACTTTTACACACTGCCGTACGCTGGCTAAGCCGTGCTAAGTTTTAAAAAGATTCTTGGGTCTTTTTCCTGACATAAAATAATTATGGCAACTGTTAATACATCATATCCTCAATTGGAAGATAAGTACATTACAGGAAAGCTAAATGAATTAAATTTGCAACTTCAAGGAAAGAACAAAACATTAACTGAAATGGTTAGCGATGTTAATGCATTCAAGGGGAAACTTACATTCCTAGAAGCACAATTGAGGAGAGGAGATTTAAAACAATTTGAAAATATGGCAGCAAATTTTTAATATATGCTCAAATGAATGCGATCAATATGCTGATAAGATATCTCTGTTACGAAATGAGTTTCTAGAAGATTTAAAGATATTTATAAAACAGAGGATATAATATTATTCATGTCATTCCCATTCAATGATGAAATAAAAAATAGAAGAAATATCAATAAAATTAAAAGAATTTTTGGATGTGGATCAAATGCTAGTTGAGAATGAAATCCTTAACCTAAAATGCGATATATTTTTGAAATCAAGAGCTTCGTCTCAAAATAGTTATTGGAATTTACTTTGTGGAGAAAAATATTCATGTTTATGGTGCTGTGCAGCATATTTAACAACCTTTCTCGGCTCTACTTACCTCTGCGAAACATTTTCTACCATGAATGCAATCAAAACAAAGCATCGCTCCCGTTTAACAGATGACCATTTGGTAGTATGTTTACGAATAGCTATAAGTACATAGGAACCACAGTATGAAAAGCTTGCCGAAAATATGCAATGTCATGTTTCCAGCGCGTCCTCTAATATGAAATAAAAATAATAGTTAACATTAATTTACAATAATATTGTTCGCATTAATAAGAAAATAAAAGAACATATTGTTTTATTTATAAACTAATTACTTTTTAAGAAAAATGTCTTAAAAATGTCCAGCGCCACGAAATACTTAGATCATGAAATAATTATCAACACCATCACCGAAAAATAACTGTAGTCCAAATAAGTGTAACCCAGTGGTCTACCGAAAAAGGAAATGAAGCGCCTAACGAAATTTATCTTGGCGATAACCATCTTCGGGCAGGGTTGCCAGGTAAATCGAAGAGAACCAGGATTTGAAATGAAGCCCCGATAGATACCCGCTTTGGCATCCAAGAGAGTCTACTGAAAATTCCGTCTTAATCAAAATGAAAATCAAATTTAGGCAGGTACTATTTTTTCCTCTCTTGTGCATAAACAGAGGCGAAAAAATTATTCATTTGTAAGTAGATGTTTATTTCATTTCTATAGGAGTTGATGAAAAATGTACAAGGGAATTTTGTGTTTTTTTCAGCTTCACCGGAGCTTGGAACGCAGACCCCCCCCCACACACACACACATACACAAACAACAACAACAACATACACAAACGCACATACTTGTGTAATGATACCACTGCGTTCCCCTGTTTAAAAAGCATTGTGTGCGCGTTTGTAATAGGAAGTCTTATGTCTTGAAGCTTAAAGAATTGGAAATCAGAAGGATACACGTTTCATAAATTCCCTCAAACATCAATTTCTAAGATAATATGGAATACAAACATACATATCTTAAATCAGAAAATAAGTTGAGCTCAAATATTCAGGTAATAAATGCAGCCCTATACAGAAAGTCGTTCGCACTTTGTGAAAACGATTTTAATAGTTAAGTTTGAAGTATAAATTCTTATTTTTTTGCTGCGATTTGCTTCTATCTGATAGCCATGGTTCTTGACAATAGACTCTAGCTCGAATTTTCCACGAAAGTAAACTTTTTCTTAGTACTGTCATGTCAATTTTACCCATTCCTCTTCGACCGTTTTCCAAAATCCGTTCAGTATTCTTGGATGCAGTTTCCCTAAGGATGACGAAAATAAATTACGATATCGATTCCATAAAGTGTGAACGACCTTCTATATTTTTGACATAATATAATCTAACATGATATATATCACGCATATATGACACTAGCTTTATAATGGCGTTGCACGGGTGTACCCTTAATAAGGCTTACTTGTATATTATGTACACTTGTAATTTTATGCCAATCGATACCTCTCCCCACTTCTCAGCAACCCATCACCATATTATAATCCCCCCCCCCAATGCTGTCGTTCGGCATGTATTCGTCTTCCTTTTATTTTAAAGCAAGAATCTTATGGATATACGTTTCCTACTTTGAGATATGAATGTATATGTGAAAAAAAGTTTAGCCCCTCACCCCCCTTGGGGCCGAATTTTGAAAATCCTGAAATCGATTTTAGGTAATCAAGTTCCTTACATTTTAAAGCAAGAATCTTAGGGCTATCTATTTTCCTCTAAGAGATATGAAGGAATATGTGATAAAACACGCAAAAACACGTTTAGCCCCCCTCCCCCCCCTTGGGGGCCGAATTTTAAAATATCCTAAAAATAATGTTTAGGTATTCATGTTCCTTACATTTTAAAGCAAGAATCTTATGGATATCAATTTTCTTCTATGAGATATGAAGGAATATGTTAAAAACACGTTTTGCCCCCCTCCCTCCCCTTGGGGGCCGAATTTTGAAAAATCGCTTCTTAAATGACGCCTTCAGCACAAAAGTAATAATCTCCGAAAATTTGATATCTGTATCTCCAATAGTTTTTGCTGGGCGTTGATACGTGAATAAGTCAGGACTTCTGCCTTTATATATATAGATAATATAACCGAAAGATTATATTATGTAAGCCGTATACTTCTGACATAATACAATCTTTAAATACAAGGAAAATTATGTGAATTTTCCGTGTAAAAGAATTTTCACAAAAATGAAATAAATTTTTATTAAAAGTCTCTTTAATTTAATCTTCGCCTTCCCTTTCAAATCCATAATTCTGACACAGATTTCTGTTACTTATGGTTACGAATCCAACGACCGATTCCGGTGCGATGAAGTTTTATCGATGTCGCCACGATTCTGAAAACCCGCCACAGGCCCACTCACGCGTTCGGACGGGGAAACGCAAAACATTTACCCCTCGGAGTTTCGTAAACAATCCTCCAGTGGGCCGGAAAAATTATCCCGTACTTGTCGCTCTAACGGCACCTCCAGCACTGGCCCGTAAAGCTGCCGTCAGTCCTGTGTTTGTTGGGTATATATATATATATATATATATATATATATATATATATATATATATATATATATATATATATATGTATGTATGTATGTATGTATGTATGTATGTATATATATATATATATATATATATATATATATATATGTATGTATGTATGTATATATATATATATATATATATATATATATATATATATATATATATATATATATATATATATATATATATATATATATATATATATATGTATGTATGTATGTATGTATGTATGTATGTATGTATATGTATGTATGTATGTATATATATATATATATATATATATATATATATATATATATATATATATATATATATATATATGTATGTATGTATGTATATATATTATATACAGTTGGCTCTCTGTTTAACGACGCTCTACTTAACGACGATCTCTATTTAAAGACGATATTACCCAGTCCCGCTCCCTCCGACGTTATGGGAAAAGTTATTTTTCACAAATTATGGTTAATGACGATCTCTACATAAGGGCGATTTTTCACGGTACCTTGAAAGTCGTTAAACAGAGAGCCAACTGTATATATATATATATATATATATATATATATATATATATATATACCGCTAATAATTGCTGAGTTTATTAGGTTGGAACTTATTGAAGCTCTCTAAATGCTATTTATTACACTTCCATGATCACAGTCAGATGAAATAATTTGGATAGAGATCACTAGGAGAAAATTACTGAATGCCTCTAGGAAATTAAATATTTCAACCGAAACTTATTCCTACATATGAAACACGGAGATACGAATTTATAGATACATGGTACTGGTGTTGGAAATGTCTTTTCTGATATTTCCCCATTATGTAAATACTTTTATTAATTGGTAATACGGTGGATGTTAATCAATGAACGCTCCTTAATGCTTAACGGGAAATCTAACGTAGACCTAGAATTTTGGAAGACACAGTTATTTTACTGAAATTTAACTTTATTAGAGAAGGATCTTAAGCCTTGTCGTTATAATGACGGCTAAAAGTGTATAATTTAGTTTTGTTTTTATCATATTCACGCACTTGCTTCTCATAGCCAAATATCTGTTTACTAGAAATAGAACCAAAGGCCATATAATTATAGACGTGGGGTGTTTTTTAATCAATAGCATAATTTCTTTGGGAAACGTATCTCTTCTTTTATCCCCAAACGCTTGTTCTGCATAATATGTATATCGTGTTGTTTTCTAGAATCATCGAGATAATTAATTCATGAGAGGCAATTAGTTTGACCGTATGTGTAATTATTATCCGCTATAACACGAAGCGATGAATTTATTATTGCCAACTAATTTAACTTTTACTACAATCATTATAAAAGAAATTTTCTCGTAAGTTTAGGGATGAACTTTTCACATTTTTATCAAAAAGATAAGGCTATACTGCTCCTACAAAACAAAGTCTCTAATACGTTGTTTAATTTAATTCATATACCACCGTTCCTAATTTCACTAGAAAAATATATTTTCAGTTTTCCCGTAGGGATCTTAACTCAAATAATGTGTTACGCAACTATAATTTATGGAGATTAAGACTTTGAGCGAGACGACATCGCCAATAGATGGCGCTACTTCCCCACAGAAAATCAAAAAATAACTCTAAATCGTGCTTTTATTCGGTTGTTATGAAAGAGACATTCGGTTATACAGGGTGTCTATAAAAGAACTCCGGGGTTTTAAAAATCCATATCTCACTAACTATAAAAGATAGCAAAATTTAGTCGATTTCTCTGAAAAGAGTAGCTCAAAAATTTTTACTCATACCAATTGGGAATGTTTGTATCAACTGTTGGCGGCGCTGCAGGGCGTTGACCTTGAAATGACGTCGCGGAATTTGAAATGATGGCGACTCCGCAACAAAAGGCTCAATGTGTTATTTGGCTCATAGAAACGAAGTCTGTAGTTACCGTACAAAGAAACTTTCGACGTAACTATGGTGTTAACCCGCCTTCTGACAAAACCATTCGTCAATGGGTCAGTGCATTTAAGGAAACAGGAAGTGTTTTGAAGCAAAAGTCGCCGGGTAGGCCGAGTGTGTCTCAAGAGAAAGTGGACAGAATCCGAGCTTCATGCCTTCGAAGCCCTAATAAATCGTTGACAAGACGCAGCCTGGAGTTGGGGTTACCAAGATCAACTGTCGGTAAGGTACTTCATAAAAGACTACGGACATGGGAAGAGGTAGAATACCGTTAAGACGTCTGCCGTGCCACTAACGGGACTCATATAGAACTTTACTAAGTGTTAAAAAAAACTTGAAAATGTAAGCTTTTCAGTCATGTATAAAACATGTATGTATGTTTTTTATTTCATTAAAATATTTTGCCTCAAAACCCCGGAGTTCTTTTATAGACAAACTGTATATACAGCGGTTATATATACAGCTAACGAAGAGTAACGTTCAAATTGGGCCAACTTTCAATGAACTCATTCGACGTTCGGTTTGAAACTGAGTTGGCCATTTACGGTAGCAAGCCGAAAGCCTGTGCAGCCGTTCGTTCATTTTCGTGTAAAGAAATTGTAAAATAGAATGAGTTCAAACAACAGAGAATGACTGTACTATATACTGCGCAACTCAATTCCGATAATGGACAACGAAATTAAGTTTCTTCCCCGAAATGAAATTTCCTTGACAAAGTTACAAAGATTAACAGCTGAAATGTAGGCACTGTACTGTGGTGTCACGATAAGGCTAAACTCCGAGGCGTTGCTAAAATTACTACTGTTTCATTCATAACTAAGAAAGACAGAGCTCTAATTAAAATGCGAAGACCAATTTTTTAAAACAAAAACTTAACAATTTATTTACAAAAAAAATTTAACTTAAAAAGGTACAACATAATTAGTTAATTTTAGTGTTGCTTCACAATGCAGGCTCCGGGACCCATGGTCTCAAACAAGAGCTCCTAAAAAAGACGTCTGTCCGGTCTGGAGGTTACAGGCCCATCTCTCTCAAAAATACCAAGTCTCTCCCCCTCAGGTAGAAACTCCGGGGTCCGTCTTCTTAGAAATTGTTTTCTCACAACCGGGAGGGCCGGCAAATTATCGGCTGACAGCTCTTCTTAATGCCGAAACTTCATTACATTCCAGTCAAAATCGCATAGAGCTATCGCTAGGAACAACAGCTTTACGACGGTGATGGGAGACGCTTTCAGTTTTTTCAAACAGTTTCCCCCACAACTTGTTAGAGAAACCGCTATCCTGGGACTAACTTTCAGGCCAAAAACCCTGGCTGCATTTGCTGAAATCGTTTTTTAACCCCTAACGTGTTCAAAAACGGTGGGAACTGGCAAAAATACCCTGATAAACACACAATTGTGTGTCGTGCACCCTGTGAGGTCTTGGGAAAAATAACCCAATAATTTCATTACGCTACAGTACGCATGCAGCGAACGACGGATAACGAAGAATAGCGAACTGCCTTCAATGAACTGCCTTGGGATAATAAGTGTGTAAAAGGCAAAACACTGCGTTCATTGCTATGCATACATTTAGAGAGCAACTTCGTTGGATGTATAGTTGGTGCGGTCAAGTTTAGTTCATCTGTATTTTAATGAGCTTTATGATATGTCTTGTTGTTTCAGAAATATGTTTTTGTTAAAGCAATTAATTTTAAATACCTTAAACATGATAATGTACAGGGCATTGTCTTTTTCCCCAGAATTCCATGCAAAGTGATTAAGGCTGCTATGTACTAAGAAAAAAATCGTATTTCCTTTTTCCTCTTCTTGCAGACTCTTGTGGTGGGAGAGTCAAGTTGACAGTTTAAGAATTCCACCCCCCTTAGGATTGGCTTTTTGAGGGATTGTAATGGATCTCTCTCTCTAGGGGGGTTAAGGGCTGCCCCCAAATTTTTTATTTAAAATATATTTTTGTCAACTATTTACAGGTGAATAAAATCTGATAGTCAAATAAAATTGGTATTGTCAGATAGCCTGAACTTTTCTGCAAAGCGCTACGGGATTCATTTTATAAATTTCGTCCACGGAAGGAATTTACGAGCGTTTAAAACACGCTATATCATATTTTTCTCCGAATAATTTAAATTAAAAAATATTAATTGCATTTTTTAAAAAAAACGAAAAATGTACACAAATGTAAAATTTCTTTCTCTATGACGTAGTACAATTTTTAAAAAAATCTTCGAGTCCAAGTCGGCAATCCGAGGGCAAATTTTCTCCATAGGTTAACATTGAGGTGAGCGAATCCAATGGGGTTAGTACATAGCAGCCTTAAGCATTGTTTTAGAATATCCTCTGCCATTAAAGCCTATATTCTAAACTGTTATTTTCATGACACATAACGCACAGACAACTCTTTTGAAGAAATTCGATTTGCAGAAACTCGGTTGGAAATAGGTTTACTCTTCTGTCATAGAACTTGCTTTCTATCCTCACAAGCGACAACTTCATTTGGCGACATATCGCACCATCTACTGATGGATTTAGAAAAAAAAAATACTAAACGAGTTTAAAAAGAACCAATTGGCTGAAGAATCACTAGCACTCATGATAACCTGCCTAACTTTAAATTTTCCTGCATACTTAGTACTATAATTAACTGCAGTATCAAACACATAACAACAACATAACTAATACATGGAAAAGTTACTTATGAAATCATTCAGAATGCAAAGAAATCAGACAAAGAAAATTGTAGGTTACCTAAGCCTTGGCGACATGCAACGTGACAGAGATCCACATGCAACAGGATTCAAGTAAATAAAAATAATGAAACATTTATTATGTTTAAAGCTAGACGCGCACAATCGATTTTCAGTTCAAAATCTAAAAATTGTCCAATTGATACCAATAGAAACAGACAGATCCTCGCTATTTTTTGTTGTACAGCTGGTTTAAATTTTTAGTTCTTAGGTTTGTGCATAAGTTCTGCGTTTAGCCAACATAGTCACGCCAGCAGGTTTTGAATTGTTTAACTAATTATTTGTTGCCAGCGATGATGCGATAATTGAAATGACTGATCACCGTAGTTGCAAGTTACATGGGACAGATATTCAGAATGCGTGATTTTAATGAAAAAAAAACATGATTAAATTGAATGTAGACCTCCATTGTATGGTAAAAATTTTAAAGATTTCCATAATAGAAATTTAAATTTAATTGCTACGTCGCTCTTTTAAATTAATTTGAATAACTAATTTAAAAGAGTAAGTTCATTTACATACATTGATGACATCATGAATTACTGTTTTTCGGATTACAATTTTGAAGATGAGTATTTTTATAATTTATCGACGGAACAACAAGGTTCAATAAGTCTTCAAAAGCTAGGCTTCTACTAAATCTCCATAGGATTATTTCTTGAAAAGTTTCTATCAATGATCAACTGAGATCATATATATATATATATATATATATATATATATATATGTAATGTTTTAACTTTGGGGAACCTTAAACGGGGGTTTTTGTTTAGAATAAATAGGAATTGGCAATTAAATATTATTAATTCACGAAATATCGTCGAAAAAAAGAAACGGGGCTTTTAATAGCAAAAGTTACCAATAGAGGTCGCCACCTGACGGTCGGGCTTTTAACAGGAGATTATTCAGATGAAGGGGTTGACGTTATATTACACAGAAAGTTGGAGAACATTTGATATGACTCAGCAGAAAGTTTCAGAGGGATAATAACAAAGAAACTAAGTTAGTTGGCAGACGCTTGAGGAATGTCGTAGATGATGGAGGTTTGCTGCGGCTCTCTGGAAAACATTAACGATGGAGTGGCTCAATGATCGTAATCGTTAAATAATAAGTAGCAGGAGCTCTGGGATGTATGGAATTATAATAAGTATCGAAAACTGTCTTCTTTTCTTATCTTTTGTGTGCCATGGCTGTCTTCAAGTCTAAAAATGTGTTAAGCGTCACACACACACACACACACACACACACACATATATATGTATATATATATATATATATATATATATATGTATATATATATATATATATATATATATATATATATATATATATATATATATATATATATATATATATATATACATATATATATATATATATATATATATATATATATATATATATATATATATATATATATATATATATATATATATATATATATATTTCAATCCAAGTCGACAACTATTGAAAAAATATCTCCATAGCTTTTGGAATATAGAGCTGGACGATCGAATATGGCTGATAACAGGAAGGAAGGTAATGTATTGCCTACCGGTTCTGTAAATTACAATAGAACATATTCTAATCGTTTATTTACTCCAAAACTATACTTTCTAATCCAAACTAATTTCAGAATAAAGCACCATATATTAAAAAAAAGATAAATTCAGAAATTTCATGTCTTTTAGGAAGATTTAATATTGTAATATTTGCATTCTTTTCCAAAGAAAAAACTTAATATATAGAAAAACAAATTTGGGGGAGGATCTTTTGTGCTTTTCTTCATTTAGATTAATTAACATAAACGAGTTATTACTTGTTTTTGGTTCTTTATGTTATTACTCATGTCCAAGGCAAAAAATTCCATTGGAACGAGTGTTTTTAGATATTCAAATTAGAAAACAATTTAAGTAATTAGAAAGATAAATTGAAAAGGATATTTACACGCTTATTTAAGTAATTTACATAAGAATTTATCAAATCACTACAACTCTTGACACAGCTAGACTTTTAACACTAACTTTTCCTTAATTGACCGGATATCATAAGTGATCAAAGCCTAATTACCTTAAGAATTCTCTCATTATTTTTCTGTTATTCTAAACGGTAATTAGCTCGAATAAGAAGCTTTGAAATCGCTCCTCTTTATTTGATGCTTCATTTACTGGGGCATTAATTGATTTATTATTCTTTAACATGTTTATTTTTTTTTTATGTCTTGTCGTTGATGACGTGTTTCTGTTCTTTCTCTCGGGCCATAAATCCAATTCAGTTTGTTAATTATTGAACTCGTTAAATGTTGTCAAAACAACTGCATCTCTATTTACGATCCGATGCTTTTAAAGGTTTAAAACTTGCTGAGTTAAACGCATTTCCTCAATTTTTATAAGTTATACGTAAGTATTTACACGTAAGTGTTCATGCGAGACAATTTAATTATGTTTGACAGATAGGTTTAATTTTTTTTTTTAAATTCTAGACGTTTGCGTATATTTATCATTTGATAAACTTTGATCAAAAATATTCATCATTTAGTGAACAATGCATCTCTTTGACGATCCGATGCTTTTAAAGTATTAAAGATTCCTGAGTCAAATGCATTTTCTCGGTTTTTACATGTTGGACGTAATTATTTACATGTATGTGTTCACGTGGGACATATTAATACTCTTTGAGTATCCCAGTAAATAAGTATATCAACACATATAACGTGATAAATTTGCTTAATTTTAAATTATGTTAAACGCTTGCATATATTGATGTCTTAACTTTGATTAAAAATATTGATAAATCTATTGATCAAAATATTTTGTAAACAATGTTTCTCTATAAGGATTTGATGCTTTTAAAGTTTTAAAATTTCTGAGTTAAAGGCATTTTCTAAGCTTTTTATAACGCACTTATGTAAAGTAAATACGTATTTACATGTAAGTGTTTATGCGAGACAATTTAATAGTGCTTAAGTACGCTATTAAAAATATGGATCAACACAGATACTGTGTTTTTTTTTTAATCCGGTTAAATATTTGAACATATTGATCAATTGATAAACTGTAAGCAAAAGTATTTATCAGTAGATAAACAGTGTACGTCTATTACAATCCGATGTTTTTAAAGTTTTAAATATTACAGAGATAATAATGTGGCAAATTCGAAATATGACAAATCCGCATAAAGTATTTAGCTGCCTTGACGTCATTCGAAGATGCAAAGAGGTGTCTGTAAACATATCACGTCGTTCATATGGGGTAGTTAAAAGGCAAGTATGACGTCACCTCTTCTCCTTTTTAATCGGAATCGTCTGGAACGGTGAATTTTTGGGTTCTAATACACGCGTGGCCGAGCATAGCACTAAATGAATAAAAAAGTTAAAAAACGAACTTCCACAAAGATTTCATCGGTTATGACGTCATTCTTCGATACCTGGAGGTGGCGGAGAACATAATGCCCCGTTCACCTGGGGTAGTTAAAACGCATGTACGACGGCTCTGCTTTCGCGGTGAATTCGTAATCGGCTCCATCGGTGAATAATCAGGTTTTTGAATTCACAGATGGCCACGCATAACTTTATAGTTATTGAAGAAGCTAAAGAAAGCAATCCCATAAAGTTTTCAGCCGTTATGACGTCATTCGCCGATATCGCTGGCTTCGCGGAGGTGGAGGTCAGCGTAGAACCGTATCGTCTCGTTCTGCCCAGGATTTTGAAAATAAGCCATTTCTATTATTCTTGGGTCTCTACGATACCCGGCGCATGTTGGGCACATTGGATCGTTCGGAAAGATTCGTGTTTCTTCGATCGATAGCGGAAAAATCGGTAATTTCCATAATCTGACGTCACCGTTTTTTCGGTTAAATCGAAATTGTCGCCAACGCTGTATTTTCGGCTTTCTGGGAAGAGGTCATTAGGAGTAATAAAACTTTAGCATGCATTAGAGGCGGACATCAATTCGCTCTGTTCTCCTCGGAATTTTAAAGTATTTCCTCATTTTTTACATGTAGTGTATGTAAAGTACTTAAGACTTTACTTATAAGTTTTTATGTAAGCCAATTCAATAATGCTTAATTATACCAGCAAAAAGAGGGTTTAAACACAGAAATGATTCCATTTTGCTTAATTTTACATGCTGTGAAAATTTGAATATAATTTATTTATGACTAGCTGTACCCGGCCACGCGTTGCTGTGGCTCAGTCTGGTTAAATGGAAAAGAAAGAAAAGAGAAAGCTTGTTTGTAATATGTTTAATTTTTTTTAAGGCTGCAAAGCTGTTACTCATTTAGCACTACCCAGGCGGCACGTGTAGCTTAAAGTATGCTACGGACGCGAGTAACGTTACCCAGCAACATATTGTATAGTTCAGTTTTTAGTACTTGCTTGTTTTATGTAATATCTTGGCAAGATAATTGGGTTCCCCTTGACCTGCTGCATTAGAAATAATAAAAAAGAAAATTTTTAAATGTTTAATTTTACAATACTTGTGGGTATACAATATTTTTTGTTGTTCTATTGTAAGTGCAGATATATAGATTGTCCGGTTTTCCGACTCTAGAACACTCAACATATAATTGTCCATGTGAGAAACAACCCGTGTCTAAATCTAATCCGCACAATTGTAAAGATTGGCCATGAGCTTTATTGATGCTGATTGCAAACTACAATCGAATTGGGAATTGCAATCTCTTAAATTTAAATGGCATATCCGTTGGAAACATGGAAATGCGAGGAATGAGGACATCTTCACCTTTGAATGGTCCTGTCAAGATCGTTCCTTCTACGACATTGCTCAGTAATATTTTTACTGCAAACCGCGGCCGTTGCAAAGTTTTGGTTTGTTGATATTTCGCAACATTATAAATGGCAAGCCGATTTTCAATTGCAGTACTTGCGGTGGAATCCCTGGCAGATCGAGTGAATTCAAAAATTCTGTTGGATAATGAATCGCTTCATCCACAACAGTGTCGACGGACATGTATGTGACTGCCTCGCTTTGAATGTTATACTGAATGATATTGTTAAGTTCGTAGACGTCTTTGTTCTTGGCGACAAGAATAGCTCGTTCACTCATCCAATCATGATTCTCATAATTGGTTTGAATATTGGGAAATACTTTATCAACCAATTCTTCTTTTGACAACACTAATTTTCAGAAGTTATGAGGCAATTAAATTTGTCCTGATGTCAGATCAACCACCACCTTTCCGTTCCCAATTTCCATCAATTGATGTGAGAATAACTCAAATGATCAATCGTTTTGCAGATGGACACGCTTATTTGTAGATAATTTCAACGTCTTTACGTGTCGACACAAAGTAGAATATTTCAGGCAAGCATTTATTTCGTCCGCTGGTGTCGATCGAGGAATTATAGGTAATGTTTGCCTGAAATCTCCTGCAAGTAATATTAATGCGTTCCCAAATGGTCTGATGTTTCCACACAAATCTTGAAATGATCGATCGAGAGCCTCGAGCGATTTTTTTGTGTCATTGTACATTCCTCCAAAACAATAAGTTTGCCTTTCTGCAATACTTTTCCCATGCCGCATGCTTTGGAAATGTTGCACGTGGGAGTTTCAATGAATTGCATTTTCAATGGCAATTTCAAAACGGAATGTGCAGTTCTTCCACCTGGTAGCAATGTCGCAGCTATACCGGACGACACAAGAGCTAAGGCTATCTCATTTTGGGATCGAATTGCTTCCAAAATCAATCTAATTAGGAATGTTTTACCAGTTCCCCCTGGCGCATCTAAGAAGATTTCTCCAACCCCGTTATTCATAGTTTGCATTAGTTGATCGTAAATGCCTTTTTGCTCAAGCGTTAGCTTAGGAAAAATTGATTGCACATATGACAAAAGACCACCCGTGTTGTAATTTTGTTCACGACGCAATTCTACATTGAACGTAGCATCAGCAGATCGATTCAGTGATGGCATTCCCAATTGATTGAGAACTTTATTCGTGATTTCTAAGCACAAATCTTCAATCATTATCAACGCTTCGTTGTAGATTTCTGCTGCGAAATCCATATTCCAATTTGAATTTTCCTCGCGTATTAGACAGAAAATATCTTCAGCGATGTGTGTTCTCTTATCTCTTCGATCGTCTTTTATTGTCTAGAACGATCACTGCGTAGTTTATGACCTGTGGGGACTGCTGATAGTGGGGTCGAACCCCGCCGTGACAAATTTCTGTTCTGAGGGGTAAGGGGAAGGGAAAAACATTTCTCGTTTAACGTAAAATATTTAGTATAGCATGTGTTTTAAAAAAGTATGTTTATACCTGTCACATGTATTGCATCTATATAACAGATATATAAAAACACGCACGTATTTGAATGCAACGTTGTGTGAAAATTTCAAAGAAATCGGTGAAGAACTTTCGGAGATTTAGGTTTTGAACAAACAAACATTTACATTTTTATTTATATAGATTTGATATATTTTTTAAAAACGAAACTAATAGCTTATAGTTAATTTTAAGGTGCATAGCGATTGTAATAATCATATATATATATATATAGGGAGAGAGAGAGAGAGGGAGAGTGGAATCTCGATCTATCGTTTATCAAGGGACCGGTTGAAATGAACGATAAATGCGGGAAAACTATAGATGCGGAAACTTCACAAAGAAATATGATCGTTGGGAATGGATAAAATGAACAACACATACGGAAAAACGATGGATCCGTGAACGATCGATCGAGAATCCACTGTATATACCGCGTGGCCATAATTAAACTGACAGTGCTCACAGTGTTCTGTAGCGCGATCTATTTGCGAGAATGACGCCACATTTTGTAGGAAGATTAAACAAGACGGGGGACGAAGGATTCCGCGAAAAAATAAATTAGTTCCAAAAGTCACAGCTAGGGGAATATTTGGCACTGTGTAATAGAAAATAAAGTGTTAAAAAATGCAAATCAATACGGAAATTACCTTTTATTTTGCATTCAAATGAGGTTCAATGTGGCTGCCGTTGTTGTGGACCACATATTGCATTCTGTGCACAGTATGCACAACAGCAGAAAGTAACATGTCTGCAGGAATCTCCCGTACAGTCCGTGATATGTTATCCTTCAACGTAGCTAGGTCCTGGACCACTCCTTGATAGACCTTGGACTTAAGGTAACCCCATAGCCAGAAGTCACATGGGGTAAGATTAGGCGACCGAGGTGTCCATGCAGTTGGAAAGTAGCGGCTAATGACTCTTTCTGTTGTGAATTTCTGTCGTAGCAGCTGTTGCACCCGTACAGAAACGTGTGGAGGGGCTCCATCTTGCATGAAAATGATTTTCCCCATGTATTGTCTTTGCTGAAGTGCCGGAATGACAAAGCTGTTCAACATGTGGCGATATTTCTCTCCGGTAACAGAACAGGTTTCCGGTCCTGTCGGGGTAATGTTCTCATAGAAGAATGGACCTACGATAAATTCCGCTGTGAACCCTCACCAAACAGTTACCTTTGGTGAATGTAAGGGAATTTCTGTGACTGCATGTGGTGTTTTGTCATCCCAAATTCGGCAGTTCTGGGTATTCACAGTTCCATGCAGGTAAAAGTGGGCCTCGTCTCCCCATACGATTTTCCACGGCCAAGCATCATCCACCTCCATTCTGGCAAGAAAGGTGAGAGCAAAAGTCAATCGCTTATCATGGTCGGGGTACAGTAACTTCTGCACACGGCTGATCTTGTACGGATAGAAGTTGATAATCTTCCGTAAGATTTTCCATACCGTACACTAAGGCACATCCATATTCCAAGCTAATCCACGAGCGCTAGAGGTGGCAGCAATATTGTCTGGTTCTCTGTCGACAATCGCCGTAGCAACTGCTTCGATTGTATCCTGTGGTACAGGTTTTCGTCCTCTGCCTGACTGAACCTTCATAGAACCTGTTTTCTCAAACGTCGCAACCATTGCTTTTAGCCCATTAACTGACACAGGACTGTTACCTTTACACATTTTTTTGTGCGTTCTAAAAGCACGAAGAGCGGCTGACGCGTTGCACTGGTTGAGGTAAAAGAATTTGACCAGTAACGCACGCTCGACTAAAGAAGGAGACATTGCACATAAACTTTCAATCCGATTGATTCCAAACGTAACACATTGCCTTTTAAAACCCAAGCAGCTGGCAGTGTGCCAATGGAAGTAACGTGAAATTTAAATAAAGAACTTCTTCTTCTGCTCAGCGTACGTGATATTGCAGATCACGAGACTTTATCGGTGTTTATGTAGATTTTACGCTTTTTTAAAAGTGTTGCCATATTGCACTTGAACTAAATAAGAAAATGTTCATAATAAAAGGCAATTTTAATTCGTATTAATTTTCATTTGTTAACACTATTTTCTATTACACAGCGCCAAATATTCCCCTACGGTGACTTTTGGAACTAATTTATTTTTTCGCGGAATCCTTCGTCCCCCGTCTTGTTTAATCTTCCTACAAAATGTGGCGTCATTCTCGCAAATAGATCGCGCTACAGAACACTGTGAGCACTGTCAGTTTAATTATGGCCACCCGGTATATATATATATATATATATATATATATATATATATATATATATATATGAGAGTTGCTGCAAGTAGATTATTAATTATCTTCAAAACTTTTTTTACTATTGACTATTATTTTAGTTACTCTGATGTGCGTCTTTTAAATATGCAAGTTCCAATTCATAGCAGATGTTTAAACACATTAAAACACTATAAAAACCTTATGAGTAGTTAAAATGATTCCTAACCAAATAGTAAATGGAACTTTAAAAATATATTGTATTTGTTTATACAGGATACACATACTTCATCACATATACTGAAGCTTCTTCAAGTCTTTGTTAATGCACTGTATTAGCCAAAAGAGCAGTCATCTGTTAATAACAATTTCTCAGATAAATAATTACGTTCTAAATGAAGATTGATGAATTTCTTGGTATCTAAGATCTTTAGAGTAGCTTAAAATTTGCTTCAATGCCAACTTTTAGAATCATATATTTAGGAAAAATAGATCTAGAAATAATTCTTACAATCGTTCAGTATTCGTTTTTCTTAGTTACAGATAAACTAAATGAGATCAAATATAAATTTCAATAGCATTATTTATTTTTTTAAACAAATCTTAGTTTATCGCTTCCCTCGGGAACTGTATTATTTAAATACAGCAATGAATCTAGATGCATTTAAATAGCATTCAATCCATCCACACACACACATACAGATACACACACACACGTACACACACACACACACACGTACACACACACACACACACACACACACACACACACACACTATATATATATATATATATATATATATATATATATATATATATATATATATATATATATATATATATATATATATATATATATATATATACAGGGTGTCCATAATTAAAGTCCCACTTTCAAAAGGCTGCAAAAAATGAAACACTGGTCAGAATGACTTCAAATTTGAACTAAATATACTGGAAGAAGGGAGGAACGATTTGGCATAATAAAAAAAAAATTCCAAAATGTCTGCAACATTTTGGAACTTTGTTTTATTATGCCAAATCGTTTCCCCCTTCTTCCAGTATATTTAGTTCAAATTTTAAGTCATTCTGACCAGTGGTACTTTTTTTGCAGACTTTTGAAAGTGGGACTATAATTATGACACTCACACCAGTATATTCAGTTTAAATTTGAAGTAATTCTGACCAGAGGTTCCTTTTTTGCAGCCTTTTGAAAATGGGACTTTAGTTAGGGACACCCATAATTAAAGGTGGGTGTCCATAATTAAAGTCCCACTTTACCAAATGGCATTTACCAAATGGCCAATTTACCAAATGGTGATTTACCAAATGGCAAGGAAATATACAGTCAAATCTGCTTCCCGTAGTCGGCCGGTGCAGGATTTTTGTAATACTTTGGACCTTGCTGCAATCAATGCCTGGTTTTTATAGAAAGCTGTAACTGGTAAATCTATTAGTAGACAGCAATTCATTCAAAACTTGGTTGAAGAATTGAGTGAAAAGTTTGTTCTCTCCCGACAAAAAAAGGTGGCAAAAAGAGAGTGTGAAGCAACCAATGAAAACGACGGACAACCACAAATTGAGCATAAACGAGTCCGATGCAACAGTTCGAAATCTTAAAATAAAACTATAGCTATCTGCTGAAAATGTAAAGCACCCATTTGTAGAAAACGTACGAAACGTATTACTCAGTTTTGTGCGCAATGCATACAGTAAATTGAATTGTATAATCTGTAAAACTAGCAAGCAACTGATAATTTTTAATTTTTAATTTTTGGAAATTATGCCTAAACTTATTGAAAAGAGATGCTCTGTTTTTTCATTGAATTTAGGAAATTTATGTCATATTTTGTTAACGAGACATGTTATTATATTCAAGGATATACAATTTTAAATAATATGATTTTGTAAAAATTAAGTTAATTTCTCTTGATTTATATAAATTATTTAATGTAAATTCTGAGAAATATTGATTATTATTTAAAAAATAAAGTGCTTTGTTAACTAAATTAAGCGCTTGTGCATATTTTTATAGGTTTACAATCTAGGGTCAAAATGACCCTCTCCGCGCTTCTAAGTACAGTAACCACCGCTTATAGTGATCAGTGGTTATAAGAATCAACCGTTTATAAGAATCAATATCGCAAAAACAAAAACAAATGTATTATTTCCATGTTAAAATTTTCGCTTTAAAGAATCAATCCACCGGTTTTAAGAATCAGTTTACACTCTTCGCTTTCCTTTCATTTTTTCAAAAAAGTCACTTAAACACTCAAAAGGAACGAAGTTTTTTGTTGTTGATTTTTTTAAAGAAAGAGAGAGAGAAGATGGGATGGAATACAGTCGTAAAGTGCATCCCTTTCTTTGTTAGACATAACATAATAGTTTCCCCTTAAACGCTTTAGCTAAACACTGTCATATTAACTTGACCCAGGGGCATCCTAACCGTCCAGATCCGATTTCACTTTTTTCCACTGACAAACAAAGACAGGGACTCTTTTTTCCCCACCTCCCATATCCTGGTTGCGGCTTCGTGGACCCTGAAACCCATAAAACTTCGGCGAAGTGTCCACAATCACTTAGGAAAACGTGACATTATTAGATTCAGCACGTTATCAAACCGTGAAACGTAAGAAGGTGAATCTTGGTATGAAACTATTGGTATTGAAAGAGGTATAAACAGCCTCCAGAAAACTTCATTACGTCAAACTACCATAGAAAACTTTTTCTTGCACCCTTCCTGTAGTTGAAATGTTAAACTGTTAAGCAGGTATGCTGTAACAAATATTGGATTTTTTTTCTCTTCCTATAATCATGTGTATCTACTTATCGGTCTAGAAATTAAGTTGTATTTTTAAAATTATAAAAAATAATTTTAATAAAAGATAACGTATATTAAAGAGTATTTTATGGTAAATTTTCTAATATATGTATATATAGGTGTGTGTGCGCATGTCCAAAAACCTAAATTTCGGCTATAAGAATCAACCGCTTATAAGAATCAAAAACAGTAATAACAAACGTGATTCTTATAAGCGGAAATCACTGTATATGGAAAGTCCCGCGGTTCTAGTGTTAAAATCGAGATATCATGTCTCTCGTACCTTGTGGAGGCATTGGACCCCACCCAATTTCTTTTGACGTCGAAATTCGTGAAGAGCTGCAACAACATTTCCCTGGTTTTGACAAAAAAAGTTTTAAGGTTAACGCACATTCTTGTAATTTAATTGCCATCGCAACTGAAAGAATGATACTCACTCGATCTCATTCTTTTTATACTCAGAATTCACTTTCAGTTCATATGCTTATGCAATTCATATTTTTTTCTTCTTCAATTGCACTGTCACATTTATCAACTTTTGTACCGTCATAATGCTTCAAAATGTAAAAATAAAAGTTTTAAATGACTTTTTACTGTGCGCAGTTATTTATTGCATAACTTTTCAAGCATTTAAGCTGTAATGCGCTCCTTAGCGGACTTTTTTTTTCCATCTTTCAGCGCATCCTTTGAATTGTCTATCTGCAAAATTTCAGCTTAATCCGCCTTTTAGTTACAGCTATATATTGCTCTGAATAGGCTAAGTTTAATTATGATCACCTGGTATATATACATTGGAATCTCGATCGATCGTTATCCGAATAATCAAACGATTATTCGGATAACGATTCCCGTATGTTTCATTTATTTCACCCAATCCCGTATTATTTCCATAGAAAACACGCAAAAACAGACTGGATGGACCGTTTCTCTATCCATTGTTTTACCGGAAAATTCTTCCAGAATATCGCAGATTTACTACTATTTTACCGGATCGATATTGTTTTTTCAAACTATCAAAACCTGAACTATATATATGTCTGGATTGAACTAGAATTACGCAAATAACTGACTATTAAACAATGACCAGAACATTTGAAATGCACGTTCTCGTATTTTTGCTCTTTCGCCTGGTTTCGCATCATCGTGTCACCCCCCACTAAGTGATCGTCGTTAGTGTTCCTTAATTCTTTAGTCTCTGAAGCATCCTTTAATCGGCAACATTACAAATTATTCCTCTATTCAAAATTTCTATTCTTCTCAGTCATGGCTCCCAGTCACCCAACCTGAGCTGTTCCTTCTCCCGTCTGTCTTTTCCTGTTGGTCTGGAGGGGGGGAGGTGCCAGGGTTTCAGGATGGACTAGCATGTTAGTTTCTGATTGCTGTTGTAAACACTGGCCATTGGTGTTCCTCCCGGAAGGCTTACCTACCTGGGACCCAATCCACAGCAATGGAATGAGGATAGTTTCAAATGATTCACTGCTGGCGTTTCCCCTACAGACTTCGAAAAGTATTTGTACGTTGTAGTTGAGTAGTGGCATTGTTCCTGAACAATTAAAAGTTGCGGCGAAAGTCCGAGATTAAAGGGCATGTTCACATATAATCTGTCAGCGTAAGCGGTAAGCGTTACTCGCATTAAAATATATTTAACCAATTACAAACCTCCAAACGATTTTCCCCGAAACTGTTAATGCCTGTGATTGGTTTAAAATTTGTTAATACGAGTAACTCTGACGCTGAGGGATTCTATGTGAAAAGACCCTAAATCTTTAGTTTTTCCTAACTTTAACTATAGATACATTTTTTTAAACTTTGAAAATGAATCGTTCAGCTAAAAAATTTTGAAAACGTTGAAAAAAATTCCTCTGAAAAACATGTTGACTTATTATTTAGGAACAGCAGCGTCTATGTTGAATTCCATTTACGTAAAGAGAAAGAAGTTCGGGAGCATATAGTGTGGAACATCTTCAATAACTAGAGAGGCTCGCAAAGAATTTTCGCAAAGGTTTAGAGACCTGGAAAATATATCACTTGGTACCAACAATCGCGTACCGCAAACAAATCTGTTGATGGTAGCATTATTCAGGAGAAAGTAAAAAAAAATGCCGAAAGACTTGGCATTAAGGATATTGCGACATCAAACGGGTGGATAATATGTTTCAAAGATAGTCAGAATCTTGCCATGAAACTGAAGGGAGAGAGTGTATCTATCGATACAGTACGAACATCATCGTGGATTAACGATATTCCAATGCTGCTCGAGAAGTACCATCTTCGAGACATTTACAATGCAGATGAAAATGGACGATTTTATAACTGTCTTCCACATAACACACCGAAAATTTAAGACTTGTCATTGTGGTAATTGGGAGGATCTCTGTGTTGCTTTGTATTAACAGTGATAGAACTTGTTGAACTTGATTAAAACCCATAGAAAAGATATGGTAAATATGTATAGCAGAATGTAGCAGTGGGCTGAAGCAGGAATAAAATAAGAAGCAGTAGTTTAAAAACAGGAAACGTAGGTTTATTTTTCATCACAAAGTAAACTCGAGCTAACATTTAGCGTTGGCGATAGCATTCGGTCTAATACAATGCTCCGACTGACCTCGACGTGAGCTAAGTAAAGCCAGCACGTTATATACATTCAAACCACGTGGGTATCTGTCTGATTTGCATATTCGGGAAAATTTACGCCAAATAAACATCAAAATAATTGTCCTGAAAAGTAATACTTCACTTATAATTAATAACAAAAATTGCTACACATACAATAACAAATATTGCAAAAACATATAAACACCGGAAAAAGAAATGTTAAATTAAAACATCGCAACCAGCGTTCAGGAATGACGTCCGAACATCGCAACTTGCGATCAAAAGAAACAGTTTCATCACGTCATTCCCGAAGCATGCACGTCACCCGCTATACGGGAAAAACATAACGTTTAACTTCCAAATTGGGAAGACAGACTGTGGGAAGTATCCCAACAGAACTGATATACGAGCCAATAGTCATAGGCAAATCACTGAAGTCTAGGTGTTTCAAAACTTCAAAAACTTTACTATTAAAATGCTATGAGAATAACAAGGCATGGATGACTGCAAAAATTTTTACTTCATTTTTACGAGACCTTGATGCAGAAATGTACATTCAACAAAGAAACATTTGATTGTTTGCAGACGATTGGGATGATCACCCTAGTGAACAACGTTTCTGAAAAATGTAAAATTTATCTTCTATCCCGCTAATTGTACAAGTGTTGAGCAACCATTAGATATAGGTATTTTAAAGTCTTTAAAAGGTTATTCTCTAAAACAACTTGAACGGAGGGCAGTATGTGTAATAGATTCAGGCCATAAAATTGATAAAAGTTTCGAAAGATTGATGTCCTTCAGGCTGTGCAGTATATACTGACCTGTTGGAGTGAAGGAAAATTAGTTCATAGTAATTAACTGCTTTAGGAAACATGGTTACGGCATTTTCCCTTCATGTGATGAAGTACAAGCGGATGTCACTGGAGACGATTCGAGCAGATTAGAAACAACACAGACACTAGATTTTAAATATGTTTGTTACATTTGAAGAGGATTTCGCAACTTGTGAGTTGGAAACAATCGAGTGTGAACGCAAAGTTTATTGAGACAACAGAACACATTGGAGATGTGCTGAAGAAGATCCACTAACTTTACCTTCGTTTTCGGAAGCATGCGGGGCGTTTAAAAAATTGGAAAGATTCTTTTATACTCTCACAGAATAGTGGATGTTGAAAAGAATGTTATTGGCAACACACAAAATATATTATTTACTTGTGCAGAGAAAACTGTCAAAAAACAAATGTTGATTAAAGACTATTTTAATTGAATCAAAATTCATGTACTTATACGTGTATTTAAAAAAATTATCATTTTCTTGGATTTTAGTACACCTTTGTAATTTTATGTTTAATTTCACAACAAGCATCTTTGCTTTTATGTATGTGAGTAAAAATATTTTTGGGCTATCAAACATTTAGGTTTGTTAAAACTAGACTTATTAATTTTAAGATTTCTAAATTCATACGAAGTAAAGTAATACTTTAAATTTTTAACCGAAAAATTACCGTTAACAGTAACAATTTTTAAATGCATAATTTACAATTAAATTTAACAGTATATTCCTCAGTTACTTCTAATGAAGAAGCTAACGTATTGTTATACTCACATTTTTTAAGAAGTTTAGCTTTAAATACTAAAATTAATTAAGACTAAACTAAAACTAAATTAGTTAATTATAGTACTAATTATAGACTAATACTAAAATTAATTAATTATAGTACTAATTATGCACATAGATGCTTCTTATAGGTTGAAAAACTCTTTTCATCTGCAAAACGATGAACTATTTAAAACTAAAGAAAGGAGACATTATATATACATAATTTTATATATTTAAGTTTATTGTTCCTCTTCGAAAATTATAGCATAATGAAATAGTTTTCAGACTTTTGCTTGCGATGCTGTATATTTAAAAAGCTTTAAATAAACAATGATTCTCTCCTTACTAATTAAATAAACTGCTTATATCTTAAATTGCGATCCTTAGAATTCAGAAAGCTCTTGCCGGCCTAATCCCACGAAGGGAAAGGTATTGTAATTAGGAATATTTAATGATAAAATCTTAAGCATTATTGACCAGACATTTTACTTTAGGATTACATTTGTGGACTACATTACTTTTAGGATTACATAGTTTGAGGAAATGGTACACTATAGTATAATAGTAATTATCTGCAACAAAAGTTTTGTTTAAAAACTGCAAAAAATTGTACGGTGCTTAAATCGGGTAATTTTTTTTGGTTTTTCAATGTTCATATTTCTGTAAAATTTAACTTATTACATCTTTATGGCATCCTGATTTAATTTGAAAATATTTACAATATCCAGATAATATTTCGATAAAACATAGATACATAATATTATTAATACACACACACACACACACACACACACACACACATATATATATATATATATATATATATATATATATATATACAACCTCTGACAGTAAAGTTCGGTGAATGAAGTCAGAACGGCCGATCTGGCAACACTGGCGAAACAAAACGCTGCACCTGCGTAGCAGTAGGTGTTGACCATCTGCCCCCACCGTTGTTCAGTTGAGCATCGTTTGTGTTCCGTGTAAGACTTGTTTTACAAAGTGCTTGTTTAGTGCGTTTGTTCCGTCCGACAAATCGTTACCCACAATTTAGGGATGAGAAAAGCGTGTTGTCGTCTTGTGCAACACATCACTTGGATGACGATCACAAGCAGGCATGTTAGAGGTTTCACAGGATTTTATCGAAACGGCGGATGCGACACCAAATTTCTTGAACTGTATTGTCACTGAGGATGAGTCTTGATGTCTCAGGTACGACCCTGAAACGAAACGGCAAGCATGGAATGGCGTTCTCCTGCATCACCTCGTCGGAAAAAGGTCAGAGCAGAAAAATCCCGCATCAAAACGATGGTCATCACCTTTTTTGATAGTCAAGGCATTATCCACAAGGCATTTCTACCTGAGGGAACGACGATGCATGTTGAAGGGTACATAGAAATTTTGACCCGTTTCATGAAACGTCTACGCAGGGTACGACCCCAGTACGCACAGCAAGGTTCATGGTTTTGTGTTCACGACAATGCTCGCCCTCACACATCCAATATCGTCAAACAGTTCCTGGCAAAAAAGGGGGTGGTGCAAATTGAACATCCACCATATTCGCCAGATCTCAATCCTCCAGACTTCTTCCTATTTCCACAGCTCAAACTCGCTTTGAAAGGAAAGAGATTTGACGATATTCCTGACATCCAACTAAACGTGACGAGGCTTTTGAACTCCATCCCAAAAGAAGACTTCTTGCAAAGTTTCCAAAGCATGTATAGCAGATGTCAGCGGTGCATAGTTATAGGAGATGACTATTTCGAAGGACAGTAAGGTAACTTTCGTTAATATTTCATCTACGTTAATGTTACAAGACTATTCACCGAACTTTATTGTCAGACCTTGTATATATATATATATATATATGTGTGTGTGTGTGTGTGTGTGTGTACATTAATAGTATTTCGATATATTTTGGATATCTTATCTAAAATTTATTCTAGAATTATAATTTAAACATTATTCTGATGAAATTTAAAACTATAATATACTTTTAGTCACGCTGCATTTTTTAAGTAAACAATCCTAAATTTAGATATTGATATCATGCCTTTAAATTAAAAACGAAAAATATTGTTTCAAATATACTTATAATGTGTACAATCATTATCTTTACCTCTCATATTTTAACGTATCTGGAAATTTGCATCGTAAATTTGCATCTAAGAAATTTGCATCGTAAACAGATGTTTTCAAAATATATTGTGGTCAGCGAAAGTTGCTTTAGTAAACAGTAATTGGCTTAAGGGGAGACAAAAATATCCTCGCGAACAACTTGTGACTGTTGAACATTAATATTAGGAAATAATTATCATTAATTTCTGAATTTATGTTTTAAATTTTGGTATGGACCTTTAGAATATTTAATACATCTTTCAGCAGCTTTATTAAAGGCATAACATTCAAGAGTGTTGTTTCCTTACTAATAAATAATAAAGTCTTTAGAAAGAGAAAATGTTTACAAAAAATATGTGGATGTTGTTGGTAAGATCTTCAAAGACTATTTTTATCTACTGGGGCGGAATACTTTTACTTTTCTGTTACAAATGTTGGTTATTAGGCCACTGGCGTTCCAAGACAAAACAAGAGACGAAAGTGCAGGTCACCCATCAAAATGTAAAGCAGTTGTAGATTGGCACAAGACGCAGTCGGGCGAATCAGCCAGATCTATCCGGAAAAAATGTGTTCGGAGACAGTCTGGGCAACCATTCACCTCTCGTCTTTTAAGAAATGTGTCAATCTGTCCGACTATAGCTCAGCCTTACAAGGATTAAAAAACAATAGACGCCATGGGGTTACAGTGCAACGACAAACTCTCATTAAGGAAGATTGCTATATCGATGATACAGAATACAGAATGAAGTTAAAGGTAAGACTGTATAAGACTGTCAGACCAATACAGTCAGCCAAGTTAAATAAAATGAAAGAACTTTAGATGTGCCAAAATAAGGCATGCATTTCAATGAAGTGGATCATTAAAAACAAAAGAGTGTAGAACACTGATGGAGACTTAATACACCGGATCTCCGTTCAGTGGATCCCTGCACACTGTGACTTGCTTGGAAATTGTGATATCGAACCGTCCAGACAGAAGGGTGCAGAGGCTTTGCAGAAACACAACACATTCTTGACATACTATTCTTCCAAGCCTTTTATAAAAAAGGACCTGCAAAAAAGCTTTTAAATCAAAATCTAATGAATCTTCTTGAAAAATGCCCTGGGTTTCTCTATGCAAACATTCTTCTATTGTTCCTAACTCTCCACGTTTTTCTACGGTTGCATGTTTTAGATTTATGGGGCAGAATATGCCGTGTGCTATCGTGCATTTTTATTCTGAAACAATTCATAGTGTGTTGTTGAAGGTGATCAGATTCATGTCACATTACGTAACTTAACTGCTAGGGTTTTTACTGACCATATTTAAAAGAAAGGAAAAATGTTATATGTTTTATATGTATTTCAGTTTTCTACATTTAAGAGATTCGTTTAAATGTAGCTTGATAGAAATACTTTTCCAGTATAGTAAAAGTCCTGAAAGAGAAATTCTATGTCTTATTAAAATGTTCAAAAAATCCATACCCAAAACAGTTAAGAGTTACATTTCATTTCCCACTGAAAAAATAAGTTAAAAATTATCATTTTGTTGTTCAAAGAAGTTACAAAATTTGCCGTTAATATTATTTTTGTCGTTGTTAACGTGAATTTCTTCACGTCGTTATTTTACCGTTGTTCCTGCTCTTATTGTTGTTGTATTTTCGCACTGTTGTGGTCATTGTTATCAACGTCACACCATTGTCGTTATCCTTGATGCTTTTATTCCTGTTCTTGTTTTTGTCTTTTTGCTGTTGTCGCTGATGTTGAAATCATTGTTGCTGCTAATGTTCTTCCATACTTTTTTCTATTATTGTTGTATTGTTGCTGCTGATCTTCCCGTTGATTTTGTTATTGTTGTTGTTCGGTTTATTACTGATCATGCTCACAGCAAAGAAAATATATTGTATGCATTACAAGTATTCCAATTTTCCACTTTTAAGAGATTCATGTGATTACAAGCTTTTGCAATGTTTTTGCAATGTAAACTGTTAAAAAATTTTAAGTACAAAACAGTTAAGCAATGTATTTCATTTCCCCTGAAAATAAGAAATTTTTTGTTGTTGTTCTTGGTAGTGTCATTGTTGACGTGTTTTTATCGTTGCATGTATTGCTGTTGTTTTTCGTTACTGTTTTGCCGTTCTAATCGTTGACGTTCCTCGAACCATTGTCGCTATTGTTACCATTTTGTTTTATTTGAGCTTGTCGTTGTCCTTTTGTTGCTGTCGTTGTTGCCTAAATCATTGTGATCTATCATGTTCTTTACATCGTTTATGTTATCCCTTTTCTATTTTTGTTGCTGATCTTCTCGTTACCATGATTTATACCATAAATACCACGAATAATGTATACCATGATAAACTTTTACCATTAAACTTATACCATGAATAAATGCAAAGTTGATTGAAATACCAACATACGAATCAGTAGAAATAAAAACGGAACTGAAAAGACTTGCATATTTTAGATTTTCTAAACGAATTTTTTAGCTGTTTTTTCTTTTAATATACACTATTAAAAACTCATTCTTACTTCTTCAATCAAATAAATTTAACTATCATAAACCTTTGTAATACACATGTCAGTGGAAATAAAGGATTTGAATGATCAACACTTTTGCCTTTTCGGCATTTCAAAATGTATTCTTCACCTGTTTTACCTTTTAAAATGTATAAAATTGGTTACAATTCATTTCCTCTTCTAGCAATGTAGTGGGGATAATTTTAACTCACGTCAAACGTATTCCGAAAAATTTTGAAAATATTTATCAAAGGTTATCACATATGGCATGGGAAACAGACACGTCAAATAGGGTAACTCAATAATAGTTCGGCTACCTGAGCTTTCGCTGATAAGCCTTGTTGGACCTGAAATCCGCAACTCCGTAGCAATACCTGCAAACTCAGCCTATTGTTAGTCACCTGTTCAGTATATTAGTATGGACCTAGGAGCCGGATATACAGATCTGCAATCCGATTAAGGCAACCCCCGGCCCTCGTCAAATAGGGTAAACTTGTATCATTCCAGTTCTCCAATAGTAATTCTTTTACCTTTAGTCAATTCATTTAGTCAATTCTTTTACCTTTTCGGTACTTTACCTTTAGCGTGACACCACTTAGCCCCAAATGTAAATCAGTGCCTCCAAGTCATGCAGTTAGCGGGGCGCCAAGGATTTCAACTTTCACCGCGGACTGTGCCAAACATCGTGACTCGTCCTTTTCAATTTTAAATTTTATTGCCGTAGCTTTTTTGTTTTGCGCATAAACTGAGATGGATTTTACGATCCGGCTAGGAATCCAGCTAGGAACGTTTCCCTTTGAACCCCAAATATAATATCGTGGAAACTGAATCTCATACCCAAACGGTGAAGCGATTATGCGGCAGTGACAAATGGCGTCATAAATGCCAGCGGTTTACTGCTCAACACCACCTGCTATCGTACTTGGTTGAATTCATGTGGATTCGGATGCATTCAAAACTGAAATGTTTTCTGCAATTTGGAAGATATTTGCAATTTTGTGCCTGCTGTGTTAATTTAATTTTATCTTTTTATTTGTATTTATAGTATAAACTTTTGGATGCATCAAATAATTGTCTACGACAAGATATTCTGTCCTATTATTTCCCATTCTTACATTTATGATAGGCAACGACTTGGCGACATTTTTATTTGGCCCCAATATTTGGCGACATTTATACGGTTTTTTTTTCTGGCCATGATTGCCTTCGCAAGCATCTCCACAGAATTAACTTGGCTCCCGACCCTGTTTGTCTCCTGTGTAATAACCAGGAAGAAATGGACATGCTTCACCTTGCTTCTTGCCCTGCGCTACCTCCCGTTTCTTTATGGGAGCGCTATTGGATTGCCAGACATAAGTTGATGGATTAACGGATGTTGTTCTTCTACTTTTGTCTTTCTGATATCTGTTGCCCTGTAATACTTGCTATTGGGGGAAAGAAATTTGGCCCCAAGTGGCTTCCCACTACCGTAAAATTACCCAGTTACATATATAATATTTAAATTTATATTACCAATGCCGCGTGCTTTTAACATTAATATAACATGTAAGGATGATTAATGTTCTAGACGGTCCTAAAGAATAATAATAGTATAGTCATTACCTAAGCTGTGTGATGCATAGTTTTTTTCTAATCTTCCCTCTTAAATTTGTATTTATATCTGTAAAACTATTTATGGAAGAGTGTAGTTTCAAGAAATACTTATGCAGGAAAATACGAAACTGACGAGGCAATATAAAGTCCCTAAATGAAAATTTCGATCCCAAGTGATAAAAAAATCAAAATAGTACTAAAATTATAAAGAACATTGGTATTCAACATCTTGCAAATTATTTTCTTCAAGTGAATATTGCTTAACGCCGTCTGCGTTTTTCCTGCCTGTAGCGAAAAGAAAAATTAAGAGTTACCAAACACAGCGATGTCATTTCGAATTAGTGTCTATTATTTCACATGAATTTCTCGCATTTGTTCAGAAAATAATAGTTTTATGAAAACAAAACATCAAAAGCACCTGTTCAAAGTAAAACATAATTAATTTAAATTTAGAAATTCAAACATATTTTATCAAACACACTGAAAGATAGTCGATGAAATATTGAAAACTTCTACTCATATTTTATCAAAATATTGTTTTTATTAGCATTATGTTTTGCGCAATTTTAGTTTATTATTATAAATATATCTAAAAACAATTATTCTACGGGTGTTTCGAAAACAGTGATTTCCTATTTGCATTTTAAATTTTCCCATCGGAATGAACTAAAAATGATGTATGTCTTATATCTTTTATATTCAGTACAATCTCTATCTGTGAAATATTTAAAATCTTATATTTTTTATGATTCAACTCCCTTGTCTGGAATTTTATATGACTGTCAATTGTCCCGTGAACTGAATTGTTGATTATTATTACAGAGAAGCATCAGATTTGATATACCAGACCACTGAAGTCTCATTTCACAGCACTTCATTAAGACTGATGGAACCCTTCCTAGTAACAAGGTATTTCGGGTGCATTCGATTGTACTCATACATACAATTAGATTGATCGGTAGCAGATCAAAATGACGTGAAAATAGGCCATTAAATAGTCATTTGTTGCTTTAAATTTTCTGTTTCTCAGCTTATTTCCTAGAAATGGCATAGTGAAACACATGAAAAATAGGTATACATGTCTGGACAATTCTTTTTTTTTTTCTGCTCTAGGCACTGTAGTTGTGCCAGTCGAAAAGAAAAATAAGATCAGGACAATAGTTCGGGCCTGTCAGAGCAGTAAATTTTCTATGTAAAGTCTAAGGTATACATGTCTGGACAATTCTTTTTTTTACTGCTCTAGGCACTGTAGTTGTGCCAGTCGAAAAGAAAAATATGATCAGGACAATAGTTCGGGCCTGTCAGAGCAGTAAATTTTCTATGTAAAGTCTAAGGTATACATGTCTGGACAATTCTTTTTTTCTGCTCTAGGTACTGTAGTTGTGCCAGTCGAAAAGAAAAATAAGATCAGGACAATAGTTCGGGCGTGTCAGAGCAGTAAATTTTCTATGTAAAGTCTAAGGTATACATGTATGGACAATTCTTTTTTTCTGCTCTAGGCACTGTAGTTGTGCCAGTCGAAAAGAAAAATAAGATCAGGACAATAGTTCGGGCCTATCAGAGCAGTAAATTTTCTATGTAAAGTCTAAGGTATACATGTTTGGACAATTCTTTTTTTTACTGCTCTAGGCACTGTAGTTGTGCCAGTCGAAAAGAAAAATAAGATCAGGGCAATAGTTCGGGCCTGTCAGAGCAGTAAATTTTCTATGTAAAGTCTAAGGTATACATGTCTGGACAATTCTTTTTTTCTACTCTAGTCACTGTAGTTGTGCCAGTCGAAAAGAAAAATAAGATCAGGACAATAGTTTGGGCTATCAGAGCAGTAAATTTTCTATGTAAAGTCTAAGGTATACATGTCTGGACAATTCTTTTTTTCTACTCTAGTCACTGTAGTTGTGCCAGTCGAAAAGAAAAATAAGATCAGGACAATAGTTCGGGCGTGTCAGAGCAGTAAATTTTCTATGTAAAGTCTAAGGTATACATGTCTGGACAATTCTTTTTTTCTACTCTAGTCACTGTAGTTGTGCCAGTCGAAAAGAAAAATAAGATCAGGACAATAGTTCGGGCCTGTCAGAGCAGTAAATTTTCTATGTAAAGTCTAAGGTATACATGTTTGGACAATTCTTTTTTTTTCTGCTCTAGGCACTGTAGTTGTGCCAGTCGAAAAGAAAAATAAGATCAGGACAATAGTTCGGGTGTGTCAGAGCAGTAAATTTTCTATGTAAAGTCTAAGGTATACATGTCTGGACAATTCTTTTTTTTACTGCTCTAGGCACTGTAGTTGTGCCAGTCGAAAAGAAAAATAAGATCAGGACAATAGTTCGGGCCTATCAGAGCAGTAAATTTTCTATGTAAAGTCTAAGGTATACATGTTTGGACAATTCTTTTTTTTACTGCTCTAGGCACTGTAGTTGTGCCAGTCGAAAAGAAAAATTTTATCAGGGCAATAGTTCGGGCCTGTCAGAGCAGTAAATTTTCTATGTAAAGTCTAAGGTATTCATGTCTGGACAATTCTTTTTTCTACTCTAGTCACTGTAGTTGTGCCAGTCGAAAAGAAAAATAAGATCAGGACAATAGTTCGGGCGTGTCAGAGCAGTAAATTTTCTATGTAAAGGTCTAAGGTATACATGTCTGGACAATTCTTTTTTTCTACTCTAGTCACTGTAGTTGTGCCAGTCGAAAAGAATAATTTGATCAGGGCAATAGTTCGGGCCTGTCAGAGCAGTAAATTTTCTATGTAAAGTCTAAGGTATTCATGTCTGGACAATTCTTTTTTTCTACTCTAGTCACTGTAGTTGTGCCAGTCGAAAAGAAAAATAAGATCAGGACAATAGTTCGGCCGTGTCAGAGTAGTAAATTTTCTATGTAAAGGTCTAAGATATACATGTCTGGACAATTCTTGTTTTCTACTCTAGTCACTGTAGTTGTGCCAGTCAAAAAGAAAAATAAGATCAGGACAATAGTTCGGGCCTATCAGAGCAGTAAATTTTCTATGTAAAGTCTAAGGTATACATGTCTGGACAATTCTTTTTTTTTCTACTCTAGTCACTGTAGTTGTGCCAGTCGAAAAGAAAAATATGATCAGGACAATAGTTCGGGCGTGTCAGAGCAGTAAATTTTCTATGTAAAGTCTAAGGTATACATGTCTGGACAATTCTTTTTTTTACTGCTCTAGGCACTGTAGTTGTGCCAGTCGAAAAGAAAAATAAGATCAGGACAATAGTTCGGGCCTGTCAGAGCAGTAAATTTTCTATGTAAAGTCTAAGGTATACATGTCTGGACAATTCTTTTTTTCTACTCTAGTCACTGTAGTTGTGCCAGTCGAAAAGAAAAAAAGATCAGGACAATAGTTCGGGCGTGTCAGAGCAGTAAATTTTCTATGTAAAGTCTAAGGTATACATGTCTGGACAATTCTTTTTTTCTACTCTAGGCACTGTAGTTGTGCCAGTCGAAAAGAAAAATAAGATCAGGACAATAGTTCGGGCGTGTCAGAGCAGTAAATTTTCTATGTAAAGTCTATGGGAAAAGTATGCTCATGAAATGTAAATATTTTCTCTTCCGATAGTTAGCGTTCCCGTTTGATACGGTACTTTCTCAACGTATCGTCAACTATAAAACAAAAGGGTACCAGTAATATTTATACCCTCCAGTGCGACAGTCTCCTCAAAAACCTCCCTCGTGTAATTACTGCGGTCAATTATCGTGTTTTTAGACTCGATAAATGCCAATTCATCACAGCAGCCGTATATAAAGCGTGAACACGTTACAAACGGTAAGCGACTTCCTTCCATCCATCTGCCGCCGACATTTTTATTCAATTTCAAAAGTATGTTTTTCTCTCCGAAATTCATTATCATTGAACACCCGTTTTCCCACTGTCGTAACCACGCAGCCTTCCCCATAATTTACGACTAAAAATTCTTCGAAGATTAATGTATGCACCAATTTTGTCTTACCGCTTCAGTTTAAATTAACATTAATGAATCGATAGTCAAAAGTTCGATCAATTTAGTGATCGTCGTTTGAGCTATCTTTCAAACTATTTTGTTTAGAAAAGTATTTTTTTTTTCTTTTCCTAGCATTCTGGCATTCTTAAATTCCAATAAATTGCTTGAAGTCGTTGAAAAAAAGGTTTCTTAAAATAATAATAAATATTAATTTTAATTAGCTTTCGTTACATGCAAGTGAAACAAAAAAAAATGGGAACAATCGAAAAATCTAAAAGAAAGAAAACAATAGTTTATAGTTTATAACATTATATATATAACAGCCGTTGTCTCTGTATAACACTTCCGGGCTGTACTCATCTTTCATTTGGAGCCCTCAGTAAACAAACAGCCGGTTAGGCTTAATTTCAATTTCAGATGTGGATCAGAATTTTTTCTTACCTAAAAACTAATATCTTCTCCATCAAATCACGTTTGTTCAGCCTATTTTTCTATAAAACATTCAGAACTAAAAAAAATGGATGCTTTTAGCTGTATATTTAACAGTTTTTAAAAATCTGTTTACTTTTGCGATGAATTCTGAAAGTAAACGAACTTGAATGTGAATGAATCAAGTAGCTCAAGTATTCATATCGCGTAGTGAGCTGTAAAAAACTGGATGGCAGTCTAGTCCAATCGCATGAAAAACTAAATAAATAAAAAATAATGAAAGGGTTTGCTTTTACAAGGTGTGGATTAAATGCAATATTGTTAGATAATTCGAGATATTTTTTAACTTTCATATACTTTTTCCATTATGACGTCATTATTAGCATTATGACGCCAAAATGACGGGTTGGATGGTAGTCTACTACTCCAATCGCATGAAAAATTAAATAAATAAAAAAATAATGAAAGCGTTTGCTTTTACAAGGTGTGGATTAAATGCATTATTGTTAGATAATTCGGGATAATTTTAACTTTCATATACTTTTACCATTATGGCGTCATTATTAATATTATGACGTCAAAATGACGGGTTACCTTCTAGTCATTTGTTATTTAGAAAAATCAAGGGATTAAAAAACTGAAGTAATATTTATTCCAAATTATGAATACACCTTTAAAATACATGCTATTGTCAAATGCTATTTTCATCAAAGAATCAGTTTTCCCTCGCTTTTTAAAAATAACGTTTACAGTATTCACATGCAGCAGTTAGCGGATCAGACATTTGGACAGACATCAGCTATTTCGAAACTTATAGTGTCGTAAATTAGCTTGACGTTTCATCCGCTGAAACGCTTAAATGTCATAAAAATTCTTTAAAATGTATTCTCCCGTCCTGCAGTACATATCCACAAACACACCGTTCTGTATCTTATCTGTAAAATCTAACTAACATTCGCAAACGCCCGGTATTGCCTTTCGGTTATCAGCTTCCATCAGAATGCGGTGTTATTGTTTTTGTCCTGCTCTGAAAAGGACTCGATTTTCTGTTCTAATCATTATTTCCTTGTGTTTAAAACAAACGCTTTTATGACTGTGTTTAGCGGAAATTTACAAAGAAATTCTGCGCTAATCGCGCCTTTTATCTGATTTTTATGCTAATGAAGCTTGAAAGAGACATCCATTGTTTCGCAAAAATTTTAAAACTCTCTGGATTTCCTTTTAAATTCGGATATTATTTATCAATTGTCAGGAATTGTTAGTAATTGCTTCGCATTTTAAATGGTAGGGAAAATGCAATTTATGAGTTGTCATTCTGTTAGTTTAAAATGTGCATTTATGTTATTTATTTCTTCCACGTCCTGCCTTTTGGGGGGAATGTTTCGAAAGATACACAAAGTAAAATGGTTTCTACCATTAATAATTATGTGAACAAATAAACTTTGCATCCAAATATAGCAGATTTGTGTAAGTGTATATGTGTGTGTGTTATATGAGGGATAGAGCGTCACTCCCCTTACGATTTACGGCTAATTTAAATACATATTAATATGGCAACTTGGAGATGATACTACGACTGATACTGCCATATGCCTTCTGGTTTCTGAACTGTCACTCCGAACAATCAACCACAGACCCATTCCTGTTGCTCCGCCAACTGACTCATTTCCCATTAGCTCTCTTCGTAGAACTCGCTGCTTCTCTCCCATTGGATCTCTGTCCGGCCATCTTTACTCTTTGAAACTTCCTCAATTGTCTCAGGTTAAATATTTTTTTCCAAAATACCCTCTCTCTTTTGCTAATCTTTTTTCTACACCCCCAGTTATTCCTTCATTACCTACCAACCTAAAATGTTAAAACGTTGTGTAATTTAATTTAATTCACTTTTTTCCCTCTCACTCTTTCTTCACGCACACTCTCAGTACTATTATTATCAATTTTAGAGCACGGTAATGTTGTATTCCACATCGAATACAGTGGATATGGAGCTCTAGCTCCCTGGAGCCTCTAAAGTTAATTATGCCTATACCTATGCCGCCGTATGCAGAACCTCTTTTGCCCATGTGTACTTGCTGGTTGATGAGTATATCTGTAATACGGACTCTTATACATATTTATATACGGCGAAACATATTTATTTACGTCTCTAAACATGATATGACTTCCCTTACCAATATTACTCGTACAGGGTCGGTCAGAATGAACTCCTCTATTTCAAACTTTAACCCTTTCACGGGTAATAAACCTCCCTAGTTTGCACGGTGGAGATTTTTTTCCCGATTTTTTTTCAACCTAAAGATCTTGAAAATTTTTCCAATTAAAGTTTGCAAAATATTTTTACTTCTTTAAACTGATAAAGGATGGCAGTACTAACTATTTTTCTGCTCATTTAACTGGGATACATTGAATGCAAGTGGAAAAAAAATTTAGTTTTAGGCGTTTGCACTGTGCAAACGGCGCCCCCTGAAAGGGTTAAAAAGAGGAGAATGAAAAAGTTTACGGAAAAAAAGCTTTCTATTTTCGAAAAGTACTTATAATGCAATTTTTTCCAGTAGTTTTTGAAAATAACATATCTCAGGGGGCGCTTGCTATTTGTAATACACCGCCGAAGCCGTTCTCCAAAGTTTGCCACCACTCTGTTGATCATCTCTGGAGAAATGACAGGGAGCTTTCTCACGAACAGCGGGATTATGGATTTGTTGCACATTTGCAAGTACTCTAATGTTTAGAGGACGATCACTTGGTCAGACCCCATCGCTCTCACGTTTGAATCCCGTCGCAAGATTGATTTTCGATCAGGAACGACATCATTTGCATAGAGCCCTAAATGCTTCCCGCGTCGCGGTTACAGAATCGTTGCCTGTAAAGAAGCCATAAGCGGCATCAGAAGCCATAAGCGCGTCCTAAATCCCCTCTGTGTCAGACTTGCAGGGTAGTTGTTTTAAAACAACAACTCAAAAATTAAACCGTGATGTTCACTGGAACGACTCTTGGTGTCTACTGTCGACTAGAAAATCTGCAAAAACTGTTGCCACCTCGAGCATCGCCCTACCCCCCTACCCCACCCCCTTATCAGTGACCTTCAAAAATGCGGGAGTCCATTCTACCGCACCGTGTACAACGCAATACTGGGCAGAAATTGCCATGATATATATAAAAAATTATGAATACACGTAGCATGGTCACTTTAGCAATGAGAAGACAACGTTTTGTGTTTATTTATTTAAGAAAGGATCCGTTTTTAACAACATTTTTCATAGACTTCGTATCAAAACTGGTCCTTCCAACCTCAAGGCAGTCCATTTGCTGTCCGAAGCATCTCCGTGGTATTAGAATACATCACATTTTGAATTGAGTTTTCAAAAGTTATAGTATTCACACTGCATTGTAAATATTTATGAAAATCCATCGCACTGCGGTAAATCTGGATACGAGGTTGCTTTATTATTTAGATAAGAAAGCACAAATATAACGCAATCTTCTCGGAATTCAATACTTTTTTCTCCTATAAAATGTTTAATTAAAAATGCAATGGGAAATTTAAAAAAGAAACAGATTAAAAAAACTGGTATTAATTAAGGAAAAAAGCTTGAAAGATACTTTAGTTAAAATTCCAAAATCTCCAAGACTGCATACTGATGCAGCTTTTTGGCTGGAAACCGAGCATGCCTTTCTGGATAACAGGCATTTCTTAATCAAAACCTTTCCTACACCAGAATATATTTTGTGCAAGTCTAGCAGTATCATAGATGCATACCGAGGAACGACCCAGCATTGTCAGGAAATACTTGTAATAGATACTGGCAGGGTAAGAATCGATTCTCCGATTTTCATGCTGATTGACTCTTTTAGTTTGGCTCTTTTAACTGTATTTTTTACCTTTGTTTCCTCCGTTCACAGTTAGATGTAATCTTTTACATTTTTCCCCATTTTGTTTTTTTATGCTGATTATGCTATGTGCTGGTACACACTGGCGAATGATGTTGCATCAAGTGCCACTCCTGGAAGTAAAAAAAAATCATGATAATCATTAAAATTTGTTAAAAATAAAATGGGACATAAAAATACCGTTTGTATACTGGTATAAATCAAACATTCTTAATATCCATAAAGTAAATGCAACATTTATGTTAAAACAATTTAAATATTTATGTCATTGATTAATTTATGCTTTTTTTGTCATACGCATTTGCTGATTAATGTACAAATAACGTTTCACATTATGTCTATTTAAAAATTTTAAGTTTGTGTTTTTAACTGCTTAGCAGTTGCAAAATTCACAGTCAAAAATACAGCCAATAAAGCGTTATCACGGCATTGTAGTATTTATTATGCATTTACATGAAAGTTGCATTAATATTGAAATTGATTCAATACATATTCTATTATTCTCAAAAGTGGAGGGAGAAGTGTGCTTAATAACACCCATGAATAATAAATTGTCTGAAGTGCTTTCATGTGTAAGAAAGATATAATTGCATAAGGAATGAATATTAGTTATTCTTTCGGAAGACAAACTTCCATCATAATAAAAGAAAACCAAGGAAACGGTAAAGTATTGTATTAATAAACATACTTTATACATTTCTTGTGGAATATTTGATTAAAAGAAGAAATTCAAAAATATATTCATGGCCGCATAAATGTTTAAATTATCAACTAGTGTTTAGTATCTAACATATGCGTAAATCATCGGGATATTAGCAATATAGTTATAGAATATTTAATTCTATTTATTTATTAACTTTTCGCTTTTATCAGCACTTTATATTAATTTATGAGCTATCAATGTTGATGTCCCCCGTCAAACAATTATTCTTTTTGCTGTTAAAGATAAAATCAAGATAACCGACGGATAGAATGTTAAAGTTTGGTATAGATTATGCAGTTTGTTTGTATGTCATGTCAGATATAGAGTAAGGGAGTGTTGCCATCGAAAATAAATACTTTCACCTTGTCTTGCGAAATGCATGAATAACATGAAGTAAATGGACCAAATAGATTTTCTTTTCCATTTTGACGTCACTTATCGCTGAAGGGGACAGTGGACTTTTAAAATTGTGAAATTTGTCCAAAAATTCGATTTTTAAAAAAAATTTCCATCATAATAAAAGAGTAATTTCATCCTAGGAAATTCACCCTAGTTATAGGAATTTGTATTTAATTTAGATATTATGTGGTTATTAATAACAATAACTTTAAATGTGTTTTTCTCAACATAAAAATTTTCATGTCATACGAATATTCAAAATGCTCCAGGAGCATTTCTAATTATCATATTGCTTTGAATTTTAAGTTTTATATACTTAACTGTATATCAAATAAATCTTATTGAAAATAATTATGCTTCGTAACTCAGAATTTCTAAATTTTGTACTTGAAAATATGATTTATAGGTATTTTACGTAATAAAAAGAGTGTTTTCATTATTATTATTATTATTATTATTATTTTTTTCTCTTTATATTTTTAATGAATGCTTAAAATAAGCAATAAGTTTCATTGTTAGTTCTATAAGGTATCCCGTAAACAAAATTTACCATATTATATGCAAAAGAAATGCGCATGGAACATTTTTAATTAGGCCAATTTTTTATATAATTCATAATTCATAATTCATAAATTATTAATATTTCATCACTAGAAGGTAACCCGTCATTTTGACGTCATAATACTAATAATGACGTCATAATGGAAAAAGTATATGAAAGTTAAAAAATATCCCGAATTATCTAACAATATTGCATTTAATCCACACCTTGTAAAAGCAAACCCTTTCATTATGTTTTATTTATTTAGTTTTTCATGCGATTAGAGTAGTAGACTGTGATCCAGTTTTTTACAGCTCACTACGCGATATGAAAACTTGAACTACTTGATTCATTCACATTCAAGTTTGTTTACTTTCAGAATTCATCGCAAAAGTAAACAGATTTTTAAAAACTGTTAAATATACAGCTAAAAGCATCCAATTTGTTTTTAGTTCTGAATGTTTTATAGAAAAATAGGCTGAACAGACGTGATTTGATGGAGAAAATATTAGTTTTTTGATAATAAAAATTCTGATCCACATCTGAAATTGAAATTAAGCCTAACCGGCCGTTTTGTTTACTGAGGGCTTCAATTGAGAGATGAGTACAGCCCGGAAGTGTTATACAGAGACAGCGGCTACTATATATATATATAATTAAAGTTTAACCACTTTTACATATCTATGATACTAATCACATATTTAAATTTCAAGCAAATACATTCAAAACAAAGAAAGTTAGGTTTGAAGGTCCACTGTCCCCTTAAAGCACCCTGGTGGTAGGGAATTTTCAGCACTCTTCATGAGAGTTTGGCCACAATCTCTTGAGAACACTGTAACACATCTTACCACAAATGAACCAATAAAATTGTTCTTATGTTATACCATTGTATCCGATATAGCTAACAGAGCCCATTAATATAAAAAAAAATTCAGCGTATTTCAGTTCACATTCTATTGTGCGGCGTTGTTTCCAGCTTATAAATTTACGTATGACATAATTTTGATTTCATTATTAAATATCATGTTTCTAATTGAAATAATCGAGTTAAAAAAATATTATAACGCCAAACAGAAAAACCTTTTTCCGTACTATAAGCCAACCTGATTAAGCTTTTTCGTAAGGGCCGGATAGATGCTATCCTCCCAGGGTAATATATCACGGACTTGGGATACCTGGCGTCCCAAATTTTCCCTTTCCCCCTATTTTCCTAAACACTACAGCGGGTGCAGGATATTGGTTCAGCGGGGGTCTCATATTGCTGGGAGGAAAAATTCAGTCGATTATTAGTGACAAATTGGGAAAAAGGAACTCCCGTTATTAATTAGGAAAATTTTCAAATCCTCGGTATGGGGGATATTATTTATCACGATTTCCTTTAATCTTAATATTTGAAATTGGGCTGATATGTTTATTTTTTCTATGTGATTTTACGAAGTTATGTTTTTTCCTTCATTTTATTAATTAGCTTTAAAGTGAAAATATGCGTTAACGACCCAAGCCTAGATTTTTAACCGAACCTAAAATCAGATATTTTATGCAAATTTTAAATAATTTTTTTTTTTTTTTTTACCGGTTCCAGCACGGACTGTGAATGTGAGGAAGAACATTCCTGTTTCTGTGTTAAATATAAAGGGTAACGGTGATCTCGGTTTCTTAAATCGAGTTCATAAAATCGAGTTCTTAATGGAGTTTGTTTCCTTACAGTTCGAGTTCAAAACATTTCACAAAGGCTTATCCAACTGGTGGGTCAGGTCTTCGGAGGAAACGGAACAAATTCGAATGCACATGGACCTCGGGGGATCCCTAAAAAGCAGGTGGACGAGTAATCGTCCGGTAAACAATTTTTTTAATGAACGGCAGCGGAAAAGCCTATAATTCATTTACTATCACATCACGATTTAAATAAAATCAGTCCTGATGACCGGTTTTAAGCTTAATCTATATATATATATAAAACAGTTTCGTAACTGACTGACTGACATATAACGCACAGACCAAACCGCTGGACCTAAAGGGCTGAAATATTGCATGCCGATTCTTTCTATAGTGTAGGGGTGCACTGAGAGAGATTTTTGAAAAAGTCTTCTTAGATTTTTTAAAATTAAATTTTTAATCTGTTTTAGTAACTTTTTTTAAGTTTGCATTTAAAATAATAATTTGAGGGTTATAAAATTTATATCACAAGAAAGATCATAAAAATTCCTTTAAAATGTAATCTTTTTCGAATCTTTATCTCGATTTTCTGGTTTTTGGTGAATTTTTAAATATTCATTTTTAGAATTTAATTTATTAAATGCTGATCACGTGATTTCTTTTTCTGGTACTTTAATTAAATTTATCGTCACGTGCATAACAACTAAATAGACAACTTTTTTTTTCTTTCTAATGCAGTAGACGATTGAATATTATCCCAAAAAAATAAATTTACCTTACGATTTTTTTATAAATATATATATATATATATATATATATATATATATATATATATATATATATATATATATAGATAGATATATATATATATATATATATATATATATATATATATATATATATATATATATATATATATATATATATATATATATAGATAGATATAAAGAACTTATTTTATAAAGTTTTTTTTAAAGCAGTAAGTAATAAAATCAGAAAGTATGAGGATTAGACAAAATTTCAAGTTTTTACAGTTTCAGAATATTGTTCAGATTATTATATGCAGTCACAGAAGTTGCGGAATAAATTTTTAAAATGAATGTTAATATTGAAAGACATTAATACAGGAATATAATATAAAAACGTCAACTATTCGAAAAGAGAAAATTTCAGGTAACCTCTTCTAACGAAACTACCGCGGGTTACTAATGCAGGATTACTTATTGTAGCTTATCTCTTTTGTATGTATATATATATATATATATATATGTATGTATGTCTTATGTATATATATATATATATATATATATATATATATATATATATATATATATATATATATATATATATATATATATTTATATATATATATACAGAGGCTGTTCACACATTTTTTAGACGATGTATATTGTATTCACAAAACTAAATTACATAAAATTCTTGTGTTTTAAATGTTCTATTTGACATCCCTTATTCTGAACTATCTTTCGACACCGCAATTTCCAGGATAATAATGCCTTTTGAAGTGTCAGAAGAGGTATTCTATCCCATTCCTCCTGAACAGCTTTCCAGAGTCCTGTAAGGGTTTTGGAACGACGTTTGGATAATGCTGATTTTAAAAGTCCGAAAGCACAAAAATCCATAGGTGATACATCGGGAGATTTAGTAGGGATATCAGTGAAGGGTATGGCCTTGATACCAGTTTTTTGTTCCATTTCTTTTAGGAAATTTACAGTGGATTTTGATTTGTGACTGCTAGCTTTGTCCTGATGGAGTCTCACAGATTGATGGCACTATGGATATAGCGATGGTATTTCATTCAGAAAAATTGGCGATAAAATATGTTCCTGATAGTATTTGGAGTTAATCTTGACATTTTTTTCCACTCTCTTTATTTTTAACTTGCCATTATAAGAAAAACCAGCAACTATAATGAATCCCTTAGAAAAACTTTCTTTTGATTCTTTGAACCATGTACTTAAATTTTTTTCTCCCCTTTTATGATAATAAATTTTTGTTGCAATTTTGTTGCACTTTGTTGCAATGCTCTTTTTTTGTTGCAATCATTTAAATACACCCATGATTCATCTATTGTGACAATTGTTTTCCATTTTTCTTTGGATAAGTGTTTCTCATATAGAATTCTGCAGCGTGTCCTGCGTTCAGCGATATGATTTGGAAGAAGACGCTGCACATTGCGTTTTTTTCGCTTTCTTAAGATTTAAATCAACGTTTATCATTTTGTTTACAGTGGACACCGAGCATTTTAATGATTTTGCAACTGTCCTTTGACTAGGGGGATTTTCTTTATATATTAAACAACGTACCTTTGCAAAAGTTGAAGATGTCCGTTTTTTCCTTGGATACTTGTTTGGAATTTTTGTCCCACTTGAGGCTCCAATTTGACGTTTTTTTTTTTCCTTTCTTGTTGACGATATTACCTATCGACGCTTTAGATATCACAAAACCATGACTCTCACATCGTTCTTGGATAACGGAGTATGCATATATCTCTTCGGAAAGAGCATAAATGTAGCCTTCGAACCACTGCTTTGTTAAAAATGCCATTTTGCATAAAAACAAAACTTTCAAGCCGCAGACGATAATTGTGACTTTTAAAAACATGGTACAATTGCTATTATTTCTTTTGCAGCAAACGATTTTATATTACCGCTTACCAAAATCGTCTAAAAATTTGTGCGAAGAGCCTCTTTATATTACATCAATTGTATACATTGATCGTCGTATTTATTATAAATATATATATTTATTTTTTTTGGCATTAATTGCATGCATTGACCGTTGTATTTAATTTGTATGTACTCCGTAGCGAAGTGCGGGTTTTCAGCTAGTTTAGAAATATACACTGCTGGCCACCCAAATTGCAACACCAAGAAAGACAAGAGATATCACAACAAAATTTATTTTGTAGATAGCATGTTGACCAAGTATCAAATGATTAAATTTATAGACTTCTGTGAAGTGTGGTTCCTGCCAAAATCAGTAGCCAGAGTAGCCGCCATTGTTGGAGATCACCGCTGCCACACGCCTCGGCATTGATTCAAAGAGACTTTGGATGAGTTCTTGGGGTACAGCAGACCAAGCAGCTTCCACACGTTGCCAAAGTTGATCTGCTGTGGCAGCTGGGGATGGAATCTGGGTCAATCGTAGAGCAACCATGGACCACATGCTTTCTATCGGCGAAAGATCCGGAGAGCGGGGCGGCAAGGGAAGCAATTCAATCTGGCGATTGACGAAGAACCGTTGGACAATGCGTGCCACGTGTGGTCGCGCATTATCCTGTTGAAAGATGGCTGTGGGCAAGCCCTGAAGGTAAGGAAGGACAACTGGCTCCAACACCTCGGAGATGTAGCGCTGGCTGTTTAAAGTACCGGCAATGCATACTAGAGGTGTGCGAGAGTGATATCCAATACCGCCCCAAACCATAATACCCCGTGCAGGACCAGTGTGGCGGTGCATAACGCAGCTGTTCAGCATCCTCTCTTCACGGTGTCTCCAGACTCGAATGCGACCATCGTGGTGTTGCAGACAGAAGCGTGACTCGTCAATAAAGACAATTTCATTCCATTCTGCCGTCCACATCCTTTTGTCATCGCACCATTGGCGGAGACGTCTGTGGTTCTGCGTCAAGGGTAGACAAAGCAATGGACGTCTTGCGGACAGACCACTCTGCTGTAAACGGCGTCGAATAGTACGCGCAGACACTGGATGATGCGTTACAGACTGCATGTACTGTGCTATGGTTCGTGATGTGACTGAGCGATCCGTCACTGCCATGCGCACAATTTGCCTGTCATCACATGAAGTGGCGCGCTGAGGTGGATGCGATCGAACACGCCGGTCCGTCGTACCCTCCTGCATCCAACGATCACATATCCGCATTACAGTTGTTTGGTTTCGTCCAACACGACTACCGATTTCCCTGAAAGTTAATCCACAATCTCGGTAGGCCACTATCCTTCCTCTGTCGAACTCGGATATTTGATCAAAAGATGATCGCTGTTTTCGACGAGGCATAATTGATCGTTTTTTTGAAAAAACCACAAGAAAAACACAATTGCCGAACTTGAAATCGTCGAAATCTCCAAGCCTTAAATAGCGCTTTGAAGTGGCGCCACAGGCGCGCGTGATGTGCGTCTGCGCTGAAATTCTAATCATTTGCATATCTCACCTACGATAATGCATGTTGTAAATTTCATGTTATTTGCATGTTTCCTTCAGGGTGTTGCATTTACAGTGGCCAGCAGTGTATGTACTACCAATCTCATAATAAACCTACTAATACATATGCTTTAGTATCTAGGAGGGAAGTTTGTACTGATTTTTTTAAAAAATTACTATATTTGTGGCATTATGGCAGATGTTGATATGTCCGACAAATTCAATTTTATGATTTATGTTGATATGTCACACTTAAAATTGGTTCTTTAATGTGGCAAAATCTGGTAGTGAAATTGTGAAATATGAATTTTGAAATGTGAAATATGACTATTAGAGGAATGAGTTATTCGTGTTGGCAAATAATGTTATGTATAAAACAGGTGATACTTGGTCCCTAATTGAAAATGTTCATTGAAGACCAGCCATATGCTTGTGGTAGAATATGACTATTAACTAAAGAATATTTTAATTGAAAAACTTAATTGAGCGATTTTATATTTCCCAACAAAATTTACATTTTTAATTTGCCAAAAACGTCAAAAATGACTTATCATCTGCCACAATGCTACAGATATTATCCTGCCACCTTGTAAAATACGGAAGTCAGTTCATATATCTCGAAATACATGCATTAACATTTTTCCTATTAATTTATGTTTTTTAAGGGGAAAGCTACAACCAAGCACTAATCCGTTGCTAAAAATCAAATTTTGTGTTTTTTTCTCTGGTAAGGAATCATTACTTAAAACTTTGGGTAGCAAACTGATATGAGATACGTTATGAACATCTCATCAGCCTTTTATGCATCTACTGCCTCCTAGAACACCGTGGGCTTTCTTCATAATGTGTACGGGATACTTGGTCAAGAGCCCAGAGATATCACTCGCCGGTTGATAATTCATATAAAATGTTTTTCAGTTGGTGGATGGTGGACTTTCAAATTACCAAAAATCGAGCAAAAATGGGAATTTTTTTGGGGGGTGTATTAATATTTGAAAAACATGTAAATATTGGAATGAAATGCATTTAAAATGTGTAGTGAAAAGAAAAACGAAAAATTGGTCTGGCTTTAGAGTAGTAAGTATTAAAGGTAGATAAAAAAATTATCTTTTAAATAACTTTTTCTCAAAATGAGAAATTTCCAGATTTGCAAGTCTTTAAAATGCTCCTCGCGTCATAATTTTTGACGAAATTTAATGAAATTTATAATAAAGATTCCTGTAATACATCAAAATAAAGTTATGTATCCATTTTAGGATTCGAGGTCATTTAGGTTATAAAAGTTTAACTTTAGTGTAGAAAAGTACAAAAATTTCGCGAAAATTCAGAGTACAAGCATAAAAGTATTTTCTAAAAATTAACTATTCAACGAAAGTACAAAAAAATACGTAACTTTGTCCAGAAAGTATTTATAAGCAATATAAATGCAAAATTAAGGGGAAAAGTTTAAAATTGAGTCGCAAGGAACATTTTAAAGAAGGGTAATTTAATTTAAATTTTTTAATTATAAAATATTTTTTTAAAAATATTTATAAAATTTTATAAGGTGTTTAATATTATTATCTTTAATGAATATATATACAAAATTTCATATCTCTGTGGTAAAATCTTCAAAAATCGTTTTGAAAGGTCCACCATCCCCTTAATGTTATATAATTCATATAAAATGTTTTTCAGTTTATTGTCCTAGGAAAAAGCCACAACCAATCTCAAATCCGATGCTAAAAATCAAATTTTGTGTTTTCGCATCTGATGAGACATTATGTAAAAATTGAAGTAAGAACAGAAAACAAGATACATAATGGACATTTGTATCTATAATGGACATAATGGTTTTACTACCCTTTTATACACCCACCACCTCCATAAAACACCGTGGGGTGTCTATATTATGTATATGGAATACATGGTCAACAACAGAGATATCACTCCCCGGTTGAACTTTTATGAACATCATATAATTTTTTTTTTCTCTTATGCTCGCATTTTGTATATGGGTTCAACTTAAGCAGTCATACTTAATGGGATGAGTATCTCCAAGATTCTAATTAAATAACTGGATCTTCCAAGGTTATAACAGGTGCAAAGTAGCCTAGGAGTAGCACTCCAGATTTCGGCCTAAAGGTGTTCGGTTCGTATTCCGACAAACGCCATTAAAAATCTAAGTGTATAGGCCTGATATGGACATTTTAAATCCGTAGATCTCGTATGATGTCAGAGAGGTTGGAAGAAGGTACGACCCCCCCCAAGGTGTCAACCCTGGGGGTGCTCGTTCAAAATTGATGTCGGACTCCGATCCTAGTAGTGCTATTGTAAATTGTAGCCACAGTCCTAAGCCAGCAAAGTCTAAATGATCCTGGTCTGGAACATACAACCAAGGGGCATTAACAACAACAACAACAATAACAACAACAAGGTAATAACAGTGAGATTAACTCAGCGCCTGACTTTAAAAATGGAAGAATTCGTTGGCGACTAGATTTGGATTGTCCGTAAATATCAAGACGAACTCAATATGAATGACAGCGGCATACAAAAATTCGGGTTCTTTGGTTAATGATTTGTCAAGCACCCCTGTTTTTCCTCAATTGTGAAAAGGGTTTATTTAGCTGCGTTGGCCTGTTACTTCAATTTTTTCCCTCTTTTTGCCACTAGATGGCGCTGCTTGCCCTATTTCGGTCTCTCCGCTGCTTCGCGCCTTTGGGTGCTCGACACGTGCGGGTATTTAAGTGCACGTGCACGTGTCTGGTAGCTTAGTCTTCGGCTTTTTTGAGCTGCCACTAAGTTCGTTGTACTGATGAAGAAGCTCCTTTGTAGCTTCGAAACGGCGTATGCAAAATAATTGCATCTTACTGCTATTTGCGCTTTATTTACGTTGGATTTCCTGTTTATTCCTCTCGCACAAAGATTTTATCTCTTCTTTTCAAAAGCGGCATACATGTTTACACAGACTTTGGATATTGTTTAGCGTGAGCTATCTACATTTCAAATATGACTCAATTTTTCTTTAAAAGTCTTTTCCCCTCTAATTGTATTCAAAGTCAAGTTACATTGTTCATTGGGGGGGGGGGCAAGTAAAATTGAATCACAGTACTTCTGATGTCTTACTTGACTGTATTCCCTGAATGCCTATATTTTTACTATCCATCACGAAACTGGTGGAAACTACAATATTCAACTTCATGTATCTAATTTTCTGTTGTGCATTTGCAATATCATATTGCGTTAATTTCATTTACTTTCTGATATTCCTTTTAACAACGGATTTACACTTTTTTGGTTGTTTAATATAGTTATTATTTGTAACACAATTTCTATCTCTACGTTCTGAAAAAATAATTTATTTATCTATGCTATATAAATATATGTATGGAGTTAGAGAAGATGAAGAAACTGTGATATCTATTAAGAACTGGTAAATTATACTTAACTTTAAACTAATTTCAATGACATTTTTATGCGTATTTTCAAATGTCAACATATATTTTTGTTCTAGATATACAGAACAAGATTAAAGTCACATGATTTCGACAAAGTCGAATTTAATTCTAATGTTTAATAAAATGCATCATGTATTATCTCTAGTTTATATGTGAATGAAATTTTATATATGAAAATGAAAATATTAATAATATATTTAGATTAAATATCGGCATGCGCAGAGATGAATGAAAATTCAAATCAGGAAAATGTAGTCTTTTCTGTACAACACAAATGCATATTTGCAGATAATCCACACAGCATTTCCATTCTTTAAAAATATTTATCAATTATCATTTGTTTTATAATAGCCTGTTAATGAACAATATTTATCAATTACCTGAATAAACACGCAATTATGTGTTTGTATATTCCCCTTTCGCGCCATTGGAATTAAAATTCATTAATACCTCTGTATTAATTTGCATCTATAACGTTTACTTGCATTATCTGCCCTGTACACCTGTTTACATGAAACTGGAATTCCAGGAACAATTAACATTTGAACACACAAATTGCCAGCATCGTAACATGTAACTGCGATTTACTTATAAATAAACCGCGCGGATAAATAAATTGCAGGAAGGAAGTGGAAATCCCCATATGTATACTTAGAAATTTACCTTAGAATCACTATGTTCGCGTTTGAATAAGATAATGCCGCATAAATAATTAATGGAATTAACGCGTATTCATCCAAAGCATCCTTCTGATAAAGCGTTTTCTCAGCATTGTTATAACTTTTTGACAATTATAATTATGCATCATAACATTCTTTGATATTTTCGTAAATATTCCGTTTAAACGGAATAAGAAAGGAAGCGCTTTCAAAGTTGTTGTATCCAGTGAAATCCAACTGCTGTTTGGATCCGAACAGCTTCCCCACGCGGAAATTTCTCATACTTTTGAAAACTTTATCGGATATGTTTAATTTTAAATACCTATGAAACATTGTTGTTTAATTATTTGAACATGAATTTAAGACACATTAGGCTTTTAATGAGGTCATATCAGAGTGAATTAAAAATGCATCAGTGAATTAAAAAGATTTTAAAAAGTATAAAAGTTTTAAAAAGTATAAAAGTTTTAAAAAAGTATAAAAAATAATCTAAAATTGAAAATATGATTATATGAACTCAGTCGGATATGTTTAATTTTAAATGTTTATGAAGCATTGTTGTTTAATTATTTGAACATGAATTTAAGACACATTAGGCTTTTAATGAGGTCATATCAGAGTAAATTAACATGCATCAGTGAATTAAAAATATTTTAAAAAGTATAAAAGTTTTAAAAAAGTATATAAAATAATCTAAAATTGAAAATATGATTTTATGAACTCTGTCGGATATGTTTAATTTTAAATATTTATGAAGTATTGTTGTTTAATTATTTGAACATGAATTTAAGACACATTAGGCTTTTAATGAGGTCAAATCAGAGTAAATTAAAAATGAATCAGTGAATTAAAAAGATTTTTAAAAGTATAAAAGTTTTTAAAAAGTATTAAAAGTAAAGTTTTTAAAAAGTATAAAAAATAATCTAAAATTGAAAATATGATTTTATGAACTCAGTCGGATATGTTTAATTTTAAATATTTATGAAGCATTGTTGTTTAATTATTTGAACATGAATTTAAGACACATTAGGCTTTTAATGATGTCATATGAGCGTAAATTAAAAATGCATCAGTGAATTAAAAATATTTTTAAAAGTATAACAGTTTTAAAAAAGTATAAAAAATAATCTAAAATTGAAAATATGATTTTATGAACTCAGTCGGATATGTTTAATTTTAAATATTTATGAAGCATAGTTGTTTAATTATTTGAACATGAATTTAAGACACATTAGGCTTTTAATGAGGTCATATCAGAGTGAATTAAAAATGCATCAGTGAATTTAAAAGATTTTAAAAAGTATAAAAGTTTTAAAAAAGTATAAAAAATAATATAAAATTGAAAATATGATTTTATGAACTCAGTCGGATATGTTTAATTTTAAATATTTATGAAGCGTTGTTGTTTAATTAATTGAACATGAATTTAAGACACATTAGGCTTTTAATGAGGTCATATCAGAGTGAATTAAAAATGCATCAGTGAATTAAAAAGATTTTAAAAAGTATAAAAGTTTTAAAAAAGTATAAAAAATAATCTAAAATTGAAAATATGATTTTATGAACGCAGTCGGATATGTTTAATTTTAAATATTTATGAAGCATAGTTGTTTAATTATTTGAACATGAATTTAAGGCACATTAGGCTTTTAATGAGGTCATATCAGCGTGCATTAAAAATGCATCAGTGAATTAAAAATATTTTTAAAAGTATAAAAGTTTTAAAAAAGTATATAAAATAATCTAAAATTGAAAATATGATTTTATGAACTCTGTCGGATATGTTTAATTTTAAATATTTATGAAGCATTGTTGTTTAATTATTTGAACATGAATTTAAGACACATTAGGCTTTTAATGAGGTCAAATCAGAGTAAATTAAAAATGAATCAGTGAATTAAAAAGATTTTTAAAAGTATAAAAGTTTTTCAAAAGTATTAAAAGTAAAGTTTTTAAAAAGTATAAAAAATAATCTAAAATTGAAAATATGATTTTATGAACTCAGTCGGATATGTTTAATTTTAAATATTTATGAAGCATTGTTGTTTAATTATTTGAACATGAATTTAAGACACATTAGGCTTTTAATGAGGTCATATCAGAGTGAATTAAAAATGCATCAGTGAATTAAAAAGATTTTAAAAAGTATAAAAGTTTTAAAAAAGTATAAAAAATAATATAAAATAGAAAATATGATTTTATGAACTCAGTCGGATATGTTTAATTTTAAATATTTATGAAGCATTGTTGTTTAATTAATTGAACATGAATTTAACACACATTAGGCTTTTAATGAGGTCATATCAGAGTGAATTAAAAATGCATCAGTGAATTTAAAAGATTTTAAAAAGTATAAAAGTTTTAAAAAAGTATAAAAAATAATATAAAATTGAAAATATGATTTTATGAACTCAGTCGGATATGTTTAATTTTAAATATTTATGAAGTGTTGTTGTTTAATTAATTGAACATGAATTTAAGACACATTAGGCTTTTAATGAGGTCATATCAGAGTGAATTAAAAATGCATCAGTGAATTAAAAAAAGATTTTAAAAAGTATAAAAGTTTTAAAAAAGTATAAAAAATAATCTAAAATTGAAAATATGATTTTATGAACTCAGTCGGATATGTTTAATTTTAAATATTTATGAAGCATTGTTGTTTAATTATTTGAACATGAATTTAAGACACATTAGGCTTTTAATGAGGACATATGAGCGTAAATTAAAAATGCATCAGTGAATTAAAAATATTTTAAAAAGTATAACAGTTTTAAAAAAGTATAAAAAATAATCTAAAATTGAAAATATGATTTTATGAACTCAGTCGGATATGTTTAATTTTAAATATTTATGAAGCGTTGTTGTTTAATTAATTGAACATGAATTTAAGACACATTAGGCTTTTAATGAGGTCATATCAGAGTGAATTAAAAATGCATCAGTGAATTAAAAAGATTTTAAAAAGTATAAAAGTTTTAAAAAAGTATAAAAAATAATCTAAAATTGAAAATATGATTTTATGAACTCAGTCGGATATGTTTAATTTTAAATATTTATGAAGCATAGTTGTTTAATTATTTGAACATGAATTTAAGGCACATTAGGCTTTTAATGAGGTCATATCAGAGTGCATTAAAAATGCATCAGTGAATTAAAAATATTTTTAAAAGTATAAAAGTTTTAAAAAAGTATATAAAATAATCTAAAATTGAAAATATGATTTTATGAACTCTGTCGGATATGTTTAATTTTAAATATTTATGAAGCATTGTTGTTTAATTATTTGAACATGAATTTAAGACACATTAGGCTTTTAATGAGGTCAAATCAGAGTAAATTAAAAATGAATCAGTGAATTAAAAAGATTTTTAAAAGTATAAAAGTTTTTCAAAAGTATTAAAAGTAAAGTTTTTAAAAAGTATAAAAAATAATCTAAAATTGAAAATATGATTTTATGAACTCAGTCGGATATGTTTAATTTTAAATATTTATGAAGCATTGTTGTTTAATTATTTGAACATGAATTTAAGACACATTAGGCTTTTAATGAGGTCATATCAGAGTGAATTAAAAATGCATCAGTGAATTAAAAAGATTTTAAAAAGTATAAAAGTTTTAAAAAAGTATAAAAAATTATATAAAATAGAAAATATGATTTTATGAACTCAGTCGGATATGTTTAATTTTAAATATTTATGAAGCATTGTTGTTTAATTAATTGAACATGAATTTAACACACATTAGGCTTTTAATGAGGTCATATCAGAGTGAATTAAAAATGCATCAGTGAATTTAAAAGATTTTAAAAAGTATAAAAGTTTTAAAAAGTATAAAAATAATATAAAATTGAAAATATGATTTTATGAACTCAGTCGGATATGTTTAATTTTAAATATTTATGAAGCGTTGTTGTTTAATTAATTGAACATGAATTTAAGACACATTAGGCTTTTAATGAGGTCATATCAGAGTGAATTAAAAATGCATCAGTGAATTAAAAAGATTTCAAAAAGTATAAAAGTTTTAAAAAAGTATAAAAAATAATCTAAAATTGAAAATATGATTTTATGAACTCAGTCGGATATGTTTAATTTTAAATATTTATGAAGCATTGTTGTTTAATTATTTGAACATGAATTTAAGACACATTAGGCTTTTAATGAGGACATATGAGCGTAAATTAAAAATGCATCAGTGAATTAAAAATATTTTAAAAAGTATAACAGTTTTAAAAAGTATAAAAAATAATCTAAAATTGAAAATATGATTTTATGAACTCAGTCGGATATGTTTAATTTTAAATATTTATGAAGCATAGTTGTTTAATTATTTGAACATGAATTTAAGGCACATTAGGCTTTTAATGAGGTCATATCAGAGTGCATTAAAAATGCATCAGTGAATTAAAAATATTTTTAAAAGTATAAAAGTTTTAAAAAAGTATATAAAATAATCTAAAATTGAAAATATGATTTTATGAACTCAGTCGGATATGTTTAATTTTAAATATTTATGAAGCATAGTTGTTTAATTATTTGAACATGAATTTAAGGCACATTAGGCTTTTAATGAGGTCATATCAGAGTGCATTAAAAATGCATCAGTGAATTAAAAATATTTTTAAAAGTATAAAAGTTTTAAAAAAGTATATAAAATAATCTAAAATTGAAAATATGATTTTATGAACTCTGTCGGATATGTTTAATTTTAAATATTTATGAAGCATTGTTGTTTAATTATTTGAACATGAATTTAAGACACATTAGGCTTTTAATGAGGTCAAATCAGAGTAAATTAAAAATGAATCAGTGAATTAAAAAGATTTTTAAAAGTATAAAAGTTTTTCAAAAGTATTAAAAGTAAAGTTTTTAAAAAGTATAAAAAATAATCTAAAATTGAAAATATGATTTTATGAACTCAGTCGGATATGTTTAATTTTAAATATTTATGAAGCATTGTTGTTTAATTATTTGAACATGAATTTAAGACACATTAGGCTTTTAATGAGGTCATATCAGAGTGAATTAAAAATGCATCAGTGAATTAAAAATATTTTTAAAAGTATAAAAGTTTTAAAAAAGTATATAAAATAATCTAAAATTGAAAATATGATTTTATGAACTCTGTCGGATATGTTTAATTTTAAATATTTATGAAGCATTGTTGTTTAATTATTTGAACATGAATTTAAGACACATTAGGCTTTTAATGAGGTCAAATCAGAGTAAATTAAAAATGAATCAGTGAATTAAAAAGATTTTTAAAAGTATAAAAGTTTTTCAAAAGTATTAAAAGTAAAGTTTTTAAAAAGTATAAAAATAATCTAAAATTGAAAATATGATTTTATGAACTCAGTCGGATATGTTTAATTTTAAATATTTATGAAGCATTGTTGTTTAATTATTTGAACATGAATTTAAGACACATTAGGCTTTTAATGAGGTCATATCAGAGTGAATTAAAAATGCATCAGTGAATTAAAAAGATTTTAAAAAGTATAAAAGTTTTAAAAAAGTATAAAAAATAATATAAAAGAGAAAATATGATTTTATGAACTCAGTCGGATATGTTTAATTTTAAATATTTATGAAGCATTGTTGTTTAATTAATTGAACATGAATTTAACACACATTAGGCTTTTAATGAGGTCATATCAGAGTGAATTAAAAATGCATCAGTGAATTTAAAAGATTTTAAAAAGTATAAAAGTTTTAAAAAAGTATAAAAAATAATATAAAATTGAAAATATGATTTTATGAACTCAGTCGGATATGTTTAATTTTAAATATTTATGAAGCGTTGTTGTTTAATTAATTGAACATGAATTTAAGACACATTAGGCTTTTAATGAGGTCATATCAGAGTGAATTAAAAATGCATCAGTGAATTAAAAAAAGATTTTAAAAAGTATAAAAGTTTTAAAAAAGTATAAAAAATAATCTAAAATTGAAAATATGATTTTATGAACTCAGTCGGATATGTTTAATTTTAAATATTTATGAAGCATTGTTGTTTAATTATTTGAACATGAATTTAAGACACATTAGGCTTTTAATGATGTCATATGAGCGTAAATTAAAAATGCATCAGTGAATTAAAAATATTTTTAAAAGTATAACAGTTTTAAAAAAGTATAAAAAATAATCTAAAATTGAAAATATGATTTTATGAACTCAGTCGGATATGTTTAATTTTAAATATTTATGAAGCGTTGTTGTTTAATTAATTGAACATGAATTTAAGACACATTAGGCTTTTAATGAGGTCATATCAGAGTGAATTAAAAATGCATCAGTGAATTAAAAAGATTTTAAAAAGTATAAAAGTTTTAAAAAAGTATAAAAAATAATCTAAAATTGAAAATATGATTTTATGAACTCAGTCGGATATGTTTAATTTTAAATATTTATGAAGCATAGTTGTTTAATTATTTGAACATGAATTTAAGGCACATTAGGCTTTTAATGAGGTCATATCAGAGTGCATTAAAAATGCATCAGTGAATTAAAAATATTTTTAAAAGTATAAAAGTTTTAAAAAAGTATATAAAATAATCTAAAATTGAAAATATGATTTTATGAACTCTGTCGGATATGTTTAATTTTAAATATTTATGAAGCATTGTTGTTTAATTATTTGAACATGAATTTAAGACACATTAGGCTTTTAATGAGGTCAAATCAGAGTAAATTAATAATGAATCAGTGAATTAAAAAGATTTTTAAAAGTATAAAAGTTTTTAAAAAGTATTAAAAGTAAAGTTTTTAAAAAGTATAAAAAATAATCTAAAATTGAAAATATGATTTTATGAACTCAGTCGGATATGTTTAATTTTAAATATTTATGAAGCATTGTTGTTTAATTATTTGAACATGAATTTAAGACACATTAGGCTTTTAATGAGGTCATATCAGAGTGAATTAAAAATGCATCAGTGAATTAAAAAGATTTTAAAAAGTATAAAAGTTTTAAAAAAGTATAAAAAATTATATAAAATAGAAAATATGATTTTATGAACTCAGTCGGATATGTTTAATTTTAAATATTTATGAAGCATTGTTGTTTAATTAATTGAACATGAATTTAACACACATTAGGCTTTTAATGAGGTCATATCAGAGTGAATTAAAAATGCATCAGTGAATTTAAAAGATTTTAAAAAGTATAAAAGTTTTAAAAAGTATAAAAAATAATATAAAATTGAAAATATGATTTTATGAACTCAGTCGGATATGTTTAATTTTAAATATTTATGAAGCGTTGTTGTTTAATTAATTGAACATGAATTTAAGACACATTAGGCTTTTAATGAGGTCATATCAGAGTGAATTAAAAATGCATCAGTGAATTAAAAAGATTTCAAAAAGTATAAAAGTTTTAAAAAAGTATAAAAAATAATCTAAAATTGAAAATATGATTTTATGAACTCAGTCGGATATGTTTAATTTTAAATATTTATGAAGCATTGTTGTTTAATTATTTGAACATGAATTTAAGACACATTAGGCTTTTAATGAGGACATATGAGCGTAAATTAAAAATGCATCAGTGAATTAAAAATATTTTAAAAAGTATAACAGTTTTAAAAAAGTATAAAAAATAATCTAAAATTGAAAATATGATTTTATGAACTCAGTCGGATATGTTTAATTTTAAATATTTATGAAGCATAGTTGTTTAATTATTTGAACATGAATTTAAGGCACATTAGGCTTTTAATGAGGTCATATCAGAGTGCATTAAAAATGCATCAGTGAATTAAAAATATTTTTAAAAGTATAAAAGTTTTAAAAAAGTATATAAAATAATCTAAAATTGAAAATATGATTTTATGAACTCTGTCGGATATGTTTAATTTTAAATATTTATGAAGCATTGTTGTTTAATTATTTGAACATGAATTTAAGACACATTAGGCTTTTAATGAGGTCAAATCAGAGTAAATTAAAAATGAATCAGTGAATTAAAAAGATTTTTAAAAGTATAAAAGTTTTTCAAAAGTATTAAAAGTAAAGTTTTTAAAAAGTATAAAAAATAATCTAAAATTGAAAATATGATTTTATGAACTCAGTCGGATATGTTTAATTTTAAATATTTATGAAGCATTGTTGTTTAATTATTTGAACATGAATTTAAGACACATTAGGCTTTTAATGAGGTCATATCAGAGTGAATTAAAAATGCATCAGTGAATTAAAAAGATTTTAAAAAGTATAAAAGTTTTAAAAAAGTATAAAAAATAATATAAAATAGAAAATATGATTTTATGAACTCAGTCGGATATGTTTAATTTTAAATATTTATGAAGCATTGTTGTTTAATTAATTGAACATGAATTTAACACACATTAGGCTTTTAATGAGGTCATATCAGAGTGAATTAAAATTGCATCAGTGAATTAAAAAGATTTTAAAAAGTATAAAAGTTTTAAAAAAGTATAAAAAATAATCTAAAATTGAAAATATGATTTTATGAAAGTCGGATATGTTTAATTATGAATATTTATGAAGCATTGTTGATTAATTATTTGAATGTGACTTCAAGACACAATAGGCTTTTAATAAGATTGTTCAGGTTAAATTAAAGATACATCAGGGAATTAAATATGTTGTACTTATTCTAAAAATTATAAAATGTTTTTATTAAATTTATCGGATATACATGTATCATTTTAAATATTTATGAAGCACTCTTGTTAAATTATTTGAATGTGATTTTAATGCACATTACGCTTTTAATAAGATCATTCATCGTAAATTAAATTACTTTATTTAATTTAAAAGTAATACATTTCTAAAATCTATAAAAAAACTAAAATTATAAATACATTGTTATAAACTTTATCGGATAGACATGTTTAATTTATATATATGAAACGTTGTTGTTTAATTATTTGAGTATGAATTTCAGACACATTAGGCTTCTAATAAGATCATTCAAAATGATTTAAAAATACTTTATTTAATGAAAAATGTTATGCATTTTCTAAAAATTATTAAAAAGCACTGAAATTGAAAGTATGTTCATAAAACTGTTTGTACAGTCGAAAAAATGTTTTAACATTTGAAAATAAGGAATGCATTTCGTTTTTGTTATTATCACCCAAGATTAAAACCTTCCCCGGATTATGTGCAAAGAAAACTACCAAAATCAAAAATACATAATTAAAACCATGTACAAACATCTATGAATTAAAAATGGCCATAATTATGCATATTAAATTAAATTTATGGTTTAAAAAGTACAAAAAAGTATTTTTGAAATTTAAAAGTGTGTTAGCGATACAAACTCTGCAATCAAAAACGTCCAATTATGTTATTGAAAGCGACAGTACTTTAACGTATTAATCGTGTTACGTCACAGCTTTTTTTAAAAAAAATTCTACATTAAAATTTAAATGGATAAAAACAATAAGATGATGATAACATCTGTTTCAGGCAGTATGATTATAACTAATTAGTACATCAGTAATTAGTATGGTTATTTTTTACTACTCTTGAATACAAATATAAATCGTACATCATAATTTAGCTTACCTTTAGATGCGCTTTTAATTTCATAATTTTATTGTAGTTTAGTAGTGTACAGCTGCGTGCAATAACGAAATTTAGTAAACAAATGATTGATACTAAAATTATAAGATACATTTGCAGCATACATGGTTTGTCCGTAAAGTAATGAGACACTGTTTGGCAAAAATAATTTATTGGTCTGATTGGTACATATTGTTAAAAGTCTTCAAAATAGTCTCCTTGGGCATTGATACCGCTGCCAACGCGATTACCCCGCTTCAAAGGCTCACTGGAAGTCAGCTGCCGTAACCTCTTTCTGAGACTTTGTGACAGCCCTTTGAATGGTGAGAACATCTTCGAAATGGTGACCTTTTATGCTACACTTGAGCTTTGAGAACAGTCAAAAGTCTGTCGGGCTCACATCAGGGCTGTACGGTGGCTGCTACAGGGTTGCAACCCCTATCCGGTCACAACATAAAGACAATATGGGGTGGACCGTTGAAGTGATGGAGCTTCCAGCGATCGCCAATCTCCGGTCATTCCCGTTTGACGGCTTCCTGCAGGACCGCAAGGACTTCTTTTTAGATAACGGCGTTGACGGTTCGTGTCAGAGATACAAATTCTATGTGGTACACCCCTCGCTTGTCAAAAAAGACAATGAACATTGTCTATTTGAACAATGAGACAATGAATTTGACTCATTGAACCTTGACTTCGACATTCTAGCTTTCTTGGGGAGCGGGCAGTTCGAGGTGTGCCACTCTGAACTTTGACCCTTTGTTTCGGGGTCGTGCTGGAAAATCCATGATTCGTCGCCTGTTATTATGTCGTCTCAATAGTCTAGTTCACTTTCTAATTGCTCCAACATCTCACGGGAAACGTTAACTCTTCGTTGATTTTGTTCATCACTCGCTTTTGGTATTTCGCACAAACCTTCCCCGTGTTCAAATTTTCAGAAATAATTTTGTGAATGTTTGTCTTGCACATGTTGAGGTCCTCGGCGATTAATCTGACACTCAAACGACGGTCGGAGTTCAGGATAATTTTTTTTTTTTTAATTTGGCCACATTTTCGTCCAAACCACTCGTTTGAGGGCGTCCAGATCGCTTCATGTCTTCAACGGTCTCCGGTCCGTTCTTGAACTCAATGAACCACCGGAAAACCCGAGCCCATGACAGAACGAGGTGTTTGTAAGCCTCCTTAACCAAGGCAAGCGGTTTTGCCCAGGTGGAAGCAACATTTAATCGCGTAGCGTTGCTCCAGCGAACGCTCCATTTTTGTCATTTTCTGCCGTGACAAAAACTCAAAAACAGCTTTTGCGCCACATTTGATCCTCACTGCGCCATTGCTCGGACGCAACTGTCGTCCGGTCAGTGTTGACAACCTCTACGAAGCGCCTCCCCCTAGCGCCATCTAGACATCGCCCTGTTTCCCCCTAACACCAACTTGAGATCACCCTAGACCTTCCTAAAAGAAACTCTTGTTCCAAATAGGCACCCTGTTTCAGAGATAAATTGAAATAAATAGAAAATACATACTTACATAATGAAATGGAGGTTTATTTACATTTGATATATGTATGGAACTTATTAACAAATGAAAAAAACGCGTCTCGATTGGACAAAATATTAAAAAATGTTCCCCCCAGAAAATGCCCCTTAAAAAATGTGGCCCCTAAAAACACCCCTTTTCATCTAACTAACCCCCAAATTTAGGGGGGAAAACCTCAAGTTGGCAACACTGCGTCCAGTGCGTTGCTTAGCTTAGACCCCCCCCGTCCCCCAATACAAATCCCGCCACCAGGGACCACGCTGCTGGCGACTGGAGCGCCGCGCCGCGGTTAGTCTCATAACTTTACGGACAAAACCTGTAGTAGGATATACGTATTTATAAATGACACAATATGCTCGTCAGATCCACAAATACGGACGAAACTTTTTTGCATAAAATGAATCTCGTTGATATTTCAACGGAGTAAAAAGAAATGACCAGAACGTTTAACTGCATGATATAATTTTATTAACTTTGCAGTTCTATTTTTCGAGAAAAAAATATTCACACATTGATTTGCAAACCCCAGATATATATGTTATGTATGTATCCAATTTCATACGTAAAATGAACGTTTAATTGCAGGAAATAGTTTTGTTAATTTTATAGTTCCTTTTCTAGAAAAACACAGAATCGCATATTGATTTCAAAATCCCCAGATATGTATCTAATTTTGTCCATAAAATACACCATGTTGATATTTAAACGGGGTAAAAAAAATATGACCAGAATGTTTTGATGCATGATATAGTTTTCAAACTTTATAATTCTATTTCCGAAAAAACTCAGAATCTGCTACTGATTTGAAAATAACCAGATATGTATCTAGTTTTGTACCCGAAATGCATCTTCCTGATATTTCAACGGGTTAAAAAATGACTAGAGCGTTTAATTACAGGAAATAGATTTGTTAACTTCATAGTTCCATTTCCCGATAAACTCATATTGATTTGAAAATCGCCAGATATGCATCTAATTTTGTACATAAACTCTGCATGTTGCTGATATTTCAACGGGATTGAAAAAATCACCAGACCGTATAATAATTGCAGGATACAAAGTTGTTAATTTTATATTTCTATATCTCGAAAAACTCAGAATTCTCCTGTATAATGATACAGAAAAATATGAAATATGGTAATAATGTTAGATAATTATCATAGGAAACTTTTTCCCTGTAACCTTATCAGTTTTACGAGCAAACTATTAATTTGATATCTGAGAATTTTTCATTTCATGAAACTTTTCCACTGATAAAAATCCCGAGTTACGAAATTTTAACTGAAACGGCAAACATATCTTTTAAAATCATCTCGGACAATAGATTAATAAGTTCAAAGATTCTCCAACAGATACAGTTTTTATCGATTTCATCACACCGTTGTGCTTTCTCTCTAATCTTTTGAAAATGCCCTTTTCTAAAATGACTGCCATTCTGAGAATTTTAATTTTGACGCAATTGCGTTTGGGAGATAAGTTTCTGGAAATATCTGTATTGAATGAAACGAACATAATCTTTAGCTGTCAATGGAAAGTATTCCATTCGGTATGAGAGACGGTTTAATACCGAATATTTTAATTTCGAATGTGATTGTCACATATTGATAGTCAAAATGCAGATAAATGTCATTAGAATTAAAGGAATGCCGCATTCTTCTTTAAAATGAGGTAAATGCTGCTTTTAATTAGTTGGTTTGGACCCATCGTTTAATAATTTTTATCCTTAAGTATATTAAAAGTAAACTTTTGCTAATATATCTTCGGTTAAAAGTGTTACACAGCTGGCTTATGAAATATGTAAGCTTTGGACTTACTGAAAACTTTTGATTTTAAAATAATTTTTAAAAACTATGTATGTTAGGGGCCCCACTAATTTGTGATAGAAAATACAAAATTTTATCCAATAATTCGAATTCTAAGGTAAATAAACTTGCGAAAAGACATACAACAAACAATTACGATCTTTTGGACATCTACGACTTTTTCTAGAGCAATGACATAAGGGTACGGTGGAATTTTATTTGAGAAAATATTTTTTATTGTAATATTGACTGTGTTGTTGTAAAATTATATATAATTATGTAGGTTAGTAATACAAAAATATCTTTTTCAAGCAAAAAAATCATTTATCAAGCTTCTACGAAGTAATCTATAAAGGGTAAGTGTAGTTATAAACTTTAAATCTGTTTTTCTCAAAACATATTTTTCAAGGTTTTAGGATATTTTAAATGCTCTGTGTTACTTTATTTTGGTTTAAAATTTATGAAATGGATAAGGAGGAATTCTGCTACTGTTTACAAAAAAAATCGTGTATGAATTTTACAATTTGACTTCATAAATGTGAATAAATTTGATTTATAATTTATTAAAAGGCAAAATTTTGATGAAAATCGAGATGGAATTCAGAAAAAAAATCTCGAAAATTAACTATACAAGGGATTAAATAATTGATACCTAGATTTGTTTGCTATATACTTTAAAGTGACTAAAATGTAAAATCCAGGAAATATCTCGAAAATTAAGTAGCAAGGATCATTTTAAAATTGTGTTTAAAAATTTCAAGCTTTAAAAAAAATCTTAAAATTATATTGAGCTTAGAAATTGCTTTTAAGGTACTCTATATATTTACAGTAAAATGTATATACACTGCTGGCCACCCAAATTGCAACACCAAGAAAGACAAGAGATATCACAACAAAATTTATTTTGTAGATAACATGTTGACCAAGTATCAAATGATTAAATTTATAGACTTCTGTGAAGTGTGGTTCCTGCCAAAATCAGTAGCCAGAGTAGCCACCATTGTTGGAGATCACCGCTGTCACACGCCTCGGCATTGATTCAAAAAGACTTTGAATGAGTTCTTGGGGTACAGCAGACCAAGCAGCTTCCACACTTTGCCAAAGTTGATCTGCTGTGGCAGCTGGGGATGGAATCTGGGTCAATCGTAGAGCAACCATGGACCACATGTTTTCTATCGGCGAAAGATCCGGAGAGCGAGGCGGCCAGGGAAGCAATTCAATCTGGCGATTGACGAAGAACCGTTGGACAATGCGTTCCACGTGTGGTCGCGCATTATCCTGTTGAAATATGGCTGTGGGCAAGCCCTGAAGGTAAGGAAGGACAACTGGCTCCAACACCTCGGAGATGTAGCGCTGGCTGTTTAAAGTACCGGCAATGCGTACTAGAGGTGTGCGAGAGTGTTATCCAATACCGCCCCATACCATAATACCCGGTGCAGGACCAGTGTGGCGGTGCATAACGCAGCTGTTCAGCATCCTCTCTTCACGGTGTCTCCAGACTCGAATGCGACCATCGTGGTGTTGCAGACAGAAGCGTGACTCGTCAGTAAAGACAATTTCATTCCATTCTGCCGTCCACATCCTTCTGTCATCGCACCATTGGCGGCGGAGACGTCTGTGGTTCTGCGTCAAGGGTACACAAAGCAATGGACGTCTTGAGGACAGACCACTCTGCTGTAAACGGCGTCGAATGGTACGCGCAGACACTGGATGATGCGTTACAGACTGCATGTGCTGTGCTATGGTTCGTGATGTGACTGAGCGATCCGTCACTGCCATGCGCACAATTTGCCTGTCATCACGTGAAGTGGTGCGCTGAGGTGGATGCGATCGAACACGCCGGTCCGTCGTACCCTCCTACATCCAACGATCACATATCCGCATTACAGTTGTTTGGTTTCGTCCAACACGACTACCGATTTCAATGAAAGATAATTCACAATCTCGGTAGGCCACTATCCTTCCTCTGTCGAACTCGGATAATTGATCAAAAGATGATCGCTGTTTTCGACGAGGCATAATTGATCGTTTTTTGAAAAAACCACAAGAAAAACACAATTGCCGAATTTGAAATCGTCGAAATCTCCAAGCCTTAAATAGAGCTTTGAAGTGGCGCCACGCGTGATGTGCGTCAGCGCTGAAATTCTAATAATTTGCATATGTCACCTTCGCTAATGCATGTTGTAAATTTCATGTTATTTGCATGTTTCCTTCAGGGTGTTGCATTTACAGTGGCCAGCAGTGTATGTACAAAGTTTCGTATCTCCACGAGGAGAAGTAAAACAAAAAAAATTAACTTCACCGTTCCCTAACTACATAAAGAACATTTCGAATAAATATTATTCGCAACGGTACCATTTTTAAATAATTTAATCTGCCAGCTATAAACAGACATTTTTGACGTCATTTGTAAATAATACGTATCGTGTTTTTCGGACCATAAAACTTGTGACCAATCTTTGCATAAAAATTGAGATGCGTTTTATGGTCCGATGGTAACGTTAAAATAAAATTAATATTTTATTATATATATTATATACTGGATGACCAGAATTGAAACACCCCAACTCTCACCTCCTTGTATATCGAACTTCTCAGGCTTCAAATTTTGTACACATACTATCCAAGACCTGGGGAAACGGAATAAGTGAAAAAAAAATTAGTTCCATAATCACAGATAGGTGGCGCTGTACAACCGAAAATATGAAAAAAGACAAAATTAATGATTTAAAAAAACATGCGGGCTCCAGGTAGCGTTGCGATAGCGATCTGGATTACGGTTCTGAGGGTGACCGGATCGAATCCAGACAAGAGCCATTCAATACCTCCGTGTCTATGTTGGATATGGGCACGTTGAGTCCGTAGATCGGAAAGTCCCTCTATGAGGTCAGAGAGGGTGGGAAAGGGTACGATCCCCAGATGTCTCCTATGGTGGTCCTCGGGCAAAATTGAGGTGACAACTAGTTAAGACGGATTTCGACCCTTGTGTGCTACATGAACCGGTACCACACATTTCAGCCAGAAGGTCCTGGTACTTCCAGCCTTGGCAGAAGGTATCTCTCTGCACGTGAGAAGCATTTCAGTCGACCGGCTACGATTCGCATTTGAACAAGCTGTCCACAGACGGCAGATTTTGCATCTTCAAGAAGGGAACCATATTGAGCAAACATTATCTGCGTCGGTAAGGTGTTTGTCACCTGAAAGTTTGGTATGTTGTGGGTGTGGTAGCTCAGTTGCGAAGAGCAGCGGCCCAGTCATCTGAACCTCCCTGGTCCGATGTTCGTCGCTGCAAATCTACCGCCGTGTCCACTAATGGTGACCGGGGCACGTAAAATAGGGCGTGGCTACAATGTTCTCCAAGTTCTCAAATTTACCTCTGGAGGTGCGGGGTCAAGTGTTCCGGTCTCGTCACTTGACCCCGCACTTGACCCACTGTATGCTCGGTTCAAAATTACGGGACCGGTCATTAGCCAAGTCGGACTCCGACGCTTGTGGTGCTAACTCTAAACAGGAGCCGCACCTTCATCGCCCATAGCCATCGGGAGTTGTTCTGATGTTACTGTCGGTCAAGGGGCATAAGCAGCAACAACAACAACAACATGTTTGGTACGTTCAAATAAAATGCGTTTTTGTGTATTTTCAGCATATGTGATGTTGTACAGTGCCATCCGTCGGGGTTTTCTGGATTTTTTCTTTTTCTTTTTGTTTTATTCGTTTCCCCATGCCTTGAATAGTATGTGTAAAAACTCTGAAGCTTGTACACTGAGTAGTTCAATAGACAGTGAGGTCGGAGTAAGGGTGTTTTAATTATGGTCACCCGGTATATATATATATATATATATATATATATATATATATATATATATATATATATATATATATATATATATATATAAAGTTAAATACAACGGTCAATGTATGCAATTACTGCCGAAATATATATATATATATATATATATATATAATTATAATAAATACGACGATCAATGTTTACAATTGATGTAAAAAAATATACATATATTTAAAAATAATTTATAAGGGATATTTTTATAGATAAAATAATGTAGAGGAAAATATTCAAATTAAATCTAATAGGACATACTAAAGAATATAGTACAGTTAATATAGTACAGTTTGAGGAACATTACTTTTACTGTATTTTAATATTTTTTGGATAATGTCCAATCGTCTGCCGCATTAGCAAAAAAATTTTTTTTGTCTATTTCGTCGTTATACACGTGGTGATAAATTTATTTAAATTACCAGAAAAAGAAATCACGTGATCGGCATTTAATAAATTATATTCTAAAAATGTGTGCTTAAAAATTCACCAAAAATCAGAAAATGCAAGTAAAGATTCCAAAAAGAGTTCAGTTTACAGGAATTTTTAGGATCTTTTTCGTGATATAAATTTTATAAGCCTCAAATTATTATTTTAAATGCAAACTTAAAAAAAAGTTACTCAAATAGCTTAAAAATTTAATTTAAAAAACTCTAAGAAGAATTTTTCAAAAATCTTTCTTAGTTCTATAGATTATATATTTTGTATATATATTACTTATAATATATTTATTATGTATTTTGTATTATATATATTTTTTACCTTCTCAAGTAAGAAATTGAAACTATCTTTATATCTAACAATATGCAAAACATTATTTTCTAAAGATCATCACATCACCTAGAAATGCGTGTTAACGTCCGGTTCTTCTTATGGTCCGCAAACTGCGGTACTTTTTTTGCTGTTGTTTTTTTTTTTTATCACTACATTGCCGAGCAGATAAGTGCATAAATAATTACTGCTACCATAAACGCCTTTTTGATTTTAAATCTTGGCATATTTTCTGTAAATGTAAATTTATTAAAATATTTATTGAAATATATTTTTTTTAGTTTGTTTTTGAGTGTGTAGCACTTGTTTTCATTAACCATATATTAGTAAAACTTAGGGTTCCATTCTCCAAAGAAATATACCCTATTTGAATAGTTGCTCATTATTCATTTTTATAAGGACCATTACTTTGTTTAATTAAAAAATAACTTTGTGATTATAGTTTTTGCTAGAAACTGTCCTTTCTCCATAGAAAGTTGGCTGCAGAAACGGTTTATTTCTCGCCCATCTTCTTTTAAAAAATTACTGTAGTTTAACCTACCTGTTTACTTTAAATTCTTAATGCTTTCTCAAAGAAAACTATTAATGTAATTAAAATAACCTTTTCAAGACTTTTTGATCGTCCTTATTAAAAATTGAATTCAGCAATTTCATCATTTTCTGCGATTTTGGGTGTCATTTTATTATAGCTAATCTCTCTCTCTCACTCTCTCTCTCTCTCTCTCTCTCTCTCTCTCTCTCTCTCTCTCTCTCTCTCTATATATATATATATATATATATATATATATATATATATATATATATATATATATATATATATATATATATATATATATATATATATATATATATATATATATATATATATTCATATATATACACATATATATATATATATATTCATATATACACACATACACACACACACACACATATATATATATATATATATATATATATATATATATATATATATATATATATATATATATATATATATATATATATATATATTTGTTTATGTATATCTAAATATCTGATATAAATTCTTTTTATATCTGTGTATCTTAAAAGTTGTTGTAAAATAGAACTGTTTCATCAGCTTTGATGTTCGATAGATAAGCGGATTAAGTACGCACGAGTAAAGCAAAAAGAAAAATTATGTTTCTATTTCTAGATGGAAACAGGACTTAACAAGAATTTCCTCTATAAAAGAGTATTTTATCGAGAGGTAATATTTTTATTAACATGCTATTTGTGAATATCTCGTGATTTCGTAGGGAAATAATAAATATCTATAAAATATAAAAATCCAAAGTATTTTTACCTTCTAATCTGCTTAGATGCATATAGTTTGAATTAGCCTTTCAAAATAGAGATGAACGTAAATATTAAATACACATCTAGTTCTAGATTTCAGGTATGAGGATCAGTCCCTGAATTTGCATTAATGCAATAACCTATATTTATCTCCACAATCTCCAAGTTCAAATTTAAATCCCAAAATGGTATAAAGTTAAGAACATCTTAGCAAAATGCTTAATTTTATGACTGTTTTCTTTGTAGCTTGATAAAAAAAATTATAAACCACACTGGTTGCAAATAATACCATAATTTAAACTTACTTTAGTGCCTGGAAAACAAAATGTCTCCATTCTCCGCACGTTGGAATTCCTTTAAATTTTAGAACAAATATCGGAAATCCAATAATTCTCAATAATGTAATCCTCCGACAAATCCATTGGATTCAATTTGTCAAACTAAGTTTGATCTCCTAAGCTCTTTTCGAAATAGTTCAGTCGTTTTCCCGAATCCTTTGAAACATAGTCATTTCCATAAATCCGTCGCCAGATATCTAAAGACACAGAATTTTAATAAATACATTGTTGGATTGAAGGTTTGGGGTGAAAATAATTTATTTAATTTTTGTATTTAAGTCTTAGTAGACATACCTCATTGTTGAAATGAAGATCTTTAGAGTCGACAACGTTGTGTATTTTAATAAAACAACATTACTTTAATGTTGTTTTATTGCAATTTCAATTTTAAATTTTAATTAAGAAACTACGAGCATTATGTAAAAGTATAAAGCGTTTCTTTTTATTTAACCTGCAAATAGTGTTCACTCATAAGTAAGCTTTCTAACTGGAAACTAATCTTCTATTATGTATATATATACCGGGTGGCCATAATTAAACTGACAATGCTCACACTGTTCTGTAGCGCGATCTATTTGCGAGAATGACGCCACATTTTGTAGGAAGATTAAACAAGACGGGGGACGAATGATTCCGCGAAAAAATAAATTAGTTCCAAAAGTCACCGCTAGGGGAATATTTGGCGCTGTGTAATAGAAAATAGAGTCAATGCAAATCAATACGGCAATTACCTTTTATTTTGCATTCAAATGAGTACAGTAACTCCTGTACACGGCTGATCTTGTACGGATAGAAGTTGATAATCTTTCGTAAGATTTTCCATACCGTACTGTAAGGCATATCCATATTCCGAGCTAATCCACGAGCGCTAGAGGTGGCAGCAATATTGTCTGGTCCTCTGTCGACAATCGCCGTGGCAACTGCTTCGATTGTATCCTGTGGTACAGGTTTTCGTCCTCTGCCTGACTGAACCTTCAGAGAACCTGTTTTCTCAAACGTCGCAACCATTGCTTTTAGCCCATTAACTGACACAGGACCGTTACCTTTACGCATTTTTTTTGTGCGCTCTAAAAGCACGAAGAGCGGCTGACGCGTTGCACTGGTTAAGGTAAAACAATTTGACCAGTAACGCACGCTCGACTAAAGAAGGAGATATTGCACATAAACTTTCAATCCGATTGATTCGAAACGTAACACATTGCCTTTTAAAACCCAAGCAGCTGGCACTGTGCCAATGGATGTAACGTGAAATTTGAATAAAGACCTTCTTCTTCTGCTCAGCGTACGTGATATTGCAGATCACGAGACTTTATTGGTGTTTATGTAGATTTTACGCTTTTTTAAAAGTGTTGCCATATTGCACTTGAACTAAATAAGAAAATGTGCATAATAAAAGGTAAATTTATTCCGTATTAATTTGCATTTGTTAACACTCTATTTTCTATTACACAGCGCCAAATATTCCCCTAGCGGTGACATTTGGAACTAATTTATTTTTTCGCGGAATCCTTCGTCCCCCGTCTTGTTCAATCTTCCTACAAAATTTGGCCTCATTCTCGCAAATAGATCGCGCTACAGAACACTGTGAGCACTGTCAGTTTAATTATGGCCACCCGGTATATAAGGTGCGCATATAAGGTAACCGGGCATTTTTTTATAAATAAGAAAAATATTACTCACCTTCAAATAAATTTATCTCCTTGATAATAATAGCCAAAGGAGTCTATACAATTTTTCCAGCGTTTTTTCAAGTCATCGAACCATTGTTTATAGGCGTTGAAACAAACCTTTCGAAAAATACGCGTAAAATTTTATTTGATATCCGAGCCGTTTTCAAATTTCTGTCCTTTCATGGCCATTTTAAGCTTCGGAGAAAGGAAAAAATCACCTGGTGATGAGTCGGGAGAATATGGTGGGTGATTTATCACTCTAATTGAATTCTTAGAAAGATATTGTTATACAGAAATTGCTGTACGGGGCTTAGCATTATCGTGTTAAAACAACCATTGCCCAGAATCAAACAGTTCCTTCCTAACTCACCTTATCCTGTTTCTTAATCGAAACAGGATCTCTACACACACACACACACACACACACACATATATATATATATATATATATATATATATATATATATATATATATATATATATATATATATATATATATATATATATATATATATATATAAATATATATATATATATATATATATATATATATATATATATATATATATATAAATATATATATATATATATATATATATATATATATATATATATATATATATATATATATATATATATATATATATATATATATATATATATAATAGGGTAAGTATGCCTAATATGAGACCCCAGCTTACAAGACGTATACAAGTACTTCCGCCGTGCGACTGGAGTGTAAAACAGTAGTTATTGCACACTTGTGTATATAATTTCATACGAAAAATTGTAAGGTTATTTTCATTTTTTGTCATTGTTATATGTAGCAAAATATATGCATTAAAAGGATATCAAGGTGGTACTATAATCCCTCACTTACTTTTCTATTTCTATATGAAAATCAAAAGGGGTGCCAATATTTGGCATACTTACCTTATATATATATATATATATATATATATATATATATATATATATATATATATATATATATATATATATATATATATATATATATATACATATATATATATATATAAATCTATATATACAGTGAAACGATCGTTTTCCCGTATGCATCGTTTTTTTCACCCAGTCCCGAATACATTCCAAAGAAAATAAGCAAAAACAGACCGCATAGATCGTTCAACGATCCACGTTACGGTTCTCCTGTAATATTTGTTCAGAATATCGCAGCTTTACATTAATTTATCGGATCGATCGTTTTTTTCATAATTACTGAACCTGAAATAGAAATGTTTGGATTCAGCTAGAATGACGCTCTAATTTAACAATGAGCAGAACATTGGAGATGCACTGCCGACGCACTATCACTAGACTACCTCCTCTCGAATCAAATTTTGAAGTACGTTAATTAATAAGTTGATGTGTAGACACGCCTGAGAATTTGTAAAAGAGAATGCATTGAGAAAATAAGATTTAGAAACCTTTGCACTCCTAATGCTTGCTGAATGGCGAAACTTCTGTTAAGGATCACTTAATTATCCTTTTATCCATTTTGTCTACGAAATGGACATATAAAGAAAGAACATTATTACATTTTTAATACGGCATCAGTCTAGCTTTTAATACAGTCTATATTCTGTATAATATTAAAAGACTGCAAAATGCTAGTCTTTCAATGAGATTAACAGGTGCACCGAATATTTTTAGCCTTTCAATTCAAGTACTATAACTATATATATATATATATATATATATATATATATATATATATATATATATATATATATATATATATATATATATATATATATATATATATATAGTTTACAAATGTAAATTGCTTAATAGGAAACAAAAAAAAATTTAGGAGTAAATAAATTTTAGGCGCTAAGCTGCTCACAAAAATATTTACGACTTATAGATATTTAAAATTAAGATGACTATAAGGGGCAGATGCGAACATTTAATACTCCAATAACTTAAAACAAGATAGACATATAAAAATAAGCAGAACGGAAGTGGAGGTGGTATAGTTGATGACTGGGGGGGGGGTGACCCCCCAACCCCGGTTATACATGTTTTGTGCCACTCCCGGAGGTCGGCTATAAACTAAGACAGTTAGAAACAATTATGAAGAAGAAAAGATATTTTAGATGAAACTGATAAGTTAAACAATATAATTACAAGATGAATAGTGTTTAAACCTTTTAATATAGAAAAAAGTCGCATCTGCCCCTTATAGTCATCTTAATTTTAAATATATATATATATATATATATATATATATATATATATATATACCGGGTGGGCAAAAAGTCCGTGCAATCTTTAAAAATTCATAAAAACCGGAAAAATAACCAAAATAAAAAAAAAAGTTTGCAGGGTTAGTCTCGCTAGGTCACAGGATTTTTTTTTTAAAGGGAAAAAATAACTAAAAAAAAACAGTCGACAGGTGGCGTTGGTACGAGCGAATTATGTGCAAATAAGCAAATGAGACGGTTATAAGAACGTGCGCTCCTAGGAAAAGGCACAGGGCCATCCTGTCTGTTTATTAAATTTTTGTTTTTCGCCCTTTTCTTCTGATAAAAAAAATAAACTGATACTGGGCTTGCCAAGGTAAACAAAAATTTAAACTTCTTTTAAAATCAATTAAAAATGATGTACTATACCTAAACTTTATTCAATGGCATTACACATGTTGGCATCTTTCGTAGACCTTTCCAATCTACTGTCCCGGCAAGATGCTTGCTCACTTTTTAACTACTATGAACTCACGGATTATCAGCGCGACTATCACTTTTCTCCTTTTCTCTACTCTATGTCTATTGGTTCCCCCTCTGCTAATCATCGGAAAGTCTGCAATAGAGGGCGTGGCCCATGAATTGCAGTCGAGACCCATTTTCCTATGGTCCTATGGTTCACAATCAGTTCACCGTTGTTCCACGATCAGCCGAGAGGTGTCATGTGTACATACGGACCTGCTGCACACTGCCGTTGCTGGATTTGTGAGTAGCCTGCAATGCCCTATCCCCTGTGGTGGGGGTCATGTGGAACACCTGCTGCTGAAATAAACGAATTAGAAACATTCTTTTCGTTATTTGCATATATTTTCTTTGACTTGACAAGTCAGCGCCACCTGTCGGCATTTTTTTCAGTTATTTTTTTCCTGTCTCAAAAAATCCTTTGACCTAGTGATGCTAACTATATATATATATATATATATATATATATATATATATATATATATATATATATATATATATATATATATATATATATATATATATGTATATATATATATATATATATATATATATATATATATATATATATATATATATATATATATATATATATATACACTCAAGAGCCAAAGCATCATGACCACTTGTCAATAACGAGTTGGCCCACCTTTGGCGTGCAACACAGCTTCAACCCGCCTTGGCATGGATGCCACAAGTTCTTGGTAGATGGCCGGAGATAGATTGTACCAGATGTTTAAGCAACGGTCACGCAAATCCGAGATATTGCGAATTGGTGGTCTTTGAACTCTGAGCTGCCGTCCCATGACATCCCAAATATGTTCTATCGGATTGAGATCCGGTGAGTTAGGCGGCCAGGAAATTAACTGGAATTCAGCACCATGTTCCTGGAACCTCTCCAACACAATTTTAGCCTTGTGACACGGGGCGTTGTCCTGTTGGAACATTCCATTTTCAGCTGGAAAAGCAGAGTCATCATTGCAACTGGTCCGCAATGAAGTTCAGATATCCTGTAGCATTCATGGTCTGCTCTACCACAACCACGGGTCCCAGAGACGCCCAGGAGAACGTCCCCCAAAGCATAATACCGTCACCACCGGCCTGTGTATGACCTACTGTACATTGAGGGAGCAACATTTCGCCTGGAAGACGGCGTATAATGACACGGCCGTCGGCGTGATGAATGACAAACCGTGATTCATCTGACCATGCAACTATCTCCCACTGATCCATGGACCAGTCGCGATGTTCCCGGGCCCAACGCAGGTGCAGTTGGCGATAACGCTTGGTTAGCAAAGTCACACGAATGAGACGTTTGCTGCGTAGCTCCATATCCAACAGTGTCCGCTGAACAGTGTGCTGCGATACTATTCTACTTGTCCCTGCATTGTATTGGACTGTCAGCTGAGCCACTGTCTGGCTCCGGTTTTGCTTGACCATGCGAGATAATCTCCGACGACCTTTTTCTTTGATAGCGTGTGGACGTCCAACACCATGTCGTCTACTGCTGGTTTCACCGTCATTCATCCACTTTGCATAAGTACTAACAACTGTAGGTCACGAACAACCCACGAGTCGTGCAGTTTCGGAAATACTTGTTCCGAGCCTTCGAACCATTACAATCTGCCCTCTATCAAAGTCGCTTAGATCCGCAGCCTTTCCCATCACACACAGAAGTAAGTGAAAGAATGATTCTTCAGACTCTCCAGCAGCAGTTAAATACCACTTCCACCCGATCACGTGCCTTCCACGTCATCCAGGCGAATTCATTGCAAAATGTAGGGGTGGTCATAATGTTTTGGCTCTTGAGTGTATGTATATATGTCTTGGTACAAGAAGTGCCTAAGTCAGTTTTCTCCAAGATGACTTTGTTTGCTTCTGTATCTTTAACAAAATATTATTTTTAATGTAAGAATTACCCACGTCTGTTCAATGGTTTAGAAAACACTTTTAAAGCATGGGACAGATTTAGGTACTTCTTACGTTGAAAATAATATTTGTTTAAAGAGACATAAGCAAACAAAGTGATCTTGGAGGAAACTGACTTTTTGTACCAAGCCACAGATACATACACACACACACACACACACACACGGATATATATATATATATATATATATATATATATATATATATATATATATATATATATATATATATATATATATATATATATATATATATATATATATATATATGAATATATATATATATATATATATATATATATATATATATATACATACACTAAAATTTAAAATTTTAAAATTATACCATAACAGAACTTTATAAACTTTTTTTGCAAGAGCTTTTATCGAAAATAAAATTGTACACGTTTCTTTATTTTGAAAATTTGTGTTATATATCCAGAGACTCGGGAGATATTCATTGCATGAGCCGAAGAAAGTAAAATTACGACTACTTTTAAAATAAAGCTGCTTTTAGATTCCTCCAAAATTTGTT
>OU015500.1:145132253-145167253 GCA_907164885.2 Dolomedes plantarius | reverse complement strand
TATTAATGAAATTATTTCTGCGATCGCTTCAGCAGACGTGTGACTAGAGGTTTTCTCCATATGAAGCACAACTTTATCAATGTCCTTTCCGTATAAGGCTGGAATTTCTTCTTCAGAAATTGGCTCTAAAATATTCTGCTGATAGTATAACTAAAAATTTTGTGGACATCGTGTTCTTCCTCTATTAATGAAATTCTTTCTGCGATCACTTCAGCAAAACTGGTGACTAGAGGATTTCTCGATATGAAACTCAAATTTATCAATGTCCTTTCCATATAAGGCTGGAATTTCTTTTTCAGAAATTGGCTCTAAAATATTCTGCTGATAGTAGAGTGAATTAATTTTGGCTTTACTTGACACTTTTGAATTTTTAATTTGCCGTTGTAACAAAATCATGAACAACAACAACAGAAAATCTATTTTAGACATAAAATATTTTTATTCATTTTCACTTTCTTACAATAAACGGCGCATACGATTGCGCACGGCTGGAATGTCACTGCTATCACTAGAAATGTTGTGGACATCGTCTTCTTCCTCTATTAATGAAATTCTTTCTGCGATTGCTTCAGCAAAACGTGTGACCAGAGGTTTTCTCCATATGAGGCTCAAATTTATCAATGTCCTTTCCATATAAGGCTGGAATGTCTTCTTCAGAAATTGGCTCTAAAATATTCTGCTGATAGTAGAGTGAATTAATTTTGCCTTGACTTGACACTTTTTGATTTTTAATTTGCCGTTGTAACAAAATCTTGCAAGTATTATGACTCACTATTGGAACTTTAGGGTACACTGACTGAGCCATTTTGTACGGTCATTCCCGTCAGTTGCGCAATAGGATATTGATCTTATTTATTGCAGTCACTTAAATACACCCATGAATCATCGAGTATTACCACAAATTTCTCTTTTTCAACAGCTAGGTATTTTTCATATAATTTTCTACAATTTGTTTTTCTTTCAGCATAATGCTTTTGCAAAAGCAGATGAAAGCAAAAGCTTTAAGGTTTAAACACCTTTTTTAACTTCAAATCTTTATGAATTTTTTTACTTACAGTGCCAGAAGACATTCCTAGTTTCGATGCAATGGATCTTTGAGTCGGTGGATTTTCTCTTAGGATCAGAGACTTTTCTTTCTAGATATTTACCTACGTTCGAACGGTCTTAGGATAAGGTTTATAGGTCATGTTTTCATTTTTAGCTTTCAGATGGACGTTTTCTCTTTCAAACTTAATATGTTATAAATACCTTATTTTGAAATACCATAACCCCGATTTTTACATACTAGTTTTATAATTTGTTGATACGAATATTTCTCCTCGTAAAGCGCAGTTACGTAACCCTCGAGCAATCTATCAATTGCTCATTCCGGTTTCAAAATAAATCCATTTTCTAAATAAAACTTTTACTTTACATTCCAATCAAAACAAACCAGTAACAGATTATTTCTCTGAAGTTGCAGTTAGACATGCGCAGTTGGTGTAACATTGGACAACTGATAAGTCTAGAAACGACTCTGATAGATCACGGGTACATAAGTGTCAAGTTCGATCATCTACACCCATGGCTTTCATGTCCATTGTGCATTCGGATAAACGTGGACAATTCCAGCAGGACAATGCGACTACCCCCACGTCTAAAGTTGCTACAGAGTGGCTTCAGGATATCTTGTGACTTTAGACACTTCCATTGTTCACCTAAATCCAAACACATGAACCTTATTGAGCATATCTGGCATGCATTGGAACATGTATCTCGATGCCACGTCGCGTTCCATGCTCGTGGGGGCCCTGCACGATATTAGGCAGGTGTACCAGTTTTTTTGGCTTTTAAGTATATATATATATATATATATATATATATATATATATATATATATATATATATATATATATATATATACATTAATTGGGAAAGAGAGGGCTTTAGAATAGCAAAAAATAACATTTAAAAACATTGTCAAAACGCGTTGAAAAAGTTTTTTTCTCCGTTTCGTGAAATGACCTCGATTCGCGAAAGTAAGTTGAAGTTCCATCGGGAGAATCTATTTTAGATGCATATTTTCAAAATATTATGTGCATTTCTTTAAAATATATATATACATATCTATACATATATATACATATATACATACATATATATATATATACATACATATATATATATATATATATATATATATATATATATATATATAATATATATATATATATATATATATATATATATATATATATATATATATATATATATATATCGTAACGGACAAAATAATGTAGATGAAAATATTTAAATTAAATACATAGGTCAATGTATGCAAGTAATTTGTACATTTAATATCCATGAAACATAATATTTTGAATTAAATTCTTAAAAAACTTCCATCTCAATGAGTCTACAGGTTAAACTTTATCTTTCACCGTATCTCAATATTTTTTTTGAAAATTTGTTTCGTTGTTATGCACGTGACGCAAAATTAATGTAAAGTATCACAAAAAGAAAAGAAACATGTGATCAGCATTTAATAAATTAAGTTATAAAAATGAATCTTTAGAAATTCACCAAAAACCAGAAAATGGTGGTAAATATTTGAATAACATTTCATTTTAAAGGAATTTTTATGGTCTTTCTCGTAATATAAATTTTATAACCCTCAGATTATTATTTTGAATACAAACTTACATAAAATTACAAAAACAGACTAAAATTTTAATTTTAAAAATTATAAAAAGAATTTTTCAAATTTTTTTCTTTGTGCACCCCTACACTATAAGAAGAATCGTCGCGCAAAATTTCAGCCCTTTAGGTCCAGCGGTTTGGTCTGTGCGTTATCTGTCAGTCAGGCAGTCAGTCAGTTACTGAAATGTTTTATATATATGTAGATTAATATGTGGGCATATATTCTACCGCACCTTCTACAATGCAACAAAATCTTGAAATTTAAAAAACCTGCAGTGAGTTTAATAATAAATTAGCCGGAAGTTTAATACCCATCCGCAGATTCAAATAATCATTTCCTTCGTATATTTAGTGACACACATACTTCGCGTTTCAGCAGGTAGTATGCACTCATTTTATACATTTAACTTAAAAACCCTGGTATATTTGTAGAATAAAACTTTCTGTTTTTCTAAAGTAATTAATTCATTACTTGTATTAAATATTTTCCTGCGTTAAAAAATGTACGCAAACACGAGGAGAGATATATTTGACTTGACATATACATTTTATGTAATTTTCCATGTTGACTAAGATATGAAAGAGGATTTTAGCGTTTATATAATTTTTTTAAATATTTACAATTAATGAATTCATGTTTACTCTATTTTGCATGCATAAGGATTGTGTTTTATTCCCTCCTGCTAATGTTATTTGGCATTATACACATATTTTTTAAAAATTGCCCAAAGAGATATTATTTAAATATTTAATTTACTAAGCTCATGTTTCGTCATCTACCCAGTGTATGCTTTAGATCAGTGAATTTTTATTTAATTTATTTTATTCAATCTAATTTATTATTAAAGTTTTTAATTTTAATCTCATAAATAATTGAATATCTATCACGTTCATACTGATGTTAACATCAAATAACTCATATTTGCATTTTAGGAGTTTGCAAATAAGAAACAAACTCAACTTTTTTTATGAAATGAACTTTTACTTTCCTGAAGATGATATTTATGAAAAAATCAAAAATTTTCTCTTTATTTCTAATTCTTACGGTTACTTTACTTTAAAAAAAACTGTTTAGCTTGATTATTAGGGTATACAGGGCTTGTTGGACAATTTTTCTTCAATATTTATAAAAAATAATTTATTAAATTTTTTTATTGTTTTTAGTTTGTACAATCAGCACGTTTGTACAATCTTAAAGCCTAACCCCGTATGAGAAAATTTTAAAAATATTAATTTATAGTTTCTATATGAAGCTCAGGAAACTCATCAAGTCACTGGGCCAATCTTCCCCATTGAACGGGGCAGGTTGGCCCTCTAAGATGATTTGATTTTCGGATGGCTAACGGAAATGAAAAATCACAAAAAATATCAAGTGTAATTTTAATATGGTATTGTGACGTAGGCAGTAATAAGACAAGCGTTTCGCTTCAATTACTTTAGTACGCCACCTTAAACACTACAAACTACAACTACACACTACAACTACAAAAAGCAAGTATGTACAGCGAGTTAGAATTAACATGTTAGATATATCAGGACGGCTTCGGGTTCACAGACCAACTCTGGCCTATCAGGCCGAAAGACCAGAAAAGCTGCGTCTTCTCTGGCACTCAAAACAGATCTCTCCCTCGTGGAGTATTGGGGGTCTTCTTTTATACGGTCGGCGAATTCAAAAGCTTTGTCCGGCGTTTTAAGTGGTCGTAATTGTCCAAAGTTTATAGGATTCCACATGTCGCTATAGTGTCAAAATTCTGGAGATCCCTTGAATCACTCTGGTATTTATGACTTTTATAACGTCAGAATCACATATTACACAAAATTTATGGCCTCTTATCCTAGAGTTTATGAGACCGCTCAGTTTAACATTTCGCCGATAGATGACAAGTTCATGTTGAGGGGTAGGAACGAGCAACTTATATAATTACAATTTTCATGTAGTAATGGAGACAGCGTCACAGTATATAAAAGACACAAAGGATAAGAAAATCTATTTTGTCCAACCTAACTACTGTCTATATCGATCTTTCTCATTATCACAACAAATTCAAACATAAAATATCGTACCCCAAGAGGCACACGATTCATGTGCCCAACGACTGCACCTGATGCATTATATCCAGTAATCTCATGATTTATGGACAATTTTATTGACTTTTATAGGCTTATGCATGTCGAAAAGAAACACTTGGATGGCGGGGCATCTTGGGCCACTGGGCCAACATGCCCCTGATTAAATTGCCCAACTTGCCCCTTATCGCCATATTGGCTTTCGATCGTTGAATCAAATATGCTGTTTATATATTTTTTTCAAATCAGTAGGTATAAAATTAGCTCTGAACAACGATCATTTATATTGCTATTCACCTAAGTGAAACTTTAATTTAGAAACAAATCAGCAACGATTTTTATAAGTGCAAAAAAAAAAAACTATCTTCAGCTAAAATCAGAAAATTTGAAATGGCTTTCGTTTGATTTATTCTTCACCACTGACGCTGTTATAGGTGAAAGAAAACTTGCTAAAGCGCTCCTCGCTTAGCTAGTAACGCGATCTAATGGATAGTTTGAAAAATATCGCAGATGGGCCAACGTGCTCCTATGGCCAACATGCCCCGGTCTATCCTATACTTAACGATTACGATAAATTCCAATTCACCTGGACAGTTAGTTTTCGTCCTTACAAAGGCACATATACATGCAGAGAACGAAGACGAAAGAAAGAAGTTGTTCGTTAAATGCATGCGTAGAAACGAACACCACAGAACAATTTTTTTTTCCATGATTATATCTCTAGATGGTACGTCAAATGCTGTTCGAGAATCTTCGTTAGCTGATGTTCGCTGTATGTGTACATACCTTACAGTTCAGTTTGAAATATTTCTACTCTTTGTTCGGAAAATTCGAGTAGTAAATTTAACCTTTAGCCTACGAGACCTATTTTTCCGATTCTCTCTTTAGAACGTGAAATTTCCTACCCCCTTTGTATGAACAACCATTAACGGGTGAACGGTATCAAAGGGTTATATATATATATATATATATATATATATATATATATATATATATATATATATATATATATATATATATATATATACTCTGTATCTTTCTCTATTACGGAGTACAATTTTTATAAAAAAATTTTTCAATATAAGTTGGCAATCCTTGGACATAATTTAGGTTAGTTCACAGCAGCTTTAATACATTGCTGTTATGTCCTTTTCCAGTTTTAACTCCTTCCTCCACTTCCATCGTACCGGGGAAGGATTTACTAAATCAATGTACTCAAAAGAGACTAAAGGTTAGGTTAATGCTGGTCAAGAGCACTACTGCCATTCTTTTGCTAGCGATGGCGTATTATACCCGGACCTGCTTCTTCAAACTGATTCCGAACGTTTGCAACCAACCCTGCCTGCTTTGGGACTCGAACCCACAGATATCGCACGCCAGCTTTTTAGCGATTCGGCCATAAACAAGGAATGTATAGAGGGTCTTAAATTTTTGTACTGAAAATCGCAAGAGTTTTGTTTGGGCCTTTTGCACGGCCGTCTCTTTACAATCATTGTCAACTTTAAAGCTGTCCATGCAGCAAGTACGGAAACAGTACTGCTCGTATGCGTTTGAATTGCGTCACGCCTACAACGTCATATTATACTGACACAGCGCGGGATTCTAGAATGGACTTCCGTACAGGGACCTCGGCCGTCTGGAGGGCCTTGAGATTATAGATAGAAAGACAAAACTTAATTCAGTCAAACACATGAATCTCTAAAGGCTTCTGATATCTACATCAATGTCCAAAGAATGAGATTATAGATAGAAAGACAAAAGTGAATTCAGTCAAACACAGGAATCTCTAAAGGCTTGTGATATCTACATCAATGTCCAAAGAATGAGATTATAGATAGAAAGACAAAAGTGAATTCAGTCAAACAAAGGATTATCTAAAGGCTTCTGATATCTACATCAATGTCCAAAGAATGAGATTATAGATAGAAAGACAAAACTGAATTCAGTCAAACACAGGAATCTCTAAAGGCTTCTGATATCTACATCAATGTCCAAAGAATGGGATTATAGATAGAAAGACAAAACTGAATTCAGTCAAACACATGAATCTCTAAAGGCTTCTGATATCTACATCACTGTCCAAAGAATGAGATTATAGATAGAAATACAAAACTGAATTCAGTCAAACACATGAATCTCTAAAGGCTTCTGATATCTACATCAATGTCCAAGAAATGGATTTAGTTCTAGTTTCGCAATAACTGTGTGTATTTACTCGATTATAACAATTGACTGGAGAAAGAAGTTTTCTGAGATGAAACTTAGGAAGAATTTATACAGATCGAGAATGGCACAAGATAGATTCAACACGATGGCTCTTGTGGTAATGGAAAATGATAATCTAAAGGTCATACACTTTTCCGATGCTTTACGAAAAATTAGTATCGAGGAATTTACGCAAAATATATATTTTAATTTTAATTTTTGTTAACTTATTAAGAATAAATTTAATTATTGCCTTTGACATATATTTTGCCAATGGTGGAATCAACAAATAACAAAAACTACAATTATAAATGATGTAATCTCATTGCACATAACTATATATTTAGAAAAATTAGAAAATACAAAGACGTTGTATTACATATATATTAAAATGAATATTTCACAAGGGACTTTGGATTCTCTCAGGGCCATAGCCCAGGATTCTACATTGTTAATCAGGCCCAGCACACACATAACAAAACAGAAGCATATATTTAAGAAGATCCTGTACACAAAATTTATTATTTTCTAATTTACTTGCATTTTGCAATTAATTTATCTTCATATGTACCTTTTTAAACATAACTAGAAATATAAGAATACTTGAACATTGCAAAATTAATTGGAATATATATATATATATATATATATATATATATATATATATATATATATATATATATATATAATAAACATGCTAAGTTTTTAAAATATCTTCCAAAAAACATTTTGTCTGCAATAAATACATAAAAAAAAATAAAATTATTTGCCTTCCGCATTTATAAATATTAAAAATTCGTATCTGCTATAAATTCATTAGAAAAAAAAATTAAAACTAATTTGTTTACCACACTAATAAAAGTTTATGTTTAAAATTTCTAATAAGCTTATTTCATTAATTTTCGGACTAAATTTTCTTTAAGGAAAACATATTTATATTTTTTTCTGCAAAACATAAATCCCAAAGACATTGCAATAAAATAATATGAAACGTTTTGGGGAAAACTTCAGAACAAAGAATAACTCTGAATTTTACCTACAGATATCTTGCAAACAAATGTAGTAATATTATTTTAAAGATAAAAAATAAATAGTTTTTAAAAATTAGAAGTGCAGTTGGATACGGAGAAACAGAACAATACATTAATAAGATTCACTTGGTAACGTAATTATCACAGAAACATGCGACATATTGGATTCAATATGCCTCTTAGTAAGTCATATTAAATCAAACAATATAAAAGTAAATTTCTTCTTTGAAATATTTTTTGTCTCTGATCAAATTCAGCCATAACCCTTTCGCGACGGCAGTTCCGATCACGCGCTTTCCTCTGAGGTCGGAGGTTTTTCTCGTGAGCGTACCCTCCAGGCCGGCGGTTTTTCAAGCGCTAAGCCTAAATTTACGAAAAATTCCAAAATAGTAACATTTACGAGCAAATCTATTTATTTAAGCTATATATGGGTTACTTACACATTCTTTTATTATTTCTCCACTAAAAGATTTTTGTTATACAGTAAAATATTTTTTGCTGGGACATACTGTCGAAATCCTAGTCGCCCTTTCCATACTAAGAGACTTTCATCAACTGATATATTCCTATCAGGAATATATCAAGAACTCTGAAAGTTTTGAATGATTAAATCTAAAAAAGGTTTAAATTTTTCAATCTTTTTGGCATCAGAAGAAGTAAAATGCAAGTATCGAAGAATTTTCATGCACTGGTCCCGAGTGATAACCTTACTGAAAAAAGGTGTTGCAATCATGGGATTCGTTGAGTAGTACATCTTAATTTTCATTTTTTTTTCACAATACCCATCAAAATTGTCAAAGCAAATTAAACATTTCTTCTTTAGTTACAGGCAAAAAATACTTTGAGGATGAACTCTATTCACTTTCCGGGTTTGCGTACCTCTCATACGCATTAATTTGGTTAGTATAATATAATACGCATTAATTTAGTTATTAAATCCATTACAGTTTCATAAAATAAAACCTAAAAAAATCAAATTCATTTGATACAACATCATTGATTTTTATTCCACATGCCACTGTGAATGTTAGTTGAGTTAAATCCCTTACACGAGAAGACCACGAAGAAGCACCGTCCTGTGATATACTCAGAATAGAAATGTCTGATATATCTTCATCATCACTATGATCTCGGTGCTCCAAATCAACAGATTCACCCCACGAGATTCACTGGAAGATATCACTGTCAATACTTTCAGAATTTGTTTCAGATTCCGACACATTTCTCATCAATTCAGAAATTTCGTCTTTTGTCAAATATTTTCTCCTTTTCGCCATATTAAATACTCAAAGGAAAGAAATCTCACTTCAACAGGGTCTGATTCTGACTCAAAACTAAACAGTGAACCCATATACCCAATGCTGCAATCCCACCGCAAAAGAAAAACAAAATTGCTCGTAAACAAAGACCACGTGCAAAGTTTAAATGCCCTACCCTCTGACAGCCAGACGCAATACATCCCTTCCTCCGTTTGTTTACATAAAACGATAGTCAGCATGTGATTCATACTAGTCTTGTTTTCGAATAGAAGGTCCCAACTACGTGTACTCCAAATTTCATAGACATGCGGTGCCATCTTGTGCCCCAAAAATTAACTAATAAAACGTTCCGAACTACTGACACGGATAGGTGACGGTCGGCCAGAAACGCGGATAGCTGCTGTCGCGTATACGTGACGGTCGGCCAGAAACGCGGATAGCTGCTGTCACGTATACGTGACGTTCGCCGCGAAAGGGATAATAGACCCAATAATATGTCCTTTCAAAAGTCCGTTTACCGACTACAGGGTAATCCAGATCATATTCCAGATCACACCATTAAATTCAAAATGTATTTCTACTCATACTTATTGTAATAGTGTCACACAATGACGACATGTTGTCGTCATATTCTATGGAAGTATCAAAGGGCTTTCAACAATGCCATAAAATATATATATATGTGTGTGTGTATGTGTGTGTGTGTGTGTGTGTGTGTGTGTGTGTGTGTGTGTGTGTGTGTAAGGAGACCCCTGGGAAAAGGAATAATTAAGTTAAATTTAAAGGGGGCTTAGGGATTAATCATTTTCGTGGCGCGAAAAAGCCGCTAGTTTTCATATTTCCAAACGCGTGCTGGTAGAAAAAGTAGGTTATTGCCCGTTTCAGTAATTAACCCTCGATTCGCGGTGGAATGAAGCTCCATGCAGAAAGATTATTTTTAGATACTGTACAGGTTTGGCGGGAAGATGCTTCTAGAAAATTCTAAATTCTCTCTGTGCATGTGCCATAAGAGTAGACGCGGAAATGAAACTTAGAATTAGTCAGAGAGCGGGAGTTTTTCATTCAGTTCGGTCATGCGTCACGAGGTTCGAGATGATTTCTTGGAATTTAATTAACAGATTGAATCGGGTAGATCAATATTTGGAAATAAACTCGTTAAGTGGATTAATTTGTAGTTCTTTGCCACAGACCTATAAATTATTGACTGCCATAACTTAAATGATTATTTAGGAATATATTTAGTTGAAGTAACGTTGGATAGAAGACGCCATAATGGAAGTGGGAGATTAAGCGCCACGTCATATATATATATATATATATATATATATATATATATATATATATATATATATATATATATATATATATATATATATATATATGTATATATATATATATATATATATATATATATTGTTACGACTTCGCAGTTCGGGTTTGGCGATTGAATGGACTTTGAATACGACAGAATGAAAACAAATATTTATTTAGAGGAAGTCGAAATACTACAGCTTATAGATCGTCAGGAACTGACAGACCAAGGACTACATTGAATGGCTCGTATCTGCTGTTCTTTTGTGTTATGCGCCTTATCGCCAATTCTCCGAGAAACAGTGTCCTTTGACAATGGAATTTTTTTGACGTTTTGAGCATTTTATTCACCAAACATACAAGAGACAATTTCTACTGAAGAGGAAGGATACGATTTTAACCAATACTATGACTTTTTCCGGACTTGGCAATGAGATGGCTTGCTTTGTAAGAAGCTTCTATGGCGTTTTCCTTTTTATCTTTACCAGAGAATTGTTTAATAGTATTTTCCAGCTCTGAAGATCTTCTAAAAGTCGTTCAAAATACTTTACATCATTTTTTATTAGTTGAAGGTGTTTCGTTTCAAAATGACATTATAAAAGTGACGGTTTCATGAATTCTTTCAAAAAATTTCCGAACATACTACGCACTGTGAAGCAGGGTCGTCGGAACTCCCAATATAACTAAATCTTAACTTTAAATATAACTCATCTTACTTTCTTTTCTTGACTTTTACATCTTTTGCTTGCTTTTCAGTTGATTTTTTCTTAGTTTCAAAAGTTTTCTCGGAAACTACATTTATAGGCCTACTTACAGTTTGTGATGTGGATGCCACAGAGTGTTGGTCTTCATGACACCTACTTTTCTTTCCAAAAGCAAACCATTTATCCATCCTCATAAAATAATAAATACAAACACTTATCGTTAAATTTAAAAACACTTTTCAAAGTATACGACCTTTAACTATTACTACTGTAAAAGGACCACGAAACAAAGTAAGATTGGAAACTGGAAAGTTAGTCCAGTCACATACCTTGGAACACAGTTACAGACCTTGGAAGCAAAACTTGAGTGACGAGCATTTTACTAGCAAAATGTTGCAAAGTACCCCGAAACTTTAAAAAGCTCTAACTATTTACCAGGTGAAGATAAATTAGCCTAAATGTATACATTTTTGAAGGAAAATGTTTTGCTCTACAACTTTTTCTATCACGAGTTTTCTGAGAAATGGAAGGGGAAAGAGTTAGAAGAGGAAGTTTGACGAGATACCTGAACCACTACCACTTTTTTTTGAAAAAAATTCATATTCAACGGCTCATATCTCGAAAACGGTAAGGCTTAGGTACAAATATGGATATACCATTTGGAAGGGTATTTTATCAGCTTTAATTTTTGAATTTGACAATTTTCTGTGAGACGCACCATTTTCGATATAAACGCCAAAAACTGAAAAAAGTGACCTATTGGACCGGCACCCCACACCCGCTGCGCCTCAAATCGAGGAGACTTTATTAGGCGTGGTTCAGAGGACCAACCCCTACACATTTCTGAAAAAATCTCTCAACCCCTTTATTTAATGCGAAATGAAAACCTAATTTGACTGGACTAAGTTGCTGAGACTAAGCAGTTATTAATGACTAAACAGACATAGGCAGAGTCGGGAAAGAGGGAAATGAATGCACGGTGGCCGAGGGCGCGTTGGAGGTACAGTGATTTCCGCTTATAAGAATCACGTTTGTGATTATTGTTTTTGATTCTTATAAGCGGTTGATTCTTATAGCCGAAATTTAGGTTTTGGTCAGGCACACACACATCTATATATACTTATATTAAATAATTTACCATAAAATACTCTTGAATTTACGTTAATTATCTTTTATTAAAATTATTGTTTAAAATTTAAAAAATACAACTTAATTTCTTGAGCTATAAGTAGATACACATGATTATAGTAAGAGAAGAAAATAGTATTTGTTCCAGTATTTGTTACAGCATACCTGCTTAAAAGTATTAACAATTCAACTACAGGAAGAGTGCAAGAAAAAAGTTTTGTATGGTAGTTTGATATAATGAAGTTTTCAGGAGTCTGTTCATACCTCTTTCAATACCAATAGTCTCAGACGAAGATTCACCTTCTAGCTTACGTTTCACGGTTTGATAACGTGCTGAATCTACTAATGTCACGTTTGCCTAAGTGATAGTGGACACTTCGCCGAAGATTTATGTGTTTCGGGGTCCATGAAGCAGCAACCAGGATGTGAGAGGTGGGGAAAAAGAGTCCCTGTCTTTGTTTGTCAATGGAGAAAAGTGAAATTGCACATGGACGGGTAGAGATGCCCCCGGGTCAAGCTAATAGGACAGTTTTGTGCTAAAGCGTTTAAGGAGAAACTATTATGTTTTGTCTAACAAAGAAAGGGATGCATTTTACGACTGTATTCCATCCCATCTTATCACTCTTTCTTTAAAAAAAATAAAGAGAGAACTTCGTGCCTTTTGAGTGTTTAAGTGGCTTTGTTGGAAAAAATGAAAGGAAAGCGAAGAGTGTAAGCTGATTCTAAAAACCGGTGGATTTATTCTTTGAAGCGAAAATTGTAACATGGAAATAATACATTTGTTTTTGTTTTTGCGATATTGATTCTTATAAATGGTTGATTCTTATAACCACTGATCACTATAAGCGGTGGTTACTGCATCTCGTCGTTGCGGTAGTCTGTAGCCAGAGCTGCTCTCCCAGTCTGTGACTCCAGACTACTGTTTCAATGTAGTAGTGTTGCACACTACTGCATTGAAACAGTAGTAATGTAGTGTTGCACACTACTGTTTCAATTTACCCTGACCACACATACAGTAGTAACAAGCGACGAGTTTGCGTGCTGCTTTACTCATAGTTTTCATTTGAAAATCATTACTCAAACTTTTGTCACAATTAAATTCTAGCAAATATCTATATTAATTTGGTATACATTTTGGGTAGATAACCCCGCATCCCTTACAGATTTTCGCGTACCCCCGGTTGAGAACTATTGCTCTAAGGTATGACCAAACTTTTCTACTAAATCGAATTTAAATGAACCAAATTCCGTAATAGATGCTAGTAATGTATTCCGTCTTGATGCACGGATATTCAGCTAGTTTTTATCGTAATTGAAAAAAAAATAATAAATAAAAAGCTCAAAAACAAACTTAACGAAAAGCAATGAATTGCTGGAGCGATTCTGGCAATAAGAAAGTAGAGCATAATTGGCCCGTTACTGCCGTTTTCTCTTTAAGCGGCAAAGTTTCGGCTGTAATACGGAAGCATCGAAAAGGGTAATATAATCAGATGGCATATCAAAGAAACCCAGATTGTAACCCATATTGACCTTTTAATATATATATATATATATATATATATATATATATATATATATATATATATATATATATATATATATATATATATATATATATATATATATATGTATATATATATATATATATATACATACATACATACATACATACATATATATATATATACATACATACATACATACATACATCTATATATATATATATATATACATACATACATACATCTATATATATATATATATATATATATATATATATATATATCGTTTAGTTTTAAAAACCATAAAAATATACAAATAAGGTAATATACATTTTCAAAGGTTACTTGAGGTTAAATGAAATGTACAGTTTGCTCTCTGTTTAACGACGCTCTACTTAACGACGATCTCTATTTAAAGACAATATTTCCCAGTCCCGGCGGGTATGGGAAATGTTATTTTTTCACAAATTCTGTTTAAGGGCGATCTCTACTTAAGGAATATTTTTCACGGTCCCTTGAAAGTCGTTAAACAGAGAGCCAACTGCATTTTATTTAACGGTCGTCAGATTGACTCCATTTCATCATTCACCCTCATATTAATTTACTAAATAAAGATTTCTAAAGGATTGCGTGTTATTGTTTATGACATGCTCCTTCTGTTACGTGTTTTACCAGTACTGTTTGAGGTATCTAGGAACAACAATTTTAATGATATGTATCTATTTATTCTGCCGTCATACAATCGTTTGAATTTTAAGTTTTAAGCGAATGTGTGTGTTTTGTTGTGAATCTATTAACCTACGAAAAAACACTCTCTATGATCTTAGATGAGAGAGATAAAATATTGAAATAGTCAAATGGATCATAAAGTGTGATAAGATTCCGTGTTTTTGGATTATTGAATCCGTCTTCGCTCATTAATCCAAAGACCTTGGATATGACGTAGCAAATATCAAAATTCTGGGATGGTTCAGTATGAGAATTTGGTTTGTATCGCTATGGTCAGCTTTTGCTACACGAGGGCTAATTTCACCGGGACCTACTGAGATGGGAACATGATTCTTTTCCCGTTTAATGAGAACATCTGCCTGTGAAGCAGATATAGATGGAATATCACTTTCCCAGGTATTCCTAACTAGAAATTCAGAGATTAATTGTCGTTTGTTACATTTTATGGTAGCCACAATCGTCAAACCATTTCTCCTCAATTCCAGACCAACTTCTATTGAACAGAACCAATTATCACAAGTTATATTGCGGTTCGTTTTGTAGAGGCATCTAATTAGTCGAACAAGGGATTGGGTTGGGATTTTTCATTTTTGCTCTGATCAATCGCATTTTCTGATCAATCACACTTTCACACTGAAGACAAGATGATGACTGAAGGTGTAGACTCACAGTACCCAGGGTCGAAGTGTAGGGGGGGGGGGGATAAAGGAATCATAGCTGTCTGAGAGGCAAATGTTTTCGACCGATGGGTTAAAGGAAAGTTATAGTAGTGTGCAGTATATGTGGAAAGCCTCTACATGGGTAGTTCTCTATGTAGGTCGTTTTGTAGAGGCATCTAGTGAGTCGAACGAGTGATTAGGCTGGGGTTATTAAATTTTCCTCTGATTGTGATCTAATTTTTACCTGAAGCATAGAAGGATGGCGTCATGAATCACCCTTCCACACAGAAAACAAGATGATGACTGAATCATGTGCGACTCACAGTACCCAAAGTCGAAGCGTGCGGGGCCCAGCGTTAAATAAAGAAACCCCAGCTGTCTGAGAGACAGATCTTCCGAAGCGTTAAAACAGATTCCGAACGGCTACAAACGTCCATGCCAAGGGTGGGACTCGAACCCACAGAATTTGGTTCCGAATGCCAGGTTTCGTAAGAGAGTTATATACGGATTCCATGAAACTGATATCCCCGTGTGTCCTTTTAAGGTTCTTAATTTAATATAATATCTATATAATTCTAGAATTATATACATAATATAATCTATATATATATAACAAAGTTCCGTAACTGACTGGCTATCTGACTCATTGACATACAACGCACAGACCAAACCGCTGGACCTAAAGGACTGAAATTTTGCATGGTGATTCTTCTTATGGTGTAGGGGTGCACTAAAAAAAATTTTTGAAAAATTCTTCTTAGATTTTTTAAAATTAAATTTTTAAGCTGTTTTGTAACTTTTTTTTAAGTTTGAATTTAAAATAATAATTTGAGGGTTATAAAATTTACATCACGAGAAATATCCTAAAAATTCCTTTAAACTGGAATCTTTCTTCGAATCTTTACCTCAATTTTCTGATTTTTGGTGAATTATTACAGATTCATTTTTAGAATTAAATTTATTATATGTTGAACATGTGATTTCTTTTTCTGGTACTTTAAATAAATTTATCGTCACGTGTATAACAACTAAATAGACAAAAACAATATTTTTTTTTGCTAATGCGGCAGGTGGTTGCACATTATCCAAAAAATATTAAAATACAGTAAAAGATATTATGTTCCTCAAACTGGACAATATTAACTGTACTATATTCTTTAGTATGCCCTATTACATTTAATTTAAATATTTTTTTCTACATTATTTTGACTATAAAAATATTCCTTACGATTAAAAAATATATATATATATATATATATATATATATATATATTTATTTATTTATTTATTTATTTATTTATTTTGGCATAAATTGCATACATTGACCGTTGTATTTAATTTGAATGTACTCTGTAGAGAAGTGCGGGTTTTCAGCTAGTATGTATATTTCTGGAATTCAGAACTAGCAACACTGGAAACTAGGATGCATCAGAAGTTTAGGAAGATATTAATGTAAAAGTCATCGGCGGAATCTATACTTAATTAGAAATGTGAAAGAATAAAATATAAACTTAGAATTATAACATAACTAGTTCCAGGATATATTAATATCTTTATTATTATTAACTATATTCATATATTATGAATTAGCTATATTCATAAACATATAATTTTATTAATATAATTCGTATTAGAAATAACTCGTCCCATTCATACTCGTTATTTTTACATTGAAACATACGTTGTATAATAAAAGAGAAATATGAATTTTTACGCAAGAGATTAACATAATATAAAAAGTAAGGTACATTTATCAAAATTTTCTGCTTTAGGATATATGGAAGATATCTCCATAGAGGAAATAAGCAATAAATTACCTTTTTACAGCATATTAATTGTTTACTTACAACAGTCAGTGATTATAGGCTGTCTATAATAAATTTTTAAAAAAACATGCCATTAAAATTGTTCTAGTATCAATACATACGTTTAATTATTCCTTACAGGAAATAAACTAGAAAGAACCTTTCAGAAATGTTGTATGGACGTTTTTTATACAGCTTTATAAGGTCAGATAAATAAATTCATATAATTATTTTCACTGGATAATAACTTCAAGACAAAATAATGTAGATAATGTAGTTCATAAATCCAAAGGGTATCATTAGGTGGAATATTATATATATATATATATATATATATATATATATATATATACATCCATTGCATGCGAATAATTTTTTTAATAATTCAATTTATAAAATAAACAATTAATAAGATTTCATGTTTCTATGTACCGCAGAGTTTGATTCCAACCTCATGGAAGTTTCGATGAAACGGAAATGCAAGAGAGAGATCATATTAAGATAAAGTGATAGGATTAAACAAAATTTTATCTTGTTTCTGACACAAAAGGTACAATATTTTAAATAAGCGACGTATCACTATACTATCAATGTTGAAAGTTTATCAAAGTTTATTATTCTATCAAAAATAAACTTCCACGGTACATCTACATATTCAATATTTCTAATTTAAGACAAAATTGTGGTATATTTAAAATGCGGATGACGAAATAATTAATGATTGAAAATGATTATAATTGCTACTTATAAATCAGCAAAACTATGTTATATACTGTCCGTTATTAACTTACATATAATAAACCATTAAAAGGATTTGAAACAGTAAATATTTCGCAAACAATGAAAAGAAATATTTTCAATATCATATAATTGTAATAATAATGTTTCTGTTTGCGAAATGTCGGATTATTTCTTAATCATTCCTTATTTATGAAATGTTCCATCTTGGAACCTTTTATACTATAGGTAATGACAGAGAACGCGAACAATTATGAATACACCTTATCATCGGAATATTAACATCGGTTTCGATCGATTTGCCTGTGAATTATTTTAAACATCGCAAGTCTCATGGCCCCATTTTGAATACATTTTCTCCAAACCGTACTCCATCTGAGAACAAATATATTCTACACAAAGCCAATTCTAATCTCTAGCTACTTCATCAATGGGAATTTCCTTTAGCATCTCGCAAGGGTACAATTTCGATCACCTGCTTTTCCTTTCTATAAAAGAGATAAAAGAGTTCTTCTGCAAACGTTTTCCTTAGCACTTATACATCTGTGTGTTGTAATTATCTCCTCTTAACATTTAAAGCTTTTCCACTAATACGCTCTCCATATTTACCGAGATTCTTATAAAAGGAAGCATTAAAACGTTATAAATTATTCCGCTCGTATCTGCTACGAAAGTATTAATTACTTTTGCAGACCGGGGAGTATATTATGTTTGGTAAAAGAAAAGGAACAGCGAATATTCAATTTAATTCCATTTAATATACACCTTGCGAGAAACCATTGATTAGTTTGATTAACATCACGCCAACACCAATCTACGAATTCACGTTTATACTTAATAATGAAAATGCGTTTATATGCATTTAATTTATGAACCATTAAAAAAAAATGTTATTTATACCATTAACTCTGATTATTAGTTCAATACACGATGTATCCTAATTTTTCTATCATAATCCTCTAGTATATCATTTGGTTTGTGTATTATTATATTTTGAATGAGGGTGTTCATTCAATTAATCAAATGTTATGGTTGCGGTGCTAAGGATCATTTGTAAATAAAGAGATTTATTTAGTTTTGAATGGGAAACTATTCGGAAGAAAATGGCGCCTATTTCCTTTCACTGCTGTGGCGTCACTGTAAGGCTGGTAAACTCTCTGAGGCATTTTGAAAAAAAATTCACAACTATTGATCCATACCAAGAAAGACAGAGTTCTAATTAAAAACGAAAGCCGAATTTTTAAAACAAAACTTAGTAGATTTATTTACAAAAAGAATTAAATATTAAACGCTTCCGAGATAATCACTAAATTTACGTGCAGATTCACAAATACACGCTCCAGGGCCCATTCTCGGCCCAACAGCACATGAGCCTAGCAAAAACACGTTTCTCCCGCTCGGATTTTTCACAGCGTCTCTCCTCAATGTCTGGATTTTCAGAAGGGGTGGAGGGGGCGGCAGATGTCGGCAGATTATCGGCTGACAGTTCTTTTTAGTCGCCGAACTTTACTACATTGCAGAAACGTCCAAGATGACAGCTTTAGTGGCTGCAGCTGTAAGGGAAACGGTTTTTAATCCCTCCACGTGTTCCGAACTGGTGGAACCGAACAACACATTCCTTAAAAAACACGCCGCTGTGTTTCAAGCCGTTGTGGGGTCTCGGGAAAAAATAAGACCCTATTTCCAGTCGCTACACTGCTATTGTACTTCGGTGAGTAAGTTGCTAACCGTGAAGCTTCCGCACTTTGTTTGTAGTTTCGGTTCCAGTTGTGGCGTCACGATAAGGCTAAACTCTGAGGCAATATTTTAAAATTATTACAATTGTTGGATCCATGACTAAGAAAGGCAGAGTCCTAATTAAAATGCAAAGCCAATTTTTAAAACAAAAACTTAACAAATTTATTTACAAAAAAAATTGGCATTAAACCATTGCAACATATTCAAATAATTCGCGCCTAGATTTACAATGCATGCTCCAGGATCCACCTCAGCCCAAAACAGGAACTCCTAAAAAACATGTCCACTCAGTTCGCATTCTATGCAGCGTCTTCTGAAAAAAAAAAAAACACCAAGCTTATCCCTCTCGTCTTGAAACTCCGTCTTCTTAGAATTTGTTTTCCCACTATCCGGGAGGTCCGGCATATTATCGGCTGACAGCTCTTCTTAACGCCGAGACTTTATTCCATTCCAGTATCACCAGGAAGAAAGCTTTACGACGGTGATTGCCAACGTCTCTGTTTTTCCAAACAGTTACCCCCACCAATGGTTAGGGAAACCGCCATTCCAGGGATTAATCTTCAGGCCAAAACTCTGCACGTGCTTTAAAAACGGTGGGAACTGGATAAAAACTACCCCGATAAACACACACCTGTGTGTCGTGCACTCTGTGGGGTCTTGGGAAAAAAAACCATACTTCCAATACGCTACACAGTGCTGGTCGTTAAGTTGGCGTCCGACCCTAGGCCTGATAGAAAACATTAAAGTCTTAAAATTGTGACCCCTGTTTGAATATCTATTGCACAGACGCTTGTTATTTAGTAATTATTTATAGAAAGTAGCGTTGAAATATTTTTTGACAACCAAAATCAGGTTCGATACTCTTGTTGTGAAGACTTTCGATTGCTGTAGGAAGAAGTGTTATTGCCTTTCAAGTCCCCCTCCCCCCCTTGGACGAATTCCTTGGACTTTAATTACAGATTGAATCGGGAAGCTTAATAATTGAAATAAAATAATTAGATGTAAGTAACTTGTAATCATTTACTACGGCCTACGTTTATTGACTGCATTATTATTAATAAGTATTAAGGAGTTAAGAGGGATTTACGATATTAAGAGCACGCTTTGGGCCGCCATTTAGACAGGCTAGTCATATATATATATATATATATATATATATATATATATATATATATATATATATATATATATATATATATATATATGTGCGTGTGTGTGTGTGTTTCAAATCTAGAGAAATCCCAATTACCGTAATTAAAACCTTTCGAGAACTTCAAGCAATTTTCAGGCATTCGGGAAATAAAAGAAATAAGAATGATTCACTAACATGACTATACTTAAATCAACGTACGGGAAGTGGTGTTGTTTTCGAAGAGCAGGGGTTAAAGGACAGTCGCATCACACTGCGCCCATATTTATTATTTGTACGATTTTCAATTAGTTTGTAGTGGACATCACGTGGTCTGACTCATTCAACACGCGCTCCTGAAGTCATCGATAATTAATTGCCTACTGACGCAATAATCGTCACATGCAATGACGTGCTTTTTTTTTTTAGGTCTGTCCGCTTGTGGGGTTCAGTAAGTAAATATCCGGCGTTTTTTCCCGCTGGAGGGGATCAGTCGAATTGGCGGACCGGACTGGTGAATTAATTTTTAAATAAACGCCACAACATCGACATGGAGATTTGTGATCCTTGATTCTTCAATTGTCTTCAAATTTATACATCTCGTTTGCACAGGGAACCTTTTTTAGGATTATTATTCTGCAGCTGTCGACGTCCGAGTCCTGTCACCTACATATATATATATATATATATATATATATATATATATATATATATATATATATATATATATATATATATATATATATATATATATATGTATGCATATATATATATGTGTGTGTGTGTGTGTGTGTGTGTGTGTGTAAGGAATTAACTGGGGACAGGAATAATTAAGTTAAATTTAAAGGGGGCTTCGGTATTAATTATTTTCGTGCCGCTGAAGCCGCTAGTTTCATATGCCAAGTCGCGAGGAGAGGAAAGTTTTTTTTTTCCCCGTTTCAGTAATTGACCTTCGATTCACGGTGGAATGAAGTTCTGTAGAGAGAGATTATTTTTAGATTCTGTACAGGTTTGGCGGGAAGGATGCTCCTAGAAAATTCTAGATTGGGCTCTGCGCATGTGCCAGGAGAGTAGATGTGCGATTTTTTTACTTAGAACTACGCAGATTCATTTGGGAACTCGTTGCGTGCGGTCACATTACTCTTCGTCGCCGAATTCTAAAATGGCTAACTAGGGAAAAAGACTTAGAGAGTGATGTTCTTAAGAAAAAATCAATAAAGTAATTTAACGTGTGGACTGAATTATTGTTCAATTCGTATTCCCACTCGCCACCAACGTAATGAACCATGACTGCAATTTAAAGATGTTAGAACCTCTTGCCTGTCAAGAGCCGGTAGGATCTCAAAATTGCACACACACAGACACACACACACACACACATATATATATATATATATATATATGTATATATATATATATATATATATATATGTATATATATATATATATATATATATATATATATATATATATATATATATATATATATATATATATATATATATATATATATATGTCATATAAAATCTTGAGTATTATACACACTTCTTTTTTTGTCACATTCGAGTGCACAAACATGAGGGTGCGTTTTACTCTCGTGTACTATAAAAGTAGTTTTAAACATTGAATAAACGACAAACAATAGATGAGCTGTGTTTTACTGAAAGTGATTAAGACTGATAATTTCACAGTACTATTTGTTTTGAATTAAAAATTTAAGTTTTCTTCTACCGAATTTGACGTTTTTGTTTATTTTTATTGTAAATTTTATTTCTGTTAATAAATATTTGTGCAATTTTTAAATAAAATATTGAAAAGTTATGGGTAAATTTTTTTCCGAAAATTTTGCGCAAAATGAAGCATTCGTATTATACACGCGTGCGTATTATAGTCAAGATTTTACGGTATATGCATATATCTATAAAATATAATCTATCGGGATTCACTCTGAACTGTAAATATGAAATACACATATAAGAGCAAGTTTTATAATGAGTATGTGCAATGTATGATATCTATCTTATATCTATCATGTATAGATATATATTCTGTATAGAATGTCGTATATCAATAATATATAGATCTATAATTTGTATCTGCAATATATGAATTATATTTTGTAACGATAGTGAATAATCAACTTTTTTTTCGGGGGGGGGGCGGTAGGAAATATTATCAGTACATACTGAAAGGAAAGAGACTATACTTCCTGTTTCTCATTCGCTGTAAATTTAGTGTATTAAAATTTGAAGTGACCGAAATCACGACATTTAATCCCTATGTAATTATATAATTATTAGCATAATTAGTCAACAAGTTACTTTGAATTACTAAGAAGTGACTACGTAGCACACTCCATTTTTCGTTTACTTCTTCATTTCTTATTACTATGATGCGTTTTTTCCAATTTTTTGAAAGATATCACCTTAAATTTACCTCCGACAAATACGAAGCTTCTGTCTAGGGAATTTAACGCGCTCGGTAATTATAATTAACGCTGTTATTAACAACATTTAAAACCTTCTGAAAAAAAGCCTTACGGCAGCAATTTAATTATCGTTATAGTGTAAGATCTGATTATAGAGAACCTTTAAAAGTCTTTTATGATTTGGGTTGTTTTATATCATAATTTTTAATTAAATCAGCAAAAAGGACAAGTTTTAAATAACCATGCATAAATTATATAACGCTTTTTAGGATAATAAGTGGCACCATTCATATTTAATTTTCAAAATGCATGTTTATATAGTCGAACCTCCATATATCGAAGTAGCAAAATGCCGGAAAAAAATTCGATATATAGAAATTTCGATATATAGAATTGATCTTAGTTTTATCATAATTCTCCTAAAACATTAAAATTAAAGCTGATATTCGTATAAGAAACTCCATTTCCAATTTATATGCGAATCACATTAAATGAAAGTTAATAACTAAAAAATAAATTAATGTGAAAGATTTATTGCGTACTATATACCTTTAAAAAAAACAATAATCCAGTTAGTGGTTACAGTGATCACAGTTACATTCTTTTAAAAAAAACTACGAATATCTTGCTGAATAGCCAGTTTTGCGGAAAGTTCATCAAAGATATGCTCGCATTTATTCAGTCCATTAAAAACTTCATTAGGGATGTTTTCTACGAATTGTAGTCCACGAAGTATTGTTTCAAATGCCAAAAATTGGGAGATTTTATTCTAAAGTGGAATAAAATCTCCCAATATGTCGTGAAAAAAATTCGATATATAGAGATTTTTTCGATATATAGAAACAGTTTTTCTATGTAATGAACATGGAGATTTGCTAAGAGTTCGATGTATAGAAAATTTCGATATAGGTTAGTTCTATTTATGGAGTTTCGACTGTATATGTATATATATATATATATATATAAAACATAAAAAAACCAAAAACCCTATTATAATTCCAAAATTCATTCAAAAATGCTTGAACGAATTTGCGAAGTCAGTTTCGAGGACAAAGAAATCGAACTTAATTTTCTATACAACCCCTGTGTTGTTCCCCAATCTTTGGACGTTTAGAGCACACATCTTCGCGTGGTTGTCCGAAAGCAGATTCCTGGGTATCCAATAATTGCAGGAGATTTTGATCATGAGACAAGACTTCTATGAAGTTATGAATAGGCAGGCGTGCAACCAAATAGATGTGTGATTTTGTAAATTGTCACTGTCCATCTAACGTGTAGTGCTCAGGGAATAAAACCCTTTGCTGCAAGAATGGTGTAGTTTTTGTGTGTCCCACCCAGAATGTCATCTGTTTCTGCTGTCCGCTTCTTTTGAGTTTGGGGGTTTAAATTTTATAGTTAAAAAATTTTAAAGTCTTGAAAGTTGAGGATGGCACCAGTGCATGCTCCTCGTCCGTCCGCGTCCATCGGTACCAGTCTGCTATGCTCGGTTCGCGAGATTAGCCCGTCCCCGTGTCTGCTGACTCACAAACTAACATTTGCTTACCTTTAGCTGTTATTATATAGAGTAGCTGAGTGGCAACCCGATGTGTTGCTTTTTCGATTTAAAATGGAATAGTTTCATTTTTTAAAGATTAAAAACCGTTTAATCCCTTTTAAAAATATATTAGAATTTTTAAAAAACGAAATAATAATTTAAAATTCCCTTTTTAAAATTTTGGTTTATCGCTTTTGAAATAATTCTTTCAAATTTCCGTTTTCAAATTTTGCTTTTTAAACAAAAAAAGAAGCTCATTCAATTAGAAAAAAATTCTAAAGGTTTTAACTTCTCCTTTCCTGAAACTAAAATTATTTCTGGATTTCAATTATTAAATGACTCCTTCTCAACTAATAATTTTTCCTTTTGGCAACATGGCCGAATGTAAATAGAAAATCTCATAGACGAAAAAGTGCTTAAATATAGAAAGACAGTTCTCAGGAATTCAAAATTGGTGGCGGAAGAATCCTCATCAGTTGCTCATTAATTAGAAACAAATTTCATGAACTTGCTGGAAATATTAGTGAGTAAAATAATAAGTCTAAAAATTACGAACTCCCAATTCAGTTACATTAAGTTACTATGGCGATCAGAGCGGGGAATTTCAAAAGTCAGTTTGGTAAGTACGCTTTTTTAGAATGATAACATTTTTTTATATTAAATGTATTTTGTATATTTTGGAAGCTGAACATCTAGCAAATACCGATAAATCGTAAAATTGACATTAATATTTGTCCATCAAAATTGTCGATTTCGGGAAATTCGGAAAGCTGCTTTAGGGAAAAAGAGTTTGCAATGAAAAACATTTTTAACTTTATGAAAATGTGTATATTCTTAAAGATGAAGAGTTGTAAAACACATGGAAGTAAAAAATTTGTCGATACGTGGGCGAAAAAGTTTATTTTTGCATGCATGAAAATAGTGGAAATTTGCGAAACGGAAATGAGCTGGCCCAACCGGAATGTCATCTGTTTCTGCTGTCCGCTTCTTTTGAGTTCGGCGGTTTCAATTTTATAATTAAAAAAAGTTTAAAGTTTTGAAAGTTGAGGATGGCACCAGTGCACGCGTCTCGTCCGTCCGCGTCCTTCGGTACCATTCGAGATATCCTGTTATGCTCGGTTCGCGAGATTAGCCCATCCCCGTGTCAGCTGACACACAAACTAACATTTGTTTACCTTCAGCTGTTATTATATAGACTAGCTGAGTGGCAACCCGATGTGTTGCATTTTCGATTTAAAATGAAATGGTTTTATTTCTTAAAGATTGATAACTGTTTAATCACTTTCAAAAATGCATTAGGATTTTTAAAAAACAAAATGATGATTTAAATTTCCCTTTTTCAAATTTTGGTTTTTGGCTTTTGAAATAATTCTTTCAAATTTTGCTTTTTAAACAAAAAAGAAGCTCATTCAATAGGGCAATGTCTCGCAGCATGTCACATCTCAACTCTTGCAGATTTTACTTCTTGTTTGGCGAGGAGTGGCAAAAAATTGCATAATTTAACATGGCGTTCAATGAGCATTCTTACAGCTTGTTGAATAAAATGCTCTTAGATTACGCAAAGTCTTTAGATACGGTATCTAAACAAAGGTATATCACTAAATTAAACATTCAGGTACAGCCCTGAAAGGTTTATTCAGTATGTGACCCGTATTTATTGACAGAGGAAGACTGGAGTTACGATACAAGACGCTGGCCTGAAGTTACTTATCCTGATATCTATACATCTCAATATAATAATAATCATTCTCATTATATTCTCTTAAACCTTGCGAAATATTAAAAAAAAGTGTTAAAATACCTGTTACATACAACTAATATGAGGAATTTTATAAATAAACTTTAACTCAAAATGAAGGTATTGTCCAAAAACACATGCAAACGCATAGGAACTGCTTCTGTTTTCTGCCACCCGATAATGACATCATCTATAGCAGAAGAAAACTGACGTAGGCAGTGACGTTGCGACGTTTCGCCTTATTAGAAAAAAATTCTATAGGTTTTAACTTCTCCTTTCCTGAAACTAAAATTATTTCTGGTACTTTAAAATTATTTCTGGATTTCAATTATTAAATAAATGACTCATTCTCAACTATTTTGACATTTGGTTATTTTCCGTTTGGCAACATGGCGGAATGTAAACATTACATCTCATGCGGCAAAAATTGCTTAAAAAAATAGAAAGACAGTTCTGATGAATTCAAAATTGGTGGCGGAAAAATCCTCATCACTTCCTCATTAATTAGAAAGAAATTTCACGAATTTGCAGGAATTATTAGTGAGTAAAATAATAAGTCGAAAAATTACGAACTCGGCATTCAAGTTACATTAAGATACAATGGCGAACAGTGAGGGAAATTTCAAAAGTGAGTTTTGTAAGAAAGCTTTTTTAGAATGATAAAATTTTTTCTATTAAATGTATTTGGTATATTTTGGAAGCTGAACATCTAGAAAATACCGATAAATCGTAAAATTGACATTAATAGGTGCAGAAAACCGAAATATTTGTCCATCAAAATTGTCGATTTCGTAAAATTCGGAAAACTGCTTTGGGGAAAAAACTTCGTTTGCAGTGAAAAACATTTTTAATTTTTTGAAAATGTGCATATCCTTAAAGATGAAGAGTTGTAGAACACATGGAAATAAAAAAAAATTGTCGACTGGCGGGCGGAAAAGTTTAATTTTGCATGCATGAAAATAGTGGAAATTTGCGAAACGGAAAGGAGCTGGACCACCCATAATGACATGTTTTTATTACCCGCTTCTTTTGATTTCGGCGGTTTTAATTGAATAATTTAAAAAGTTTACAGTTTTGAAAGTTGAGGATGGTATCAGTGCACGCGTCTCGTCCGACCGCGTCCATCGGTACCAATCGCGATATCCTGCTATGCTCGGTTCGCGAGATTAGCCCGTCCCCGTGTCTGCTAACTAACAAACAAACTAACATTTGTTTACCTTCAGCTGTTATTATATAGACTAGCTGAGTGGCAACCCGATGTGTTGCTTTTTTTTTGAGTTAAAATGAAATGGCTTTATATCTTAAAGATTAAAAACTGTTTATTCACTTTTAAAAATATATTAGATTTTTTAAAAAAACAAAATAATTATTTAAAATTTTCGTTATCAAATTTTGCATTTTAAACAGAAAAGCTCATTCAATTAGAAAAAAATTCTAAAGCCTTTAACTTCTCCTTTCCTAAAACTAAAATTTTTTCTGGTACTTCAAATTTATTTCTGGATTTCAATTATTTAATGACTCGTTCTCAACTAATAATTTTTCCTTTTGGCAACATGGCCGAATGAAAATATTGTCACGGTGATTTCGGGGAATACGGAAATGACACGAAGAGTAGATCAGAACAGATTTTATTGACCAGATTGCGGGGAACATCACCTAAAATACACCCCCGGAACGTTCCCGACATTCCTACCGGAAGTGTGAGGATTATTCCATAAACCTAGGAACCGGAACTGAAATATAAATAATAGATAAATTTGCATACAGCTCGCATGCAGAGCAAATTAAAATAAAAGATGTTCTTGCATCCGACGGCGGCTGGTTTCGAACCCGGGACCTTAGGATTAGACGTCAGAAGCGATACCACTGAGCCACCGTTACTTCGATGAACGGAACTTTGCGAAACGGAAAGGAGCTGGCCCACCCGGAATGTCAACTTTTTCTGCTCTCCTCTTCTATTGAGTTCGGCGGTTTTAATTGAATAATTAAAAAAGTTTAAAGTTGTGAAAGTTGAGGAGCATCAGTGCACGCGTCTCGGCCGTCCGCGTATATCGGTACCAGTCGCGATATCCTGCTATGTTGGGTTCACGAGATTAGCCTGTCCCCGTGTCTGCTAACTAACAAACTAACATTTGTTTACCTTCAGCTGTTAATAGTAAGATTACTGTATGCTTTTCGGAAAGGTGGGCGCCAAATAAGTATCGTGCCCCGGGCGCCAGTTATGCTCGCTAAGTCACTGGTTCCTGGACGAATTCATTTAAAATAATAAAACATGAAATAACTTTAAAATCAATATATATTATGAAGCCTGATAATAGTATTCATATTTTCCGCTAGATGGCTTTCTTGTTGCACATTCCCATAACTCAAAATCGATTGATTTATACAAGCAAAGCCAAATTTAAACGGCGGGCTATGAAAATATCACAATTTGAACAGAGGTCACCCAAAAAATTATGTTTTTTATTAGGGAAGAATGCATCAGGAGCTGTGAAAACGATAAATAAAGATTACGATCAAAAGGCGTTATCAAGAGGATCTATTTCTGAATGGTTTAATGGAACAATGGACCTTGTCTCATCTTCTTCTCGTTCTTCTTTAATTTTCAATATTTAACTCTGCATACCACATGCGTATAATTAATATTCTTTTCTACTACACTGAAGATACTTAGAGGCCACAAATAAGAATTTAGTGGAGGAATTAGACTTGTTTATCAAAAAATTCTTCAAAATGCAAGAACATTTGAAAAGTCTCCACGCGTATTCATTTTCTTCTGATATCTTCCAAATTTCTCAGAATTGTTAATTGAAGTGTTTGTGACAAAACTGTGCATAATTCTTTGAAATTACATTTTTTTTATTTATAGACCATAAAATGAAATAAACACATAAAAAATTAACAGGCGGAATAGAAAAAAAAATATTTAAGACTTTAGATTCATACAAAAAAATTAAATGCATATTTATATACATATACATATGGCAAACTTATAATAAAAAAATAAAGATTTTAATTAATATAGAATGCGCATAGATCATTTTGAAAAACCTTAACATGTATTTTGAAAAACAGGCATTTTTCAGCAGAAAAATTCGTTACTTTGAATTCTAAGGGTGTTCAATGCAGTAAAAAATAAAATTAATTATTCTCGTTTTGTATGTAGATTTAAAAATTGAAAATTAAAAAATTCGATTTTGTTGGTACCTTGTCCCCTTAAGCGATTTAACATTCAATTTGAGTTTATATCTACGGACATAATGAAAATAATTAAATGTACAGGTATCAGGGTGTCTCAAGGAGTGCCATCAGAAGGAAGAAACTGGAATTGTGGAAAGAAAAAAACTGGAAACAACTATTTCATGCTAATGTCCGGCACATCGATCAGCAATTGTGGCTGAATATCTAGCCAAACATTCCGTCTTGAGACGTCCTCTATGCTAGCCCGATCTGGCACCTTGTGATTTCTGTTTCCTTTTCGGAGACATAAAAATGTCTTGAAAGGGAACCGTTATTCAAGTATAGAAGAGGTCTAAGTTAATGCGTGATTGCTGTGAAGGACATCTCAAAAATGAATCTAAAACGGCTTTTTCACAATTATACAGCCTCTGGAATAAATGTGTAAATAGACAAGGCGAGTATTTTGAAAAGAAATTACCTATAATTGTATGTAAGAATTTTTTTTATAAAATAAAAAAAATTTGTCCTCCAATTTTTTCATCGTACATTATATATATATATATATATATATATATATATATATATATATATATATATATATATATATATATATATATATATATATATATATATATATATACATATATACACATATATATACATATATACATATATACATACATATATATATATATATATATATATATATATATATATATATATATATATATATTTTATTTATTTACTTTTTTATTTATTTATAATATATACAACGGTCAATGTATGCAATTGGTGTAAAAAAACAGAAAAAAATATTTTTAAAATATCATAAAGGATATTATTAAAGACAAAATGATGTAGAAGAAAATATTCAAATTAAATCTAATGGAATATACTAAAGAATATAGTACGGTGAATATAGTACAGTTTGAGGAACATTTCTTTTACTGTATTTTAATATTTTTTGGTTAATGTCCAATCGTCTGCCGCATTAGAAAGTAAACAAATATATTTTTTTGTCTATTTCGTTGTTATGCACGTGAGGCAAAATTAGGTTAAAGTATCGCAAAAAGAAAAGAAACCTCGCGATCGGCATTTAGTAAATTAAATTCTAATAATGAATCTTTAAAAATTCTCTAAAAATCAGAATATGGAGGTAAAGATTCGAAAAAGATTTCATTTTAAAAGAATTTTTAGGATCTTTCACGTGATATAAATTTTATAACCCTCGGATTATAATTTTAAATGCAAACTTTAAAGAATGTTACAAAAACAGCTTAAAAATTTAATTTAAAAAAATCTAAGAAGAATTTTTCAAAAATATCTCTTAGTGCACCGTTACACTATAAGAAGAATCGCTATGCAAAATGTCAGCCCTTTAGGTCCAGCGGTTTGTTCTGTGCATTATATGTCAGTCATTCAATCAGTTAGTCAGTCAATCGGTCAGTCAGTCAATTACGGAACCGTTTTATGTATATAGATATAAACAAACATAACTTTCTACATCTATTTTCCACCTTACAGTTAACTTTCTTTTCAATTTTTGTGTAAAAATTATTTCAATAGATTTATATATATCAATTTTTGTGTAAAAATTATTTCAATAGATTTAAATATAACTAAAATAATATGTAACAAATAGGTTTTTAAATATGTACATTTGATTACATCGTTGAAGCTTTTTTTACATACATCATTAAAGAACTAGATTTTCTACATTATTTAGGAAATTCCTTATTAAAAATTATATCCCTTTTTATTATCAAGTACTTTTTGGTCTCAAATAAATGCAAAAATTTGCCAGGTACTTTCTCCGTCTCTTAATCCATGTGCAAACTTGTAAAATACAGCAGATACATAATATTATTCCCCGTAAGATGATTATTTCCCTTTTTTTTAGCTTTCGAATAACATTTATTTAACTTCTGCGCTCCCAAGTAAATATTTTCAAATATTTGCATAGAAATACTGACAGAAGCGTGTTTCACATCTCATAGAACACGAAGAATAACTTATTCTGTCAAAAAAACACGCACAAAAAAAATCAGAATTTTGCTGGAGGTGATATGTATTATTGCAATTAAATTTTATGCTGTGAATATTTGATAGAACTTCAAAATGTTTAAGTCATTTGAAATAATGAAAGCATTTGTTTTTTGGTGGGTATTTTCACACGTAATGCATCGTTCTTTCCATTCAATTTTCTAGATTTCCTTAATCATTATTTCTATTTTTCTTTGTAAATATTGAATTGAAAGCGCTGTTTATAGAGAAATATAACAAAATCCGTGATGTTTTTAGTGCTGCTTAATAATTAGTATGGGACTTTATTTACTCATGGATAAAGACACATTTTCATTTGAAATTTCAGAGTGCGGCAGAATGGATTCCTAGATTTCTGAAGGTTAGTCATAAGGGAGTGGTGGTGTTAGGGTGGCGCAGGAGGTGGCAACAGTGTCGATAGATGCGTGTTGCTGGTCGAAAAACTATCTTGCGATGGTTGATTTTCGAACGTGAGATCAAGTGTATGCATTGCCGAGGATCCTTTGGACATTAGAACATAAAATAAAATAAACCTTAAAAGTTAAATATGAAATATGTACATTTATAATAAACCACTGAAAGCTGAAAAGTAAAATGTAAAATTATTGAATGTTTGCTAACCAAAATCAATTTAAAAACTAAAAACAATATAAATAACATAGAAAATAAAGCATCTGAAATGTTATACACATCTCAGAATTTAGGTAGATTCAACCTTTCACCTTTGTACCACTAAAAGATGAAAAGTAAAAATGTCATATAGTCAATTGTTAACCAAAATAAATTTTAAAACTAAACACAGTATAAGTAACATAGAAAAAAAGCATTCGAATTGCTATACACATGTGAAATGTTGTAGACATCTCAGAATTTTGCTAGATTCAGCCTTTCATAATTTTGTCACTAAAAGCTAAAAATCAAAATCTCAATTTTTTTAACCAAAATAAATTTAAAACTATAGAAAATAAAGCATGTGGAATTATATACACATCTCAGAATTTAGCTAGATTCAGCCTTTCTTCATTTTACCACTAAATGCTTAAAAGCAAAATCTCAATTTTGTTAATCAAGGCTGTCATTTTCCCAGATATGATATGGCCAACAGAGTGAAATAAAAATTTAGAGGAATCGTTGCATCGCAAACAACAGACACTACCTGAGTGATGTCGTTTTCAAAACCTAGTGAAAAAAACTAGCCGATAAGTACTTTTCTAAAATATAAAGCTTTTTGTCTGTAAATTGTTTCGTTCTTTTTTAAAACCCTTTGAAATTGGGGTGTCGATTCTGCCGCACTCTGTAGTTTTATATTCCTCTCTACCCATTGTTGACTAAGCACTTGCACCTTTCTTACTGAATAATAAATACTCCTATAAACTCCATCCACCTGAATAAGAACGACTGTCCAAAATTTGCTTGATTATTTTATTTCTGTGTGTAATAGTGCTACAAATTATGTTTGCATAATTTGTGGGACAATTATAACTCAAAAGTGCCTTTTCCGTTCTGGATAATTCTGACATTTTTTTTCTATACCGTAAATTATATTCTACATTTTATGACGGAGTGAAAACAAACGGGATACCTTCTGAACTAGAATGCTGGATACGAAATCGATCATCGGCGAAATGACAAAGTTTGATCATAAATCAGCCTCTTTACTGAATTTGCAATCTTTGCGACAGAAAATTGTAAGCATATTTCTGAGTTATCAATTTAATCGTAATGTAAATGTATGTGACATTCACATACATTTACAGACACTTCTGTGGAATAGACACCTTAATTAAAGTACATTTTATATCATCTAATTAAAAAATATTTTTTGAATATAAAATAAATTCTTTAGGAAATAAAATTAATCTCTATTAAGTGAATAGAAACAGAAATTCTGGCTTTGAAATTCATTTCTTGTAGGGATTTTATACATTTAATTGGAATAGCGGGGAAAAAGATAAATATTCTATGAGCAACATAACAAATTTGATTTCAATTTACTTCATTGCTGCTGAAATATTTTATTTAAAAAAATTATATGTATGTATGTATGTGTCTGTGTGTGTGTGTGTTTGGTTATGTATGTCAGACTTAGGTGAGTTAACTACATTTAATTGGATTAAAATTAATCTCTAGATAGTATTTAAATAATTGATAGATGAAGAATACGCCAGATGGGGATTAAAAGCGTTACGTTTTGTATCTCTCGGGTTTTGGGGAGCGTGGCCTTGGGCGAACCGCAGAGGATTGCGTCATATTCTGGAATGTTCAGAAGACCATGATACTGAGTCACAGACCACGCGGTGTTGACTAACGCCTGTACTTTTGGATAATTGCGCAGAAAACAAAGCAGACCAGGAATTTCGATTATGCGAATAAGATGTGAAAAAATCGCTCCGTGTAACGAGGTGGTATGTATATATATATATATATATATATATATATATATATATATATATATATATATATATATATATATATATATATGAGGACTCTAAGTTTGTCAACACCTTCAACAAACTATGGGAACAGTTGGAGCAATGGCATTTACAGCTTGCAATGTCCCTGGGATTCAATTTGTAGTTATAATGGAATTGTTTGTGGGTGGGGTAAAGAATCGGTCATGGGACCAAATATAATAGACCTTTCAACTATTATTAATTAAATGTCATGTAATTAAACATCCTAAAGTCTTCACATTGCGTTGTGTTCACAATTACAACAGACTATCTGATTGTAGATAATAAATGACACGTTTATTAATTAACAACATCTAAAATGATGTACATACACACAGAAAATATTACACTTAATCCTTCCACTTATCATCACAGATATTCACACTTATTATTTTCAATATTGACTACACTCATGAATTACGTTAAGTTACCTATCCACATTACTCCTAATTCTTAAATATCTATCAAAACTATATTATGAACTTATTCGGAATGAATGAGAAAATGCGAGGGCACCTATTTATCACAAGGTGCCAAATAAAAGAGCACAGACATACCTCCACTGATGCATGATATTGCTGTCTTTCACAGGCGCTGGGTTCTCGGAGAATTGGGGTCTCCTTAAATGAACTCCTTAAATGTCTCCTTAAATGACGGGGTTCATCAAATGCGCTCGCTCCGTTCGAAAATCTTTCAGTCACACCTGGTTCTTTGTGGGGGCTCGGTCAATAACTGGTCAGGTAGGCTTGGCGCTCCGCTGGGTCTCATTCATCGGTTCCATACTCGGCTGGGCACTTTCGGCATCACTTATTTTCTGTTATGGGCTCTCGGCATAAAACATCACGTCAGATCTCGGCTATTAGCAGGAACTCCTTCGGTTTAGGCTCTCCGCATCATATTCCTCTTATCTGGTTCTTAACACTCCTTCGTATCTGGTCTTT
>OU015500.1:145113873-145126753 GCA_907164885.2 Dolomedes plantarius | reverse complement strand
GAGTGTGCTCAATCATTTACAAAGGAAGAGCTGAGACAGACATGCCATTACACCGTGTTCGAAGACAATATAAGCAGTTGTCGCAGTTTGAGAGGGGGAGAATCGTCGGGATGATGGAAGCTGGGTGGTCAGCTAGGCGAGTAGCTCGTCAATTAGACCGTTCTGATTGTGTTGTGAGGAGGTGTTGGGACCAGTGGACCCGAGAGATGTCATGTACACGAAGACCAGGCTCAGGAGGCCCTCGACAAACCAGTCGTCGAGAAGACCGCCATATCGTAAGAAATGCACGCGTACAGCCAACTGCTTCATCGGGCGCCATCCAGGCACAGGTAGTACCTTCACTAGGGGCCTCTGTGACTTCTCGAACCATACGAAGGCGCCTGGCTGAAGGACAGTTGGTATCGCGGCGCCCATTACGTGTGCTGCCCTTGACGCCCACCCATCGACGCCTCCGTTTGCAGTTTTGCCGCGCACGAGGAAACTGTACTGCAGCGGAATGGAACCAGGTCGTCTTTAGCGACGAATCCAGATTCAATCTCGCAGTGATGACAATCGTGTTCGTGTGTGGAGAGCCCGTGGTGAACGCTTCAATCCTGCCTTTGCTATACAGCGACGCATCGCTGCCACAGCTGGTGTGATGGTATGGGGTGTCATTGCCCACAATACACGGTCACCCCTAGTATTGTTCCGTGGCACCATGACAGCCCAGCGGTATGTTCATGAAATCCTGCAACCACATGTGTTGCCACTCATGACAATGCTCGGCCTCATACGGCAAGGGTGTCACAAGACTGTCTCCGCACTGTTACTACCCTTCCTTTTCCTGCCTGATCCCCAGATTTGTCTCCAATCGAGCATATCTGGGATCATTTGGGACGACGAGTTGGGCATCCCACGAGTTTGAACGAACTAGAGGCAAGGTTACAGCAAATAAGGAACGAAATGACTCACGACATCTTACAGAACTTGTATGACTCAATGCCCGATCGTATCGCATCGTGCATTCCCGCTAGAGGGGGTCCAACGGAGTATTAACTCCTTCGTTCTTTTGCCTTTTTCTCTGAAATAAATTATCCTTTTTCTTTGATTTTCTTATCATTTACTTATATCAAAGTAGTCATTATGTATGTAAAATTTCGTTTCATTTTGACGACTCCTTCTTGGTGCGCTAATTTTTTTGTCCATGAGTGTATATATATATATATATAAACACTGCTGGCCACCCAAATAGCAACACCAAGAAAGACAAGAGATATCACAACAAAATTTATTTTGTAGATAACATGTTGACCAAGAATCAAATGATTAAATTTATAGACTTCTGTGAAGTGTGGTTCCTGCCAAAATCAGTAGCCAGAGTAGCCGCCATTGTTGGAGGTCACCGCTGCCACATGCCTCGGCATTGATTGAAAGACACTTTGGATGTTTTCTTGGGGTACAGCAGACCAAGCAGCTTCCACACGTTGCCAAAGTTGATCTGCTGTGGCAGCTAGGGATGGAATCTGGGTCAATCGTAGAGCAACCATGGACCACATGTTTTCAATCGGCGAAAGATCCGGAGAGCGAGGCGGCCAGGGAAGCAATTCAATCTGGCGATTGACGAAGAACCGTTGGACAATGCGTGCCACGTGTGGTCGCGCATTATCCTGTTGAAAGATGGCTGTGGGCAAGCCCTGAAGGTAAGGAAGGACAACTGCCTCCAACACCTCGGAGATGCAGCGGTGGCTGTTTAAAGTACCGGCAATGCGTACTAGAGGTGTGCGAGAGTGATATCCAGTACCGCCCCATACTATAATACCCGGTGCAGGACCAGTGTGGCGGTGCATAACGCAGCTGTTCAGCATCCTCTCTTCACGGTGTCTCCAGACTCGAATGCGACCATCGTGGTGTTGCAGACAGAAGTGTGACTCGTCAGTAAAGACAATTTCATTCCATTCTGCCGTCCACATCCTTCTGTCATCGCACCATTGGCGGCGGAGACGTCTGTGGTTCTGCGTCAAGGGTAGACAAAGCAATGGACGTCTTGCGGGCATACCACTCTGCTGTAAACGGCGTCGAATGGTACGCGCAGACACTGGATGATGCCTTACAGATTGCATGTGCTGTGCTATGGTTCGTGATGTGAATGAGAGATCCGTCACTGCCATGCGCACAATTTTCCTGTCATCACGTGAAGTGGTGCGCTGAGGTGGATGGGATCGAACATTCCGGTCCGTCGTACCCTCTTGCATCCAACGATCACATATCCGCATTACAGTTGTTTGGTTTCGTCCAACACGACTACCGATTTCCCTGAAAGATAATCCACAATCTCGGTAGGCCACTATCCTTCCTCTGTCGAACTCGGATACTTGAGCAAAAGATGATCGATGTTTTTGACGAGGCATAATTGATCGTTTTTTTTGAAAAAACCACAAAAAAAAACACAATTGCCGAACTTGAAATCGTCGAAATCTCCAAGCCTTAAATAGCGCTTTGAAGTGGCGCCACAGGCGCGCGTGATGTGCGTCTGCGCTGAAATTCTAATCATTTGCATATCTCACCTCCGCTAATGCATGTTGTAAATTTCATGTTATTTGCATGTTTCCTTCAGGGTGTTGCATTTACAGTGGCTAGCAGTGTATATATATATATATATATATATATATGCGTGACCAGTCCCGATCGAAATCTATCCCTCTCTGAATTAAAAACTCTTTGTTTCAAGCCGCCTAATGCCATAGCGCATGCTCAAAACACCACATGGAAACTTCCAGAATTTTCTTTTGTTTATGTCAGCAATATCTTCACGTGTTAAACCTGTACATCTAAAATAGATTCCCTCGGTGGAACTTCATCTTACTTTCGCGAATCGAGGTCACTTCCCGAAACGGGGAAAAACCCTTTTTCAACGTGTTTTAAAAATGATTTTGATGTTAAGTTATGCTATTCTAAAGCCCCCTTAATTTTCTCAATTAATGATTTCATATATAAATATATATATATATATATATATATATATATATATATATATATGCGTATATATATATATATATATATATATATATATATATACAGTAACCACCGCTTATAGTGATCAGTGGTTATAAGAATCAACCGTTTATAAGAATTAATATCGCGAAAACAAAAAAAATTGCATTATTTCCATGTTAAAATTTTCGCTTTAAAGAATCAATCCACCGGTTATAAGAATCAGTTCACACTCTTCGCTTTCCTTTCATTTTTCAAAAAAAAAACCCACTTAAACCCTAAAAAGGCACGAAGTTCTTTCTTTTTTTAAGAAAGATTGATAAGATGGGATGGAATATAGTCGTAAAATTTACCTTTTTGTTTGTTAGACATAACAGAATAGCTTTCCCTTAAACGCTTTAGCATAACACTGTCCTATCAGCTTGACCCAGGGGCATCTTTACCCATCCGGGTCCGATTTCACTTTTCTGCACTGACAAACAAAAAAGGGGGCCCTTTTTTCCCCACCTCCCACATTCTGGTTGCGGCTTCCTGGACCCTGAAACACATAAATCTTCGGCGAAGTGTCCACTATCACTTAGGCAAACGTGACATTAGTAGATTCAGCGAGAATCAAACCGTGAAACGTAAGTTTGAAGGTGAATCTTCGTCTGAGACTATTAGTATTGAAAGAGTATTGAAACAGCCTCCAGAAAACTTCATTACGTCAAACTACCATAGAAAACTTTTTCTTGCACCCTTCCTGTAGTTGAAATGTTAAAACTGTTAAGCAGGTATATTATAACAAATATTGGACTTTTTTTCTTCTCTTACTATAATCATGTGTATCTACTTATAAGTCTAGAAATTAAGTTGTATTTTTAAAATTATAAAAAAAATTTAATAACAGATAATTAACGTAAATTAAAGAGTATTTTATGGTAAATTATCTAATATATGTATATAGGTGTGTGTGTGCCGCTAGAAGAATCAACCGCTTATAAGAATCAAAAACAGTAATGACAAACGTGATTCTTATAAGCGGAAATCACTGTATATATATATATATATATATATATATATATGCGTGACGAGTCCCGATCGAAATCTATCCCTCTCTGAATTAAAAACTGTTTGTTTCAAGCCGTCTAATACCATAGCGCATGCTCAAAACACCACATGGAAACTTCCAGAATTTTCTTTTGTTTATGTCAGCAATATCTTCACGTGCTAAACCTGTACATCTAAAATAGATTCCCTCGGTGGAACTTCAACTTACTTTCGCGAATCGAGGTCACTTCCCGAAACGGGGAAAAACTCTTTTTCAACGTGTTTTGAAAATGATTTTGATGTTAAGTTATGCTATTCTAAAGCCCCCTTAATTTTCTCAATTAATGTTTTCATATATATATATATATATATATATATATATATATATATATATATATATATATATATATATATTAGTCATGGCGGTATGCGTACAATACTCTAGAAATAAATAGAAACAGAGTGACAAAAAAAATCGTTTTATACGGTCCTTGGATTTTGGAATAGCAATCATTTTTATTTGTACCTCATAGTTAATTTACCTAGGGTGGGTAGAATTAAAATTCTATTTCTTATATCTACTGGCTAGAAAAGGTTTATGTTATTTAATACAGTAATGGCGTTAGTTTGGTGGTATTTTTCAAAGCCAAGACATCATCAAAGTGTTTATGTATGTGTCATAATGTAGTGGCATGTAGTGGTTATGTATGTACAGAAATTACTTTTCAAAATCCTAGGGGATTCCAGGGCCGTTAGTTATTTATTTCATGAAAAACGTGCATATTTAGGTAAAATCATTCTCAAAATCTTATGAAATAACTGATTCCACCTCGTTATTTATTTATAACACGAAAAATCTGAATATTTAATTACATTATTTCATATTGCGGCTTTCAAATAAGATTGATTTTGTTCGAAATTTATGAATAGTGCCTGAATGAAAATTCATGGATGTTCCTGTAATTACAAATTAATAAAGTTTGGAAGAAAATGTTTTATAGTAATACATTACGAAAACTTATAACTCATTTAACGGTTTAATCTTCCTCTTAATAAATTTTAAATATTAATAACATATTTGGTAAACACTCTGGCAGATGAAAAATGCACCCCCCTCTTACTTTCTTCAGGCTTCGTCATTAAAAATTAAATAATTTCATCTCGGTCTTTCATAAAGATTTCATGACCAGTTTAATGAGTAACAACTATGTTATCTCTGTGCGAAAGTAAAATACTGCATGTCACACGCACGTAATTTTCATAATGAATTACATCTGTTTACATCCGTTGTGCAAAGAGAAAGAAAACTTTTAAGTAATGAAGACTCGTGAAAACTTATTTTCATTAATCTATCATTTCGCTTTGCTTCCAATTTATGTGTGCGAGTGCGTTTGCCACTTTATCCTCAAACTAAATACAAAACACGTAATAGATATTCTTATGCACGCTTTAATATTCGTGACCCGGCTTAAAACAATCTCACGCCACTTTAACATTATCTAATTTTATACCTTTGTAACTTCAGACTCGCGGTCATTAAATTAATTATCCTGGAATTACCTCAACACCTAATCGCTCTCTGTCACAGCTCCGAGCTCTATATTCACTGATTAAAAAATTCTTTTGTAATGTAAATGGGTATTCAACACAGTGTAAATGTCAGCGCGATTACTGCTCGCTGAAAAGCCGAGTCGTAAGCACTTAGTTATTATGTATAATGAATAGCCGCGGTCGCCATTATGCGATCGAGGCGAGCATCCCGAAATTTTGTTTTCCCGGAGTGGCTGCCGTTTTTAATATTTCGACGAGCGCATGAAATGAGCTAGTTTTGCAAGTTTATTACAAAACTTTCGAAATAGTTTAATTTTTCGAGATACCCGAATACTTTTGCCGGAGGAGTTTTGGAAACTAATGATTTTTGAAATTAAAATAATATTTGAACCTAATTAGAATGTCTGGTTAAAAGAAGTTATGAAAGGTAAATAATGGCACATAAGTGTAATTAAATTAGCTATGTGAGGTAGTTAATATCCAAAACTGTTGTGTTTTATTCCACAATGAACTGTCTGTAAACAGCGTTCTTTCATTTTTTTTTTTCGGAAACATATCAACGATGATATTTTCTAAACGAAAGTTGATGACTCAAGTCCATTTCAATGAAATTTTAAAATGCAAGCAATAGCGGTATGGCAGGAACTTGAATATTTTCTGTTTTATAAAGTCTAGATAATTAATAAAATACGGTGTGTTATATTTGGTTATTTATCCAGTTTTTTCGTTTGTTAACTGTTGGCAGCATTTTTCTACGTCGATTAATACAGAATTATCCGACGTGCTACATTCTAACTGCCATCTCTAATAACACGCTATAATATTAAATTCAACGCTTTCTTTAACCCTTCAGCGGATGAGCGAATTTTTGTAACGCTACCATGGGAGCGTAGCACAAAGTGCAACGTCTCTTTCAACCTTGATTATTCCTTTTGTAACAACTTTTTTTCAAATTGAAAATAACAATTCTGCGTTTTATGACAAGATACAACATGTTGATAATATCGAGATATAAGGCCAAAGAATGCAGGTATAATCGCCTTATTTAAAACTGTCCGGTTTATTGGATCTAAGGACAACTTCCAAATTGATTCCTATTACGTCCCCAAACCTAAAAAACAATGAGAGAATCCATGTATGTGATATACGGGATACCGTGTAATAGCTGCACATCTGATCGACTACATCAACTACTGCATTTGTCGTACTGTAATCCAGTATAATCGCTGGTTTACCACGTTTAAATCATGACGAACAATGAAAGGAAAGGAATATAAGAGTCCGCAAATCAGACCTGCATTAGAAAGGGTGTAACTATAAATAGAAACTGCTTGGAACGTTCAAACCTTACATGTAAAAACAAGCAATTCAAAATGACGAAAATGTTGCACTTTGTAGACGGGTTCGCCAAGGATTAAAATGGGCAATACACGTATAAGAGGCGTAAAATCCCTCCCGTTACTGGAAATATTGAATGACGATATATCTACAAGTGCATCTTGAATAAAATTAACAGCTTGTCTTTCCTTTATTTCACCGGTTTTGAATACGAAATTGACTGCTAGAAGCTGTGATTTTGTTTTTTGTCATTTCTGAATAGGATTCTTCATAACGTGCCATAATCATTTAAAAATAATGTTGGAATGGTACAGGTCGTGCGACTGTGTTATCATTTGTAAGAAAATGATTTCCAAGTTTATTGGAGGCCTTCTAGAAATGTACTTGCATACAGTGAAACTACGCCTTCATCATGACAAGTGTAAACTAACGTGGAATCATCTCTATTCTCCGAAATACTGAAGGATTACATATATACATGTATACATACATATATATATATATATATATATATATATATATATATATATATATATATATATATATATATATATATATATATATATATATATATGTATATATATGTATATATATATATATATACATATATATATATATACTATATATATATATATACATATATATACATATACATATATACAGATACATATATATATGTACATATATATATATATATATACATACATACATATATATATATATATATATATATATATACATACATACATATATATATATATATATATATATATATATATATATATATATATATATATATATATATATATACATATATATACATATACATATATACATATACATATATATATGTACATATATATATATATATATACATACATACATATATATATATATATATATATATATATACATACATACATATATATATATATATATATATATATATATATATATATATATATATATATATATATATATATATATATATATATATATACAATTCATTCTTAACCGTTCAGCGGGCGAGCCGGTGTACAAAGAGAAACATTTTCGTAATTTTGAATGGTTTTTATTTACATGTAATGTTTGAATATTCTAAACAGCTTCTATTTATAGCTACACCCTTTCTAATGCAGGTATAATTTGCTGACCATTCTATTCATTTCCAATTGTTGTTAGTCGTGATTTAACCGTGCTAAACCAGCGATTATACTGGATTGCAATACGACAAAATCAGGAGTCGATGTAGTCGATCCATTGTGCAGCTATTACACGGTATCCCGCATATCACGAAGATGGACAATCTAATTGTTTTTTAGGGTTTTGGACATAATAGGAATCCCTTCGCAAGTTGTTCTTAGATCCAATAAACCGGATAGTTTTGAAATAAGGTGATTGTATCTCCATTTTTTAACATTTAATTGTAAATATATCTGAGTATTATAAACATTTTATATCTTGCCATAAAACGCAGAATTATTGTTTTCAATTTAAAAAAAAAAATTTATTACGAAAGGAATAATCAAAGTTGAAAGAGACGTTGCACTTTGTGCCACGCGCGCCTGCTGGTGTACCAAAAATTGGTCGCCCCCGCTGAACGGTTAAAGTTAATTTTATCATCACTATAACACAGCAATTGCTGTTTTTACATCATTTAGTATCAGCAATTGTTAAATGATAATTAATTTAATGACTTTCTGAGAAGTGCTGGGTACTGCAAAATGCTGGATTTCCTGGGCATCCGTTGTACATTTTTCTTGTATCTCGAAAAAGAAGAGATAAATCAACTAAAGCTGATTTGGTAATGTGAAATGTAATCAGCTCACATTACCAAACCACAATTTTTACTCATAGTGTAATAACCAAACAACAATTAAAGTGAATGTGCTGAAATAGAATAATGACGTACATATGTACGTCATGGTTGTGACGTTGTCTCCATTATTACACGAACATTGTAATTATATAAGTCTGTGATGCTCGTTCCTACCCCTCAACATGAACATGTCATCTATCGGCGAAATGTTAAACTGAGCGGTCTCATAAACTCTAGGATAAGAGGCCATACATTTTGTGTAATATGCGGTTCTGGCGTTATAAAAGGCATAAATACCAGAGTGGTTCGAGGGCTCTCCATAATTTTGACACTGTAGCGACATGTGGAATCCCATAAACTTTGGACACTTACGAGCACTTAAAACGCAGGAGGACGCTTTTGAATTCGCCGACCGTATAAAAGAAGACCCCCAATACTCCACGAGAGAGAGATCTGTTTTTGAGTGTGAGAGAGACGGAGCTCTCTGGTCCGAGAGGCCTTCTGTAGGCCAGAGTGGTCTGTGAACCCGAAGCCGTCCTTACATATCTAACTGAAAATTCTAACTCGCTGTACATATTTGTTTTTTGTAGTTGTAGTGTTTAAGGTAGCGTAGTAAAGTAATTGAAGCGAAACGCTTGTCTAATTATTGACTACGTTACATGGTTTTGGATTACGAGAATTTTATGACGTACGTATGTACGTCATAGTGTGCAAGGGGTTTAAGGGTTAATTAAGAATTTCGTAAGTTGTTAATTCTTCAATATCTTCAATAATTGTTACATCTTCAAAGCCCTCCCTGCTAATCTTATGCGAGAAAGTTGTGACATTAGAATGCAATTTGACTGTATTTATATTGGATACATGATTTTTAGGCTTTACACATTCTGTCTGGCCAAAGTGATCTCCAGGATGAGTTTAGGGTGGATGAGTTTTTATATTTTTCTCGTTGAGGGACGGTCCCATAGGTGAGGAACCGATAAGAAATAAACGCCAAAATAAGACATGATAAAAATACGAAATTTAACGAATAAGAAAAAAATATTAATAGTTTGTTCTAATACAGAGGCTGTTCACACATTTTTTAGACGATGTATATTGTATTCACAAAACTAAATTACATAAAATTCTTGTGTTTTAAATGTTTTATTTGACATCCCTTATTCTGAACTATCTTTCGACACCGCAGTTTCCAGGATAATAATGTCTTTTGAAGTGTCAGAAGAGGTATTCTATCCCATTCCTCCTGAACAGCTTTCCAGAGTCCTGTAAGGGTTTTGGGACGACGTTTGGATAATGCAGATTTTAAAAGTCCGAAAGCACAAAAATGCATAGGTGATACATCGGGAGATTTAGTAGGGATATCAGTGATAGGTATGGCCTTGATACCAGTTTTTTGTTCCATTTCTTAGGAAATTGACAGTGGATTTTGATGTGTGACTGCTAGCTTTGTCCTGAGGGAGTCTCACAGATTGATGGCACTGTGGGTAAAGCGATGGTATTTCATTCAGAAAAATTGGCGATAAAATATGTTCCCGATAGTATTTGGAGTTAATCTTGACATTTTTTTCCACTATCTTTATTTTTATCTTGCCATTATAAGAAAAACCAGCAACAATCATGAATCCCCTAGAAAAATTTTTCTTTCGATACTTTGAACCATGTACTTAAATTTTTTTCTCCCCCTTTATGATACTGAATGGCTCTTTTTTGTTGCAATCATTTAAATACACCCATGATTCATCTATTGTGACAATTGTTTTCCATTTTTCTTTGGATAAGTGTTTCTCATATAGAATTCTGCAGCGTGTCCTGCGTTCAGCGATATGATTTGGAACAAGACGATGCACATTGCGTTTTTTCGCTTTCTTAAGATTTAAATCAACGTTTATTATTTTGTTTACAGTGGACACCGAGCATTTTAATGATTTTGCAACTGTCCTTTGACTAGGGGGATTTTCTTTTAACATTAAACAACGTACCTTTGCAATAGTCGAAGATGTCCGTTTTTTCCTTGGATACTTGTTTGGAATTTTTGTCCCACTTGAGGCTCCAATTTGACGTTTTTTTCCTTTCTTGTTGACGATATTACCTATCGACGCTTTAGATATCACAAAACCATGACTCTCACATCGTTTTTGGATAACCGAGTATGCATATTTCTCTTCGGAAAGAGCATAAATGTAGCCTTCGAACCACTGCTTTGTTAAAAACGCCATTTTGAATAAAAACAAAACTTTCACGCCGCAGACCATAATATTGACTTTTAAAAACATAGTACAGTTGCAATTATTTCTTTTGCAGCAACCGATTTTTTATTACCGGATACCAAAATCGTCTAAAAAATGTGCGAACAGCCTCTGTATATGACAAAATTCCTAAAAATATACAAATAAAAGCGAATATTTGACTATTTTTTATATACAGCTGAATTCGAGATTATGAGAAATAAATTTTGAACGCATATTACCAAATGTAGCTCTAAGAATTCCACTAACACTATTTATAACAGTAGCATCTCAGCGCAACTTTTCGAAACTGAAAATTTTGAAGAATTATCTGGGAACAACAACAACTCGAGAGCGATTGAAGGATTTAGCAATATTTTTTTATAGATAAGACGGTATGAAAAAATAAAAAATTATAGAAATGCAATCGATTCAAATTTCTTTCAATAAAGGCTCGAAGAATCATTTAGAAATTATTTTTATTACTTAATAAATTATATTCAAATTTAATTACTTTTTCTTTTTTTTTCAACTTTCAGTGGGAAAATGATTATTTTTTCCGCTTAGTGGGAACATCTCTGAAATATTTCTTTCCCAGGTATTCCCAACTAGAAATTCATAGGGTATTTGAGGTTTATTACATTTCATGGTAGCCACAATCGTCAAACCATTTCTTCTTCATTCTTCACCAGCTTCTATTCAACAGATCAAGTTATAGCAGGTTATATTACGGTTCGTCTTGTAGAGGCATTTTGTGAGTCGAACGAGTGACTGTGTTTTGATTTTTAATTTTTCTCTGAATACTCTGAATTTTACCTGAACCCTAGAAGTCTGACTTCACGAATCACCCTTCCACACTGAAGACGAGATGTTGACTGAAGAATGCGTAAACTCGCAGTACCCAAGGTCGAAGGGAGGGGGGGGGGGGCAGCATTGAATAAAGAAACCATAGCTGCCCGAGAGACATGCTCTCACCGAAGGGTTAAGTTTTGCATTTATTATTTTTATTTCATGTTTTTTTATCAATAAATAAAACGTTTTAAAATAAATATATATACAGTCGAACCTCCATATATCGAAGTAGCAAATTGCCGGAAAAAAATTCGATATATAGAAATTTCGATATATAGAATTGAGCTTAGTTTTATCATAATTCTCCTAAAAATTTTCGTATACGAAACTCCATTTCTAATTTATATGCGAATCCCATTAAATGAAAGTTAATAACTAAAAAAAAATGAATTAATATGAAAGATTTATTGAGTACTGCATACCTTTAAAAAAAACAATAATCCAGACAGTGGTTGCAATGATCACAGTTACATTCTTTTTTAAAATAAACTACGATTATCTTGCTGAACAGCCAGTTTTGCGGAAAGTTCAAAGAAATGTTCGTATTTATTCAGTCCCCTAAAATCTTAATCAGGGACATTTTCGGCGAATTGAAGTCCAAGATATATTGTTTCAAATGCCATTCATTTGGGAGATTTTATTCTAAAGTGGAATAAAATCTCCCAATTTGTCTTGAAAAAAATTTCGATATATAGAAACAATTTTTCTATGTAATGAACATGGAGATTTGCTAAGAGTTCGATATATAGAAAACTTCGATATGTGGAGTTCGATATATGGATGTTCGACTGTATTTCCAAAAATGTCCGTTATTCTATTAAATAGCCTATTTCTAACGGCGATACATTCATTACTTAGAATCTGTCCAAAAATTTGAAAACGGCGCTGCTTTTAAAATTTGCCTCAGGCAAAACGATGGATCGGCCCTGCTCTGGTCTCATTGTGTGGCGATCTTCCGGTCACCACACAATCAGACAAAAACTCCTGAACAAAAAGTTTCAGGAGTCAGGAGCTAACCGGATGCTCTGGAAGAGGGACCGCAAATGAATTTACCAAAAAGTACAAAACAAAGAAAAATCGTCACAACATGGGCGAT
>OU015500.1:145106373-145108873 GCA_907164885.2 Dolomedes plantarius | reverse complement strand
TCAAACTGAGTACCATCAGTAAAAATATGCTGTTATTCAGTAGCTGGATACCTGGCCGCAATGGTGTATATATATACATACTAGCTGAAGTACCCGGCGATGCCCGGGTATTAAGAATGTTTGTTAACCAAAATCAATTTAAAAATTAACACAGTATAAATAATGTGACGGATGGCGAGTTGAAAATCCCCTTTTATTTTCAAACTAGAACCAGCTCTTTTTTAAAACATACAGTTTATTATGAGACAGAGCACAGCACGGACAAGTACAGGAGACGATATATATAACAGGTAGAAAAACGGTATTTACAGGAACAAATTATTAAGGTAACCTCAACGCTCTAAAGCAAATACCAGCTACGTTCGGAGTCTACAATCACCTCCGAACTTTTCTCTCTAAAAAAAATGTATAAGAAACGACAGGAGTCTGCAATCACCTCCGTCGTTCTCCGTGACAGCTTATCAGATACGCGTGGAGTCTGCAATCACCCCCAGCGTTATGCCTAGTACCCCTTACGCTACGATAGGGGGCGTTATTCCTTGTTATAGTGACTCGCCTGTCTCTACAAATAACATAGAAAAAATATATGTGAAATGTTATACACATCTCAGAATTTCAGCCTTTGATCATTGTAGCACTAAAACCTGAAAAGTAAAAATGTCAAATATATTTAGCCGTGCTTCGCCCGTCTAGCCGGTCGGTTTAGGCCCCCTTCAGCAATCATTGTTAAAGAATGGAAATACTAAAAAACATTGAATAAAGCTATTTAAATTTTGTGGATACGTATCCCACGTCCTGCAAACAGTCGCAGGCAGAACCCCCCCCCCCCCGGCGAGCCGGCGTTGCCCGAGATTTTAAGAATGTTTGTTAAATAAAATCAATTTAAACACTAAACACAGCATAAGTTACATAGTAAAAAAAAAGTGTCATCTCAGAACACTATAGTCAACATTATAGATATCTCAGAATTTAGGTAGATGCAGCCTTTCCTCATTGTACCACTAAAAGCTGTAAAGTAAAAATGGCAAATCGGGGAATAATTGTTAACCAGGGTCAATTTAAAAACTAAACAGTATAAGTTACATAGTAAAAAAAAGTGTCATCTCAGAACACTATAGTCAACATTATAGATATCTCAGAATTTAGGTAGATGCAGCCTTTCCTCATTGTACCACTAAAAGCTGTAAAGTAAAAATGGCAAATCGGGGAATAATTGTTAACCAGGGTCAATTTAAAAACTAAACAGTATAAATAGAAAAAAAGCATATGAAATGTTATACGCATGAATAAAAAGAAAACCCAATACAAAAAAATATATATATTTGTAATAAACTCCTCAGAATTCAGCTAGTTTAGCCTTTCACCATTGGAGCAAAAAAACCTGAAAAGTAAAACATAAAATATATACATTTATAATAAACCACTAAAATCTGAAAATTAATGAGAAGGAAATTAAAATAGTAGCATTAGGATTTCGCGCAGAGTGATAGGCGTTTTAGCTAAATTTAATTAAAAATTACTTCAAATTGACAAATTTATATAAAAGTATGCTATTTACAGGTAAGTTTTTGTTCCTTTTTTAATTTTTATGTGCTATTTTGCCATAAAAGACGAAAAAAACCTTTGAAAAGTTATTTTTAAAAAAATTTACTCCGAACGTAGACAGTCACCTAATTTCCTACTTGAGAATGAGAATAAAAAATGAGGAAAGAATTAACTGTACCCCCCTCCCCATTGAAATAATATTTAAAGTAATAAATTATGTTTTAACAATCAATTTGTGAATAATTAAAAAATTAACTAAATGTAAAATAGAAAAGTAAATAAAACATAATTATATTTCACTGCCCTTCAAAAATATCCAATAATAACACAATTTCCTTAGCAAATACAAAATAAATAAAAATTGAACAATAATTGGTGTACAATAAATAGTTTTGTTTTTTTTATTTGGGGCTGTTTTTATGAGGAAAGGAATGCCGAATCTGGGAAAATTTTCATATTGGAACATAAAATTGCGTGTATTTTCTTTGCATTTTAAATTTCAACTTAGATTGTACGTCATTTTGAAGATAACTGTAATATATATCACATGTCAGAAGGAAATTAAAATAGTAGCATTAGGATTTTGTGCAGAGTGATAGGCGTTTTAGCTAAATTTCATTAAAAAATACTTCAAATTGTCTAAATTAAAAAACGTATGCTATTTACAGGTAAGTTTTTGTTTCTTTAATTTTTAAGTGCTATTTTACCATAAAAGATGAAAAAAACCTTTAAAAAATTATTTATTTTTAAAAATTGACTCCGAATGTAGACAGTCACCTTCATTCCTACTGGAAAATGATAATAAAAAATTATGAAAGAATAAACTGTAACCCCCCCCCCCCCGCATTGAAGTATTTAAAGTAATAAATTCTGTTTTAGCAATTAATTTCTCAAAAATTGGAAAATTAACTGAATGCAAAATAGAAAAGTAAATAAAACATAATTATATTTCACT
>OU015500.1:145043873-145101373 GCA_907164885.2 Dolomedes plantarius | reverse complement strand
ACAGTAATTTATTGACCCCATTTTTACTAATCAGTTCTAAACAATTAACTTCGCAGAATTTTGCCAGAGATGTTAAAATACTGTAGTGGGAAAAGTAGTTTTGCATAAGCATTTCAAACAAGATTGAATAAAATCAGTACAAAATTTAGAAAACTTTCCACCCAATAGCATGCCAGACAAATTAGCGTCGCAGACCGGATAGTCATAACCTATGGTTTTGACTTGGACATTGTTCTTCAGCCTTTCTGGTGTCAATATTCATTAGTAGTATTTATTCACTGTAGCTTCTGTTTCTGATCGATCTGGAGTAGGACAAAATTGCTGCACAATTGCAAGCGCCGCACTTCAGGATGTTGGTCTGATTAGTGATAAAGAAAGAAGTACAGTAATTCACAGAAGGAAAAGTAGACGAGAATGAATAAAGAAAAGCAAAAGGTATGTAGAAGAAAGTCTAAAGCTAGTTTCAGAAAATAAAGTATTGTTTTTGACGGAAGAAAATATAAGACCATTGTGCAAAAAAAGAAAGGAACTAATTATTAAAAAACTGTTATCGAAGAACATATATCACATGTTGAAGAGCCTGGATCAAAGTTTTTAGGACATGCAACACCGATTTCTTGCACTGGAAAAGGTATAAAAGGCATAATGGCATTTTTGAATGACAACCAAAACTTCAACATTACTGCAATTGGAAGTAATGGAACTGCCGTGAACACTGGATTGAATAATGGTGCGATTCCTTTATTGGAAAACAATTAAGAAAGCCACTGCAGTGGTTGATTCGTCTATTTCATGGAAATGAACTGCCCCTACATCACATATTTTGTTTTCTAGATGGAAAAGACTAAAGGTCTGAATGAATTTGAAGAAGAAATAGGTAAACAACTATAGAAATGCTATGAATTCCCAGTGATTGAATTTTCACGTATTAAAAATAACATTCCATCGCTTGAAATTAAGGATGATTTAATTTTAGACCAAAATTATTTGTTAGAAATGTGTAATGCAATTTCTGTCTTCTGTTTTGTTCATGAAAAAACCAGAAAAACTTTGTCATTCACGGTGGCTTACCTTAGCAAAACCGAATACTTCGCTTGTATGTGGGAACAGAATGTCCTGCAAAAAATCTCTGAATACTGACTGAGTACATCTTGAAAGTTTATGGACCTGTTTTGTTTAACATAAAGCTGAAATCATCTTGTATCCATGGATCGAAGAACTTCTTGAAACGTGTAAGCTATTCACGATACCTCAATCAGATTGTAATTGACACAGTCATTCAAAGAAATTAATACTTAGCTACTTCTGAAAATCTCCTCTTTTGCATGATATCAGATTATCGCAGTCATGTAAGAGAGCTTGGATTACGTCGGATTCTAAAACCAAGGGCTGAAAATGAAGGAGGCATCGGGAAGTTTTTATTTCAACGTATAAACTTTGATGCCAAAGATTATATTTATATGATTGAATGGAATGATGTTAAAGTAACAGAACCTCCTATGACGAGGCATATTTCTGATGACAAACTAAAGAAGTTTATAAAGGAAGCAAAAGAATCGGATCAGGAGAGTCAACTTATTGACTTCAATAATTTACCATGTCACACACAAGCAGTAGAAAGGATTGTTAAATAGTTACCGAGCCATCCTTGTCCGTTTGTGGCACTTCTGAAAAAGATACATTGATAAAAATAAAAATATATTAACAAAAGATAATTCCAAAATTTGAAACTAAAAGCTATTCAATTTGTCAGTGAAATGAGTAATGGAAACCATGTTGTGGCAGGTATCTGTAGTAATTAATGGTAGTACTTGGATAAAAACAGAGAGTGGTTTCTCAAGTGTACTTTAATCAATCAATTTATTAAGTATCATCACAATATACATATATATATATATAAACATTTCATTATTAATCATATCTTATGCAAATATCATTTTAATCAATACTGCTATGTGATATATATCTATATGAATAATTAACAATCATAAATTAACCTGACCCCCTATCATTAACTCGGGCCCTACACGAGCTGGGCATTGATAGAAAAGCCAACACAAATCTCTCTCCCTACCTTGGATGACTTCGCCCGCATAACAATGGGGACCCTCTCCTTTCAACAATAGAGGTCCTCCGTTGGGGACTCAACAGGTAGCTCTGCGCCTACTTCTGATTGGTTGGACGGGCTCGCCAGACATCTCTTGCTCCTTGTAGCAGGCAGCTTACGATACGGGTGCGGCTTAAGCTCTAGGGTTTTTTCCATTGGCACGAACTCGTTGAGGATGGACGCTGGTCATTCTTAGCTGGGGATGACGGTCATTGCTGCTTCGTTGGACTAGGCTGGTCGGAGAGTTCTACTGTTGGTCGCCCTTTCCTCATATGGTCATCTCCGGCCTTGGGGATGCGGTGGTCTCCAACTGCTCTTTGCAGTCCTTCCAAATCTGCTGGCAAACAATTGGATGCGGTACTCGGATCTAATCTGGGTTTTCTCGGGGCTAATGCTTACGAGGTTCTAATCATCTGCCTCGGTCCGTCCGCTGGGCTTCTTAACATCATCAACTACCTATCATAACGTCAGCTTTTGATCTCAGCTTTCGACTATCTCCATCTCTTACACAACTGATTCTATTCTCTCTATATTCTAACTCAGGGGTTTACATATCTGCCAGGATAAAATGAGTTCCTTTCATCCTCTAATCCGGTCTACGTCTTTTTGAATTCTCAGTCAAATCTGGTCTGCTGAACTTTTCTTACTCTCAACTTAACTTCAACTATTTCACTCTGGGCTTCCATTGGGGGCCATCTTCAGACCAATGGGTCAACCTGGACCTATATTATTGTCTGCACATATATTTTATAATTATTCTTCTCCCACTTTAAATGGAAGGGGGTGCCCACGCATGTTTCTGATGCCCTCTTTTCTGGGTTCCCTCACACTCCCAAATTCACACGACTCCCTTCTACCTGCTACTGTGCTCCTAACGAAGGCAACATCATAAATTCCTGTATCTCCCTTTCTCATCTTTAACTTGTGACCCCTTTAGATTCCAATTTTCACCTGCTTAGTTCATTAAATCCAGCTGGTTCCCCCTTCACTGTCCGTATTTCCTTTCAACTTGGCATCTGCCGTCTTCATTTTCGCGTAAGCAGTTCGTTAAATCCAGCTGGTCACCATTTATTAGCCGGTCAAGAATCGTTGCCTGCTTTCCTTACTGTACTCATGTTACTTATTTTCTCTATTCCCTCTTAATAATGTCGCTTTCTGCACCTGTGACTTGTCTCTCCCTCTTTTCTAAGAAACGTGTCGTTCCTAACTACGACACATGTGTGATTACCATGGTCTTTTAAAATGGATGAATGTTTTTTTAAATAACGCTTCGCCTTTAAAGACATTATATAAATAGTTTTCTTAGTGTTGTTTATTTTAATCAAGGCCCGCCAATAAAAAATTGTTTTTCTTTCATTCCACTGTGTATTATAAAATTGTGCTACTGTAAAATTAATATAATGAAAATCGCGAAATTCTACAATATCAATTGTTCTATAATGGCATCTAAGGATTAGTAATACTTGGAATGTGTAACTTTTCTGTAAAAATATCATATTTTGAATGTTTTGTTTACAAAAATTATATATATTATTAATTTATCATTTTTAAAAAATTAAAATTTTATAACTTTTTCATGTAAGATTCACTTTTTGAAGGCGTTTGCGGCGCTTGAAAATATTTTAGTAGAGAAATAAAATTTTATATTCTTTATTTTAATTCCAAAGAAAAAACTTTTGCCGGCTATAGCAAATGTCTATGTAAAAGAAAGTTTTTTAAGTTCCACCCAAATATTCATCTCCTGTAATATTGAGAAGGTTCCCTTCGTGGTCTTCGAAATAGTAGTGTCCGAATGAAAGTGACCCCACACTAGACCCTATACTTGATGGGGTGCTGTTTCCTTTTGTGAATTGCCCTAGTATTTTCCGTGCCCCAAACCGTGCAGTTTTTTGTTAATGAAGTCATTCAAATGAAAATGTACTTCATTTGACTTTATCACCTACTGAAAATTTTCGGGTTATCCACTTGCTAACTTGGTACTTGACTGGATATTGCAATCTTTGGGCAATATGGTGGCTTCAGTTGTTGCACGAACTGTCTTTAATACAGAAACAGGTGCAAGGTTTTTAGAATAAGCCTAAGAGAATTCTGAGCAACTCCAACCTGTACGGACCATCTAGTAACTAGATGGTCCGTACAGGTTGGAGAGGATATGAACTAGATTCTAGTTCATATGCTCGGGTCTTCTGCGATACTTTCCCTTACACTCTCAACTGTGGCTTTTCCTAACCGTGTCTGTTCATAGTTGACCGATTACTGTATCCTGTTCCTCAAAACTATCTTTCTTGCGTTTAATCGTTGATTCGCTGGGAGAATCTCTCCCGCCGTAATGGCAATGATATGATGGTTGGTTCAGAATTATACATCCTTTGGCTTTCAGAGTTTAAATTTTATAATTTGTGTTCTCTCTTCGGTCGTGAATTTTTCATAGTTATTCTCCAAGGTCTTCTTTACAAATTATGGAACGAAAAATTAAAAAAAATTAAATTGAAAGAATTTGTGCAACTTTAGACACCTTTGTTACTTCTGGACCATCCTCTACAACAATCTAACAGTCAGCAGACTTTCCTGTGAAGACACGTAAATCCAAAGAAACACCTTGGGTGGTATCATGGACATTTGGAGCATTACCAGGATTTTAATCTGTATGGACATAATGAATGAATTAATTTGTTAATGCGTTGCACAACTGAGTAAAGGAGACAAACTTTTGAAATAAGAAAAAATTAAGAGTTAAGAAAAGTTTTTCCTTAAGTCTACTATGAATATTTTGTGGCAATGAATACTTTTAATATTATTAATTTAGAATGTTTTTTGTCGCGTGATCCATTCTCGACTATTTTTATGCTAAACACTAAAATAGCCTACATTTTTGCAGTGAGGTTTTTTTCTTATAATTATATACATAAAACTGTGTGAGACGATCAATTTAATTTTTAAATATTGAACTAATGGTCTTTGTCTTGTGTCGTCTCAATATTATATTAGTAATTTTCATTTAAGTATTTGAAATGTCTGCAAGTTATCGTAATCTATATATATACTAGCTGAAAACCGGCACTTCGCTACGGAGTACATTCAAATTAAATACAACAGTCAATGTATGCAATTAATGCCAAAAAAAATATATATATATATATATATATATATATATATATATATATATATATATATATATATATATATTTATAATAAATGCGACATCAATATATACAATTGATGTAGAAAAAAATATATATATTTATAAAAAAAATCGTAAGAAATATTTTTATAGACAGAATAATGTCCAATCGTCTGTCGCATTAGCAAGAAAAAAATATTTTTTTGTCTATTTAGTTGTTATGCACGTAACGATAAATTTATTTAAAGTACCAGAAAAAGAAATCACGTGATCGGCATTTAATAAATTAAACTCTAAAAATTAATCTTCAAAAACTCACCAAAAATCAGAAAATAGAGGTAAAGATTCGAAAAAGATTTCATTTAAAAGGAATTTTTATGATCTTTCTTGTGATATACATTTTATAAACCTCAAACTATTATTTTAAATGCAAACTTAAAAAAAGTTACTAAAAACAGCTTAAAAATTTAATTTAAAAAATCTAAGAAAGATTTTTCAAAAATCTATCTTAGTGCACCCCTACACTATAAGAAGAATCTCCATGCAAAATTCCATCCCTTTAGGTCCAGCGGTTTGGTCTGTGCGTTGTATGTCAGTCAGTGAGTCAGTTACGGAACTGTTTTATATATATAGATGTATGTATGTATGTTTCAGCATCATCCTGGGACGCCTGGAGCAATTTCAACCAAACTTGGCACACATATGAATTATAATCTGGGAAAAAGTAGTGTGGGGGGCAAGATACCCCAGCACCCCTTGGGGTGGAAAGGGATGTACAAGTAAAAATAAATCAAAATCGACTGATATTAGTGGAGAATCCATAGTTTACGGGGTCGCTGAGATGAATAGTGACACTCCAAATGCCGTTTAAGTGCAAGTTTAGTCCCCATTGGCATGTGTGTGGAGGGGCGGGGGGTGAAGGGTTGAGAAATAAAATGCTCAAAATCACCGAGAGTATTGTCGAATCCGTAGTTTTCGGGGTCGCTAAGATGAATACTAACACTCCCGATGCCGTGTAAGTGCAAATTTATCCTTGCTCTTGAAGGTGAAACTAAAAATGTTATTTATAATTTATAATAAAGTTTTGAGTAAAATTATTATCATAGTCCATTTGTAAAATATTTTACTTTATAATTTGTAAGCTGTAATTATACTTTTAAATTACTGCACATAAAATTACTTCGATTTTACACTAAAGGTAGAACTCATTCCTTTTCCTGTACAGTAAAATATCTGGATAAAAGAATACCCGGACAACGCCGGGTAAATAGCTAGTTTGATATAGTTTATGATGGTTATTTTGAAAATGATTGAATATCTATTTTTTTTCATTATATTTATGTCACTCTTTTATAAGTTTATTTTTCCTGACAAGTTAATTTCTACAAAAAACCGATTTTTATTACGTCCTATTTCCACCATAAATCATATCCAAGGCTCATTTAGTGCCCTATAAAACTATAAATGCCGTGTTCCCTCCGAAAGAAACAGGCAAATTCCCCTGAAATGATATTAAGGTAATTTGTGTAAATGTAATTTATATTAATGTTTAACTCTTAAATTTCCCATTAGTAAAATAACCAATTTATTGGAACATTAAGGTAATTATAAATTATTCGTATAATTTCGAACACGGGCTCAACGGAAGACGTTTATTGCCGCAAATAAAACACGGTGGTAAACAAATATTATTCCATTAATATAACTTTTCGCTTACCTGCAGTATTTTGCCAGACGAATCGTTAAAGAACCTGTTCCGAGGCGAAAGGGAAACATTTTAGAAAATGCGTCTCGTTGTAGTTCAGTTCTATTAACAGAGCCGAGTAATGCGTTTCGCGGGTCTCTTCTTTGAACGAGACTGTTGAAAATGGCGCAGGTCGTGGGGGGGGGGATTACATCTAGTAGGATTTGATATATGACGAAAGGAAAGTTATCTCGTTAAGAGAGCTGTGTGAATTCAAAACGTACTTGTTTTAATAAGTATTAATGCGCGGGAAGCGTTTTCGGGGAAGTGGGGGGAAAAAAGGAATTTTTGTATGATGATTGTACAAGAGTTCGTAAAGATTGGGAAGTATTTAAAGTAGGTGTTGGAACCCATATTGCCGGTTTTGATAGGGCATGAAAATGAGGCTTTTAAAGTATTTTGAATAGTAGAATATCAGACATCTGGCAGGAGTATGCTGGTGTTCCGAGTAATGGGTGTTCCTGTAATTTATGCGTCGTAATATTCAATTCGGTTTTAATTTCTTTCCGGGAAAGAGGTAGTTTAAGATGTTTAGCAACAATTTCCTGCGCAATCAGCTTTCGGGAATAGTTATCTGACAGAAGTTTAGGAATAAATTCGATGCCTAAAACTTTTACTCAATACTTTGGCATGAAAGATTTGATGTAGTATTCTATATGAACCATGATGCGCATGCGCTGTAATTTTCTTTTAATGTTTCCATTTTTATGAAAAAAAATGAAGAAGTTGTTTCCCATTAAGTTAGTTATATTTACCACCAGAATTAATTCTTTTTAAAAAAGTGGATATCTAAATAGTTGCGGATGCTAATTCTTTTAATACTGGCGTAGCCAAGATAAACAATGTTATGTGCACACACACACACACACACACACACACACACATATATATATATATATATATATATATATATATATATATATATATATATATATATGTATACATACACACACACACACACACACATATATATATATATGTGTGTGTGTGTGTGTGTGTGTGAAATGATAAAGGAATTCTTGTAACGAAAACTGAGCGGTGAAGCCGAACTATTGCAGGGAGTAGTCGTGGTTGTCTACAGCAAAACGAGTGGCTGAACCGAAGAATAATAATTTAAATCCAACACCGGAAAGGAAGAGGCAGCTTGTTCGTAACATAGTCTTTATTCTTGGAAATGCTGCTCGACATCTTTACTTGGGATTACAATTACATCAGCTCAACATATCTCGCTGTTATTGTCCGGAAACTGCCGGGCAAACGTGAAAAAAAAAACCGCAGCACAAGACTACATGTTTGTCGGACTAGAGCAGAACACAGAAGATCGCGAAAACCCTAGGTTCACGTCCTGAGTACAGGCGTGCTGAACTTTTTTAATTGGCCAAAAGGTGACACCTGACCCAAGTACCTCATAAGGGGTGATCGTTCGTCATGATTCTCGAACAATCTTCTTGTATAATGGTTATATAAGCTTCCTGTCCGCACGTGGACTTCGGGGAAAATATATATAGGGTGTTGCTGAATTCGACCAACAAATTCAGGGGGGTTTTAGTAGGTATCAAGACGAGCAATAATGACGTAGTAATGTAGGACCGGAAACGCAAACCTGATCAGCTAGAGTATAAACAAAGATGCAGAGATGAAACGTCAACATTTCTGCATCTTTGTTTAGTTTCTAGTCGACCAGGTTTCCTGCCATACATTCCTATGTGATTAATGCTCGTCTTGATGCCTACTATCACCCCTCTGAATTTGTCAGTCGAATTCGGTAACACACTGTATATATATATATATATATATATATATATATATATATATATATATATATATATATATATATATATATATATATATATATATATATATATGTCTATTGTATTGTTGCATAATTGATATAAATATTTTAAGCGTTGAAGAGCAACAACGTGTGTGTAATGCGTGGAAAATCCTACAATTAGTAACATATAAATCATAAAATTCATTTGAGGAAAAAGAACTTTTCTATTATATATCATAGGGTTAAAAATATTATTTAAATTCCTATTTCTTTATTTCCACAAGAATTTAAATCAGTAGTATATTAATCAAAGCCGTGCTGTATATAAAAAAGACTTCCCCATCTGACTATTGTGGCAACACAATTCTGTCGTTCAGATTTTATTTAGGTCGTAAATATATCACTGCGTCTAAACCCAAACAATTAAAAATGGGTCGACAACTTCACTTTCATTATAATCACTGCCCGGCAGAAACTTAAATTGGTTTAAAGAAATCTGGGAAATTTATTCTGCTGCACCATCAAAAGTTACAGAACTAAAAAAAAGGGGGTAGAAAAGAACTCATTTATCAATGGTCGCAGAAAAATAATTTTTGGATATGAAATATGTGGATTAGATTTTATCTGCGGAAGTGGGTTTTCTTTTAAAAGCAAAAGACACATTATACTCTTCATATTGAGAAATATCGCTTTATTTCAAAATGATTCAGCGTTTTGAATGGTAGCGATAGATCAGAACCACACAAAGTGAGGTCGTTAATCTTAAAACTAACTTCAACAACGTGGTACAGGATGATGGGAATCTAAATGAAAGGCCTATAAATATCTTCTTTAACACAAAGGATGAGAGGACAGTGTTCATATACGATATTTATCTCATATTCATTCCAATAACTTTTGATACAATAAGCTGCATTTATTACATCTTATATAGACTATAAAAAAATGCATAAATAATCCATTAAGCCGATTTATTTAATATATGAATATATATATATATATATATATATATATATATATATATATATATATATATATATATATATATATTCAAGTTCTAGAAGGATTAAAAGGGACTAGGACCCTCCAAATAAATTCTACAACCCGTTTTTAATAATGGATTTCAACCGGATTACTTTTAAATAAAAGTGCGGCTCCAAAAATATATACCCCCAGAGCTTTATTAAAATCGACCCGAAAAAGACGGTACTATAAAATTTTGAAAAAGTTCCAATGTATTAAATTTTTCAGTTTAAATATATATATATATATATATATATATATATAAGCAATATAAATAATCAAATAAAAGACAGTACAGGATACTAATACAAATACTACCTTTGTTAAATACCTGAAATGTTAATACAGTAAATACCTGAAATGTTAATAACTTTTATCGTAAAACTATCCTGAAATTCTTAACAATATGCGATGCTTGCATGGTTATAGGATTTATATTACAGTGAGGGATAAATCTAACTACGAAATAGATATAGAATTTTCTTTCATTAATTTCCTTATCTGCCAATAGAAGTTTCCTCAGTGATATTTTCTTAGATACGACAGTTGAATTGAACAGACAACTAATCTATAACGGGCAGGACTGAATATTAAAATTTTGCTTAGAATATACAATGTTCTGAACTTTCTTGAACAGTATTTGCTCGGATAGTGCTAACTTCAAACATGATCTCAACACAATATCAATAAGAGTTGTATCATACAAGTTCTCCTGATAGAACATGTAGGAAATTATTTCAGAAATACAAGAATTTTTTTTTTGTCTTGACAATAGTGTTTGTCATATATTGTACAGTTTGCGGACTCCCACACTTCAAAGGGTCATAAAAAGCAAACGAACAATTTACGAAAGAAATATTTATTATAGAAAATTACTAAGGACCAAATTTCCCATCCACTCTGTTGGATATCTCCTCACAGATAGCTGACTCACATTTCAGGAGTTCTAATGCTCCGAGAACGACCGCTTGCTGGCACGTATGGAACTCATCGCAGGATTGTTTTCCGATCAGGAACTGCATCAGTTGCATAGCGCGTCCTGATTGCCCTCTGTGGCGTCATTACGGAATCGGTGCTATTTAAGAACGCCTCGATAACCAAACCGCGTTGTTCACCGGACCAACTCATAGTGTCTACCGACAACTCGTCAATCCGCCCGCCCTATTGGCAACCTCCCTCACCGCCTCATCCCTACCACACCCGTACCAGTGACCTTCAGATAAGTGGCAATCTATTCTGGCACACCCTTTATATAACGTAGATATATATATATATATATATATATATATATATATATATATATATATATATATATATATATATATATATATATATATATATATATATATATATATATATATATATATATACAGGGTGCGGCAGAAAGAACGTTCCGATTTCGATCTTCAATAACAAAAATACAAAGCAAGATAGAGAAAGAAATATTTTATCTTGAGAAGTACACAGTTTGCCACTATCATCCATTAAGTTTTAAAGATTACATCAGTTAAATGGCGACTGTCATTTTCGATGGAGTTTTGAAGTATCTTTCGGAAATTTTGCATGGAACTGTGGATCATTTCCCGCGTAATCGCCTTGATTTCTTGCGTAATTTCTGCCTTGAGTGCTTGCAAATTTGTTTCTGTGGGGCTATCTCAAATCAAAAGTGTATCAATACCGATCAACAAATTTTGCATGGATCTGCGGATCATGTCCCGCGGAATCGCCTTGATTTCTTGCGTAATTGCTGCCTTGAGTGCTTGTAAATTTTTTTATGTGGGGCTATCTCAAATTAAAAGTGTATCAATACCGATCAACAAATTTTGCATGGATCTGCGGATCATGTCCCGCGGAATCGCCTTGATTTCTTGCGTAATTGCTGCCTTGAGTGCTTGTAAATTTTTTTATGTGGGGCTATCTCAAATCAAAAGTGTATCAATACCGATCAACAAATTTTGCATGGATCTGCGGATCATGTCCCGCGGAATCCCCTTGATTTCTTGCGTAATTGCTGCCTTGAGTGCTTGCAAATTTTTTTCTGTGGGGCTATCTCAAATCAAAAGTGTATCAATACCGATCAACAAATTTTGCATGGATCTGCGGATCATGTCCCGCGGAATCGCCTTGATTTCTTGCGTAATTGCTGCCTTGAGTGCTTGCAAATTTTTTTCTGTGGGGCTATCTCAAATCAAAAGTGTATCAATACCGATCAACAAATTTTGCATGGATCTGCGGATCATGTCCCGCGGAATCGCCTTGATTTCTTGCGTAATTGCTGCCTTGAGTGCTTGCAAATTTTTTTCTCTGGGGCTATCTCAAATCAAGTGTATCAATACCGATCAACAAATTTTGCATGGATCTGCGGATCATGTCCCGCGGAATCGGCTTGAGTGCTTGCAAATTTTTTTTCTGTGGGGCTATCTCAAAACAAAAGTGTATCAATACCGATCACCAACTTTTGCATGGATCTGCGGATCATGTCCCACGGAATCGCCTTGATTTCTTGCGTAATTGCTGCCTTGAGTGCTTGCAAATTTTTTTCTGTGGGGCTATCTCAAATCAAAAGTGTATCAATACCGATCAACAAATTTTGCATGGATCTGCGGTTCATGTCCCACGGAATCGCCTTGATTTCTTGCGTAATTGCTGCTTTGAGTGCTTGAAAATATTTTTCTGTGGGGCTATCTCAAATCAAGTGTATCAATACCGATCAACAAATTTTGCATGGATCTTCGGATCATGTCCCGCGGAATCGCCTTGATTTCTTGCGAAATTGCTGCCTGGAGTGGTTGCTAATTTTTTTCTGTGGGGCTATCTGAAATCAAAAGTGTGTCAACACCGACCAAGAAATTTGCAAGCACTCAAGGCAGCCATTCCGCAAGAAATCACGGCGATTCCGCGGGACATGATCCGCAGATCCATGCGAAATTTCCGAGACTTCAAAGCTACATCGAAAATGACGGTCGCCATTTAACTAATGTAATCTGTAAAACTTAATGGATGACAATGATATATTTTGTACTTTTAAAATGTAAAAGATTTACTTCTCTATCTTGTTTTGTATTTTTGTTATTGACGTTCCAATCTGAACGTTCTTCCTGCCGCACCCTGTGTGTGTATATATATATATATATATATATATATATATATATATATATATATATATATATATATATATATATATATATATATATATATATATACATATATATATATATATATATATATATATATATATATACATATATATATATATATATATATATATATATATATATACATATATATATATATATATATATATATATATATATATATATATATATATATATATATATATATATATATATATATATATATACATACACACACACTGGTTATCAAAAATTAATGAAACGTCACAAAAATAGCGATTGCTCAAAAAGTTACGCGTAGAATTTAATGAATATTATACACATTATACATCACATAGGTTGGTATAAAATAGCATAAAAAGATATCGCTAGGCAATTATGGTGGTATGGAAACTAGCCTATGTATACAATGAGCAAATCGGATGTGTCAGTCTTATATAGGAAAAGTACCTTTATTATGGCGTATGATTCCCCCGAGAAGCAATAGAGCGATGTGTAATACTATCAATTTTGCGGTCTATGAGTTCGGTAGGAAGTGATAGCCATCGCTCTTGCAAAGCAGTTGAGGGCGTGGCTAAGGTCCTAGGAGGAGGATTGAGAGTATCTATACGTCCTAAAGCGTTCCAAATATGCTCCATAGGATTCAGGTCCGATGATCGAGCTGGCCACTCCATGCGCTGAATTGTTTCCTGCTCAATATACTAAGTAACCATGATGCGGCCCTCTTCGGTCTCACCTTATCGTCGTTTAGCACGAAAGCATCACCTATTGCCCTGTGCTTTAAGGGCACAGATAAGCATCAAGGATGTCATCTCTATAGGTGTGAGCATTCACATTTCCACGGGTAAAGACATGGAGGCCTGTGCGTCCACGCAAAGAGATACCACTCCAAACACAGACACTGCCTGATCCATATGCATCTCTTTCACGGATGTGTGATGGATGAAAAGGAGTTCCAGGTTCTCTTCAAATCAAAATACCCCTACTATCGCTTTGGAGGCTAAACCTGGACTCAATCGTAAAGAGAACAGCCCTCCATTGATCAAGCATCCAGTGGACATGTTGACGTGCCCTCTGCAAACGCTTCCGCCTATGGCGTGACGTGGGTGGGACGCAAATGGCTGGTCACCTCGAAAAAGACCGCCTTCGTGAAGCCTTCTACGCACGGTTGACGTTGATACCAACCTTCCAGATTTTGCAGCGAGAGAGGATGTGCAGACGGAGTTGCGGTCCTATACCTTCGTGCACATTATTACAAATATCGGCCATGGACACTCGTCGTAGCGTATGGCCGTCTTTGGCTGAACCTCCTGGATGACGAATCCGTAGTTAGAAATTGTTGCCAAAGTCTATGAACCTGAGACGGACTCACATTTTGCCATCTGGCCACTTCTGTCTGACTTTGTTCTGCCTCTAGTCTCCCAATAGATCGCCATCGCAGTTCTTCGGTGAAATGATGCCTGGAGGTTATTGTTACAATTTGGCTATGCCAGATGTCAAATCACAGCCTCGCAGCGACAATTGCTGCTTTGCTCTGAGACATGCACTTTTATGCTCCTCTCAGATGACGTATTCCGACTGCAGCGCAAACTATTTTGCATAATGTAGTATTGTTCAGCAACTTTTACTTAACATCACATTCAAATTTTAAATTGATTGACCTAGTTTTGAGCGTGTTATCCCTCTTTTTGTAATTTTTCCTTAATTTTTGATAACTTTTGTATATATATATATATATATATATATATATATATATATATATATATATATTAATGTATATATATATATGTATATATATATGAGAGAGAGAGAGAGGGTGGATGGTGATGTGAATAAATACTCATTTACATCTAAACTTAAATCATCAAATCTCTAAAAATGAGAATTTTGGGTTGATATTCATGCCGAAGTTTAGAGAGAGAACTGAGGAAACGTTTGGCTTTACCTGATAAGAAAGCCATGAATGTCAACACCCGGTGAAATATAGAAAAGTTTCTAGACAGTGTCAGACAGCGCGAAAGGAGAAGGAAAGTTATCTCTCCCTGGTCCTTATATAAGCGAAATATCGAAATATATCCTCCACATATGCCAGATATATTTTGGGAAATATTTCTACTGCAGTTCGCTTTTCTCGGACAGTAAGTAGGATAGAAATTTTCGTCTCTGGAACTGGATGAGTTTGTCAATAGCCTGATGTAGGTAGTATATATTTTATTACTTTAGGTTTGGAAGCATAAAATTGTATTTAACTTTTCTATATCTTACAATTCGGGTACGTGCAAAAGACGAGACTTCATTTTATTTTTTTTTTAAATTTGTTTTCATTCTCTTGTCTCATTTTCCAAAATTTTTACCTTTAATTTTAACTTCAAAATAATGTTGACAAAACCTTTATTACTCAGTAAAAATTACAATTTTCGAAGTATATATATATATATATATATATATATATATATATATATATATATATATATATAAACTTCTCTAATGGTTCGGTAAAAGATTTGCCGTTTTGGGGGTTGGTCAGTTTCACTTTATATATATATATATATATATATATATATATATATATATATACCGTATGACCAGAATTAAGACACCCTTATTCTGACCTCTATGTACATCGAACTACTCAGTCTCATGTTATCTCTTGAATAGTGTGTGTCAAAATTTGTACACATACTATTCAAGACATGGGGAAACGAATTACGCGAAAAATAAATAGTTCTAGAAACACCGACAGGTGGCGCTGTACAACAGAAAATATGAAAAAATAGAAATTTATTAATAAGGTGTTGCATTTAGCACAGTGTGGAACGTGATGAGGGAAATTGTGTACTGTTTCCCGTACAAAATCAGTCATAATCAACAGTTTATGGACATTAACAGGGAAAATCGCGACTGATCTTTTCACTGCCATTTCATTCTAGAGTTAAAATGGGTGCAGGCTGGACATGACAGATTCTGTGGAGCTATGAGGTGATTTCCGCCTCAGTGGAACAGTAAACACCAGTAACTGTCGCATTAAGGGACATGGAAAACCACAATACCTTCCAAGAAATTCCACTCCACTCATCGAAAGTTACAGTCTGGTGTGGATACACGCCCGCATTCATTCTTGGAACTTTCTTTTTCGAAGAGGCTACTCGTAATGGCTCTCTGACATGCACTGTTACGGCCTACAGGAACAAAATGATGCTCAAAACTTTTGCTGTACCCCATTTGCAACAGCGGCAACGTCTTGACTCAATCATTTTTTGCAAGATGGAGCGCCTACTCACAATGGACTTTGTGTGCAGCAGTTTCTGCGGCAACGTTTCACTAATGACAGAATGATCTGTCGTGCGTTTCCGACAACCTGGCCATCCTCGTTCTCTGGATAGTATGAGTACGATTTTTTGGATGTGGGGACACTTGAAGAATCTTGTTTATCGAGGACATCTGGCAACCGTGATCTGGCAGACATGAAAGCATCTGGCAGACATGACATCTGGCAGACATGAAAGAAGGTATCACTCTGAATGTGAGAAGCTTTTGAGTCGATCAGTTACGACCCGCAGTTGAACATGTTGTCCACAGACTGCTGATTTGACATCTTAAAGAAGAGACATATGAGTGTTTGGTATGTTCAAATGAAATGTGTTTGAAATGAGTTTTTGGTGTCCTTTCAGTATATATCCAGTTGTACAGTGCCCTCTGTCGGTGATTTCAGGACTAAGTTTTTTTTCGCGTAATCTGTTTCCCCTATACCTTGAATAATAAATTTACAAAATTTGAAGCCTTTACACTTGTTCGATGTTAAGGGTCGTTTAAGTTGTTATGTCGTCATTTAAGTTGTTCGATGTACAGGGAGGTCAGAGAAGGCGTGTTTAACTGTGGTCACCCGGTATATATTATATATATATATATATATATATATATATATATATATATATATGTAATGACACGGACGCGGGCCGAAGAATGAAGGCTGAGTGGCATAGTTTTGATTATGATTCTTCTCGCTTCATCTAATGGAGGGTAAAATGGATGGTTTGTCGCCCGGCCGTGCATCACAAACGTTTACAAATCCATTCCCGCAATCTCCCACCTCGGACGCGCAAAACACCACAACTACTCTACATTACATGTTTATTAAGATCAGACTCATGGAAAGACAAATTCACAGGGTGATTGCCGCAGGGGCAATAGTACAGGAGTTCGTCTAAATTTCGGCGACAGATAGTTTTATAAGTTCATCTCATCACGTGACAGAGAGGTGCGACTTAATGGCTGATTGGATAAAAGTTATTTGTTGATGCGCTGATCTGATCTAATTTTTATGGATGCCGCGCCGCGTCTAATTTCGCTAAAAAGTCAGCCATCTTTAATGAAATTGCCTGGGGCTACCAAAGACTGTAACAATGGGATTTTTACCTATGTTTTACTGGGACGACAATACTAAAATTTGGAATATCTTTTGGAATTTAACACGAATGCCCAAGAAAATTAAGTACTTAAAAAGATTAACAAGGAATATGTAATTTTGAATACTAAAGTGAGGAATTAATAGTTTTTAAATGTTAAGAGTATTGAATTAAGAAATTACTAGCTTTTTAATATTATATATATATATACTGAATAGTTCTTTCATTATATTCCTATAGTTTATAAAACAGATATATGCTGGTTAATGCAATCTTAAGTATACATTTTTTGCCCTTAAGTAACACCTAAATAAGGACATATGAGTAAATATGGATAAAATTTTATCGGACACTTTCTCCTCCCCAACTCGTTCGACTTTAAACTCTCGTTTTGCCGAGAGAGAGGTGTCAGGAGCCATTTTGTTAATTTGTTATGCTTTTAACTAATGATATTAAACTATTAAATGGCCTGAAATATTCCAAAATTTCGTTTCTGATAATTTAATTTGCTTTCTAAATTAGTTTTTCATATGAGGTGTAAACCATTTTTCTCCCCTTACATTTTGTTTATTAAAGAATATCGAAATAAAATTGTCTATCCCATGTAATTCCCGAAATGAGATAAAATTTCGTTATTTCTCGATACATTATTTTAATTCGAATGACGGATGCAGATGGAATAAACGTACTTAAATTGATATATATTTATATTTTATTTGTGAATTTTTTCGCCCAATGTATACAATTTTATGTTGTGTTATCGGGAAGTTTTACAGCTATAAAAAATTCCAAACCACTGGGCCAGAATATTATAGATACTCACTAGTAACAAGAAAAAAATAATTTCATGAAATGCATTTTGTTATACAAATACAGATTTTAGAGTTAATTCTTTTTTACCGCATATTTCAACCAATGTTTTACTACTTTGCAAGGGCAGAAGATTTTCGTTTTTTCTTTCCTTATAAATCTTCTCCATACAGTATACTTTCCTCAGTTGTTAACTGGTCCTGAAAAGTCCATTTTTCCATATGCAAAGAACGTTTCCCATTGCATATTCCTCTTATTCAACATACCTTCCTTTATGTTATTTTGGGTTTCGAGCGTTACGATCATCTTTTTTGCTATACGAGGATAATTAGACTGGCAAATACACTTTAAGCCGATTCCGAACGGCTTCAAACATCCATGCCAAAAGTGGGACTCGAATCCATAAGGTCTGAAACAAATGCTAGCACCTTATCCATTTTGCAATCACCTGGCTATGTTATTTTAGGAGGCCATATACAGTAACCACCGCTTATATTGATCACTGGTTATAAGAATCAACCGTTTATAAGAATCAATATCGCGAAAACAAAAACAAATGAATTATTTCCATGTTAAAATTTTCGCTTTAAAGAATCAATCCACCGGTTTTAAGAATCAGTTTACACTCTTCGCTTTACTTCCATTTTTCCAAAAAACCTACTTAAACCCTCAAAAGGCACGAAGTTCGTTCTTTTTTTTTAAAGAAAGATTGATAAGATGGGATAGAATATAGTCGTAAAATTCACCCCTTTCTTTATTAGACATAACATAATCGTTTCCCCTTAAACGCTTTACCACAACACTGTCCTATTAGCTTGACCCGGGGGCAACTTTACCCGTCCGAGTAAATCTTCGTCTGAGACTATAAGTATTGAAAGAGGTATAAACAGCCTTCTGAAAACTTCATTACGTCAAATTACAGTAGAAAACTTTTTCTTGCTCCCTTCCTGTAGTTGAAATGTTAAAACTGTTAAGCAGGTATGTTGTAACTTGTAACAAATATTGTATTTTTTTCTTCTCTTACTATAATCATGTGTATCTACTTATAGGTCTAAAAATTAAGTTTTATTTTTAAAACTATAAAAAATTTTTTAATAAAAGATAGTTAATGTAAATTAAAGAGTATTTTATGGCAAATTATCTAATATATGTATATATAGGTGTGTGTGTTCCAGTTCAAAAACCTAAATTTCGGTTATACGAATCAACCGCTTATAAGAATCAAAAACAGTAATAACAAACGTGATTCTTATAAGCGGAAATCACTGTAGAATATATATATATATATATATATATATATATATATATATATATATATATATATATATGTGTGTGTGTGTGTGTGTGTGTGTGTGTGTGTGTGTGCTTTATAATGTGGACGTCACCTTTTTCCTGATGGCTTCGACGTCCTCAAATCTTGCTCCCTTCAGCTAATCTTTCAGTTTTGGAAACAAGAAAAAGTCTGCCGGTGCTTAGTTCGGAGAATATGGAGGATGCTGCATCTCCACGACGTCATGCCGGGCCAATTTGCTGAAGGGAACAAGATTTGAGGATGTCGAAGCCATCAAGAAAACGATGACGTCCACATTAAAGAGCATTCCGAAAGAGGACTTTAAAACTTGTTTCCGAAACTTATACAGCCGAGCACATAAGTGCATGACGGCAGGTGGGAGTTACTGCATAACATATTAAATGGGTACGTATTTGTTTTAATATTTTCTGGAGTTAGTAGATCTGTCCTGGAAATTACATTCTGCACCTTGTAACTTAGTAGGAATATGCACTGGGGAAATGTATATATATATATATATATATATATATATATATATATATATATATGTAATAATTTCGGTGGTGTTGAACTTCGTGATAGGGAACTCGACATATTTCATACAGTTTTGTAGTCATGGCAGAGTAGTCGTCGGACCAGGGCAGGGGAATAGAGAGAATAGAAAGCTGTCGCGGCCGGTTGCTGGGGAGAACTCATAAATATAAAATGCAGTCGAGGAACAGAGGCAGGGAGACCCCAGTGAAAAACGTAATTCCATCATCTTTAACTTATTTTATTCTTGGATCACTCACTGACATCTTACAACATTGGTCCTTCCACCTAGGCACACAAAACACATCGCGCGGCGGACGGGGACGGAACCCCGACGGCAATTTCGCAGCTCGAACTCCTACATCTTTCCTGGCTGAGAGCAAAACACACAAAGACTACAGACGCGCGAAATTGGTCTCCCGCGTACGGGTCTATACAACTTCTAATTCGCCAGAAACTGACACTTGTCTAATTCGCGTCATATGGGGTGATGGTTTTCGAATGTTCCACGCCGTTCGCGTTATATAACTGTTATATAAGCTTTGGCCACACGTGCCTTAGGGGAAAAATTAATAAATTACTTCGGGTTGGATTTAGGTAGAAATCCAAAAAGAGGGACGGTGTCCTATTGCGTTAGGATGATGAATATATATATATATATATATATATATATATATATATATATATATATATATATATAATCAAATACACATTTATATCAATATTTGATTCAGGTATTCTATATGCGTAGTCCAAAAAGTCCCTCCCCGTTGCTTCAGGGTGGGAGGAGCGTTGGAGCCCATTCGATGTGACCCTTGGCGGTGCTCGGTCCAAATTAAAGTGGCACCCGAGGATGATGTTGGTTTTATAATACGTTACCCACACTAGAAGCAACAAACAAACCTAAATAACGGATGAATCGGGCAAAAGTCGAAATGCCCACGGTGTCGCCAAAAAAATTATATTATTCAGGTATTAAAACATTATATGTGTTAAAGAAAATAATGACCTTTTTTTCTTATGAATTTTAGAGTGTCCCTATTTCAACAGTACAGTAGACATAATTTAGAGACAAAGTAATACTAAACATTTCCATGAATATTTAAAGCGTTCACTACATTATTGCATTTCAGTGTCTCAAATTACTGGTTGCGCAACTTTGCATCCCCCATTCCATATTCATAAAAAATGCACGCTGAAAACATCCATTTTCCCTAACCAGCCATATTTGTATATATTCTTTACATAATCTATAAATATAGCTGAGGTATTATGCATTAGTTACAAATCCAGTCCCCTCACAAAATACAAACAGGAACAAAAATTCTCATACGATTGTGTGCAAACGGCTTTTTAATTTATTAATGGTCGGGAAAACACATTCATAATGCATGCGCAATGAAGCACAAAACGGAGCCCCATTTTCATTTTGTGCAAACACTAGCTAATCGCCGGGTTAGATCCTATTTAAAACGCTAAAATGGCACTCTAAGTTAAAAACAAAAATTTCTCAACAGCGCATTAAAATTCCGGCCATTAAAATCTTTCTTGCATGCGTCCGAAGATATTACGACTCCCAAACGTTTGGGGAAAATACTCCTGCACGCGCTGCGCACGCAAACCCCGCTAAAAGCCGCGTGATTTGTTTTAATGCTCGCGCGCTATCACAAACCGCATTTGGAGATCGCTGGCTTATCGGGAAAACTTAAGGGGGGGGGGGGGGTAATTTCGCGAATTGGAGTAATTATAATCCCCTCCGAGTTCAGCGCATTGACGCTCATACAAGTACTATTTCCATTAATATACTTTTAGGGCGTTATGAATCTTTTAGCATCACAATCGTTAAAGGTCATTGGTAAATGTTTGGGATGGGGAAAAGTTTTTCAAAAAATGCTTTCGCCAGCTGTTCGGTTTCAGCGGAGGTAATGGATTTGCACTAACTTCCATGCAGAGTGCCTTCGTTGTGTGTGTGTGGAAGGAAGGGGAATAACGTCCGAGATATTTTAAATGGAGCACATGCGTGGCGGTAAGGTAACACATTACGAGACCAACATTTCTGTTTCTCAATAAAGCTTAGTTTAATGTGCTTGAATGTTTCGGAGTGTATCCGGCGATGTATATTTGTGAGCATTTCTCTTCAAATGGGAATGGATTGTATTTATGCCTGGCATCTATGTTTGATCGTTTTCGAGAGAGATTCGCTGTAAATAAATAATACTTGGGATTATGTTCTCGTGAATATAGAAGAGAAGCGTGAAATAGGATCACAGATATTATGTGTCTTCCATAAATCGTGGATGCAAGAACATTATTTTTAATGTACCGCATTCGGGAATAGTGAGTGCAAAAAATTATACTGCAAATTTATTCCTTGTTAATATTTTCGACAGTAGCTTCATCAAAAATATGTGAATTATAATTTCTCTTTAAGAAACTCTTCTACAATACCAAAATCATATTTTGAAATTTTCTTTAGCCTTTGTTCATTGTTCATTGCTACAACCACACCAATTCTCCTGTTCCCTCCTGTTCACGAAATATTGATTAGATCGAAGCATGTAACCACCATATATATATATATATATATATATATATATATATATATATATATATATATATATATATATATATATATATATATATATATATATATATATATATATATATATATATAATATATATATATATATATATAATATATATATATATATATATATAATATATATACAGTAACCACCGCTTATAGCGATCAGTGGTTATAAGAATCAACCGTTTATAAGAATCAATATCGCAAAAACAAAAACAAATGTATTATTTCCATGTTAAAATTTCCGCTTTAAAGAATCAATCCACCGGTTATAAGAATGAGTTTCCAATCTTCGCCTTCCTTTCATTTTTCCAAAAAATGCCACTTGAACTCTCAAAAGGTACGAAATTCTTTCTTAAGTTTTTGAAAAGAAAGATTGATAAAACTTTGGGGTGGAAAACAGTCGTAAAATACATTCCTTTAGACATAACATAAGAGTTTCTCCTTACACGTTTTTGCTAAACACTGTCTTATTAGCTTTACCCAGGGGCATCTAACCCACCCGGGTCCGATTTCGCTTTTCTCCAGACAGGCACTCCTTTTTTTCCCACCACTTACTTCCTGGTTGTGGATTTCTGGACCCTGAAACACACAAATCTTCCGCGAAGTGTCCACCATCACTTACGCAAACGGGACAATGGATTCAGCACTTCAAACCGTGAAACGTAAACGGATCCATTTTGTTGAATCAGATAAACCAGATGCTGAATCAAACGTTCTACGGTTTGATTCAGAATCAAACCGTGAAACGTAAGCTATAAAGTGAATCTTCGTCTGAGACTGTAATAAGCATACGTCGCTAGTATTCACTTTAGTTTTCTAACAAAATTGCCAGTTAGTGTTAGAACTTTTTGATAGTCGAATTCAAATATGATAAAAACAACGAAAACTCTTAGTTTTTCTGAAAAGCAGAACTTGTAAATTAGATATGATGCTCTTCCAAAGTGTAGTCAAAGAGAAGCTGCCTCTTGTTGATTTTATAATCATGTGTTGTTACTTATAGGTCTAGAAATTGAGTTATAGTATTTGTTTAGAAATTGAGTATTTTTAAAATTATAAAAAATAATTTTAATAAATGATAAATAACGTAAATTAAAGAGTATTTAATGGTAAATTATGTATATATGTGCCTGTGTGTTTATATACACTGCTGGCCACTGTAAATGCAACACCCTGAAGGAAACATGTAAATAACATGAAATTTACAACATGCATTAGCGGAGGTAAGATATGCAAATGATTAGAATTTCAGCGCAGACGCACATTACGCGCGCCTGTGGCGCCACTTCAAAGCGCTATTTAAGGCTTCGAGATTTCGACGATTTCAAGTTCGGCAATTGTGTTTTTCTTGTGGTTTTTTCAAAAAAACGATCAATTATGCCTCCTCGAAAACAGAGATCATCTTTTGATCAAGTATCCGAGTTCGACAGAGGTAGGATAGTGGCCTACCGAGATTGTGGATTATCTTTCAGGGAATCGGTAGTCGTGTTGGACGAAACCAAACAACTGTAATGCGGATATGTGATCGTTGGATGCAGGAGGGTACGACGGACCGGCGTGTTCGATCGCATCCACCTCAGCGCACCACTTCACGTGATGACAGGCAAATTGTGCGCATGGCAGTGACGGATCGCTCAGTCACATCACGAACAACAGCACAGCACATGCAGTCTGTAACGCATCATCCAGTGTCTGCGCGTACCAGTCGACGCCGTTTACAGCAGAGTGGTCTGTGCGCAAGACGTCCATTGCTTTGTCTACCCTTGACGCAGAACCACAGACGTCTCCGCCGCCAATGGTGCGATGACAGAAGGATGTGGACGGCAGAATGGAATGAAATTGTCTTTACTGACGGGTCACGCTTCTGTCTGCAACACCACGATGGTCGCATTCGAGTCTGGAGACATCGTGAAGAGAGGATGCTGAACAGCTGCGTTATGCACCGCCACACTGATCCTGCACCGGGTATTATGGTATGGGGCGGTATTGGATATCACTCTCGCACACCTGTAGTACGTATTGCAGGTACTTTAAACAGCCAGCGCTACATGTCCGAGGTGCTGGAGCCAGTTTTCCTTCCTTACTTTCAGGGCTTGCCCACAGCCATATTTCAACAGAATAATGCGCGACCACACGTGGCACGCATTGTCCAACGGTTCTTCGTCAATCACCAGATTGACGAAGATAAATAACGTAAGATAAATAACGTAAGATAAATAACGAAGATAAATAACGTAAATTAAAGAATATTTAATGGAAAATTATGTATATATGTGCCTGTGTGTTTATATATATGTACAAGTATATATTTGTGTATGTGTGCCTGTCCAAAGGGAAGTTTCGGTTATAAGAATCAACCGCTTATAAGAATCGAAAACATTAATAACAAACGTGATTCTTATAAGCGGAAATCACTGTATATATATATATACAGAGGCTGTTCGCACATTTTTTAGACGATTTTGGTAAGCGGTAATAAAAAATCGTTTGCTGCAAAAGAAATAATTGCAATTGTACTATGTTTTTAAAAGTCAAAATTATCGTCTGCCGCTTGAAAGTTTTGTTTTTATTCAAAATGGCGTTTTTAACAAAGCAGTGGTTCGAAGGCTACATTTATGGTCTTTCTGAAGAGAAATGAGAAATATGCATACTCCGTTATCCAAAAACGATGTGAGAGTCATGGTTTTGTGATATCTAAAGCGTCCATAGGTAATATCGTCAACAAGAAAGGAAAAAAAAACGTCAAATTGGAGCCTCAAGTGGGACAAAAATTCCAAACAATTATCCAAGGAAAAAACGGACATCTTCGACTATTGCAAAGATACGTTGTTTAATGTTAAAAGAAAATCCCCCTAGTCAAAAGACAGTTGCAAAATCATTAAAATGCTCGGTGTCCACCGTAAACAAAATGATAAACGTTGATTTAAATCTTAAGAAAGCGAAAAAACGCAATGTGCATCGTCTTCTTCCAAATCATATCGCTGAACGCAGGATACGCTGCAGAATTCTATATGAGAAACACTTATCCAAAGAAAAATCGAAAACAATTGTCACAATAGATGAATCATGGGTGTATTTAAATGATTGAAACAAAAAAGAGCCATTTATTATCATAAAAGGGGAGAAAAAAATTTAAGTACATGGTTCAAAGAATCGAAAGAAAGTTTTTCTAAGGGATTCATGATTGTTGCTGGTTTTTCTTATAATGGCAAGTTAAAAATAAAGAGAGTGAAAATAAATGTCAAGATTAACTCCAAATACTATCAGGAACATATTTTATCACCAATTTGTCTGAATGAAATACCATCGCTTTACCCACAATGCCATCAATCTGTGAGACTCCATCAGGACAAAGCTAGCAGTCAAACATCAAAATCCAATAAAAATTTCCAAAAAGAAATGGAACAAAAAACTGGTATCAAGGCCATACACTTCACTGATATCCCTACTAAATCTCCCTATGTATCACCTATGGATTTTTGTGCTTTCGGACTTTTAAAATCCGCATTATCCAAACGTCATCCCAAAACCCGTACAGGACTCTGGAAAGCTGTTCAGGAGGAATGGGATAGAATAGCTCTTCTGACACTTCAAAAGGCATTATTATCCTGGAAATTGAGGTGTCGAAAGATAGTTCAGAATAAGGGATGTCAAATAGAACATTTAAAACACAATAATTTTATTTAATTTAATTTTGTGAATACAATATACATCGTCTAAAAATGTGTGAACAGCGTCTGTATGTATATATATATATATATATATATATATATATATATATATATATATATATATATATATATATATATATATATATATATATATATATATATATATATATATATATATATATAATATTAAAAACTAGTAATTTCTTAATTCAACAATCTTAACATTTAAAATCTATTAATTCCTCACTTTACTATTCCAAATTACAAACCCTTTTTTAATTCCTTGAAACAGGTAATTCCCTTTGGGCATTCGCGTTAAATTCCATTTTAAAATCTAACATTATTCTAAATTCCCTGCGGCGTTCGAAACTAATTTCGCTTTTGATTCTAAGTTCTAATAACCTCTAGAGAAAAAATTAAATGGCTGCCTGTTAATCGAAAACTAAACTTGCGTGGCGTGGGTAGAAAATTAAACGCTTTAGCGCATTTGTCACGCCTTTTCCTAACTTTTAACCAATTAAACCTTACTATGATCACATGACGAGATAAGTTTATATAAGGTTTGGGATCACGTACATGTACGCTTTTTGGATCATGTAACTGCGTTGAATAGACGTAATAAAGTATTTTCCGTAAGAAGCCGAGTGCGTCGTTTTGATATGGAGTGAATTGTAATATTAATATCTTCTTCTCACCGTGACATGGGAGATTTCGATATCTATTGGGCCAGTGTCAGTCTCCCATGTTACACATATATATATATATATATATATATATATATATATATATATATATATATATATATATATATATATATATATATATATATATATATATATATATATATATATATATATATATATATATATATATATATATATATATATATATATATATACACAGAGAGGTAGAGGTGTACAATTTTGTGCTTTGGAGACTAATTTTTCCTTTGTTTGAAAAACTTCTTAAACGCATTCAGTCATTTTATTTGGTATTTAAAGGAATTTGAAACGGCCGTCTCAGACTCTTTCGATCTCCACGATAGAGATTGTAATAGTTCATTGCAAAAGATCTTTAACCTGAAAAGGCGGGAAAATTTTGCCTCCATTACCAAATATGTATACGGAGGTTTCCTATACGGAGGACCGTTCAGAGTGACTTAGAAGGAAATAATGTGAATTTTATCTCAGAGCTACATATTGAAGTAATTATGTTATTCAGTATGCTTTCCTGGTTTGCATTCTCTTTGACCAATTGCCAGAAGTGAAACAATAGAATCAATTTTAGGGCTAACGCAACACTTTCTATATTTAGGGACTAAGAAGGCTTACTGTATGCACTTTACAGAATCGAAAATTAACAGCAGTATCCATGAGTGTCTAATACATCTTTTTTTTTTCTTTCGGAGTACAGAAGTTCAAGACCTTCAAACCAAAGCAATGCAAAACGGTTACTGGTGGGCGTTTTGCTGATCAGTTCTAGCAAAAGAAAGCTGAGTTTCCTTTTTAATTTCGCGAATTGGTTTTTTTGTTTCTATTTATGTGTGTGAATATTTGAAGCTTTTCATATTCAGTCGATTCCGGTTAACCGAACTACCAGTTAATCGGACCAGCCACTTATTCGGACCGAATCCCGTATTGTAACATAAGGCATGTTTAAGGGGGCTCAGGACCTTCGATTTGGTTGAAAAAGCTAAGAAACATGTGCAGTTCGAACACTCCAAACTTCAGTAAAATTAAAAAAAGAAAGATTGTTTTGATTTTATATTAAAGTAAGACATTATGAGTTATTATGCGCATCAGAAATTAAATTTAAAACTAGATAATTAAGATAAATTTTTCAATTTAAAAAATGTGAATTTGTTAAAGGGCCAAAAAGTAAAAAGTCACTGAGCGCAGCATTATTTAACAAAATATGCATGTAGAAAAAAAATGTTTGTTACAAAATAATTAAAACACACTTACCTTCAGTTTAAAACCAAAATATGGCAATAAAATACTACTAAACATTTTTTATATGCATAAATTATGAAATGAATAAAATTTGATGAATTTTAATGCATATTTGTAAGTGAAATCCAAAAATTTTCCAAGGAGTTTCTATTTTTTTGGTTTTAATTTAGAGAATGACTTATAATGAACATGTGGTTAAAATTTCATCAATATTGCTTGCATAGCTTAAGGGTAAGAGTGTGCACAATGTTCAAAATCATCATTTTGAGAAAAAGTACTTTAAAGTTTAAAGTTCTGTTTATAACCTACTAACTGGCTCCAAACTTTCTTAAAATGCTCCTGCGGTATAAACATCCCCTTCTGCTAATAGATGTTTTTCCTCTTCTTTCTTTTTCTTTCTTCTATTAGCTATTCGAGCCTCTAAAGTTGAATTTAGAGCTCGTTTGTTTGCCAATTTAACACGTTGTTTATCAGCTTCTTCAGCAGCTGCTATAGCATTTACACCTGGTATAATGCTGAGCTCCTTCATAATGTGTAATGTGGCCTGCTTTCCATAATTAAATTGGGAAACAGCAACATTTACTGCAATTTGTACAATTTTTCTAGAAGAGTTTGATGTTTTGGGACAATATGACCAAATTAATGCATTTAAAGATTCATTCACGTTTTGGGTTTTACCCCCAAGACATTTTTTTAACAAATTTGGATGTGATAAATCTTTAAAAACAGGTTTAATGCATTCCATAACAGTTAAAGGAACTGGATTTTTATGTTTAAAATCCTTTAGTGTTGCATTAGCAACCGACTTTTGATATGGACACCAGGAGTTGACCCCATCAGGGCAGAAATCGTGCATTATGGTATCATCATTTGAAGCCTTATGATACCATATGGCCCATATTGCTTTCTGCATGTCTCTGACATTATCAGAATGCTTCCTTATTGCATTACCATAATAGGTAGTTAATTTGTCTATAAGACCATCTGTTAACCGACCTTTACCACTAAGTGGTTTATTGTCGGATAGTTTTTTTACCCTTATATTCAGTTTTCAGTTTTCGCAGGCGTGCACCCATCCTTTTCTGCACATGGCCCACACACTCAATTTTAGACACTGGGACATTGTAAGAATTATTATTTGTGATGCCTGTAAATGTTTTGCAGTCTCCATCACCTATATAATTTACATATCTTACTCCATATTGCTCCTCAGAACGAGAAAACATCTCAATCATGCCATTCACTTCCATTAGAGCAGCTGAACCTGAATGGTTCTTACTGCAAACTTTTTGGTGTTCAGATTTCCACTGTAATAAATTTTCTCTGGGGATATTTTTGGCAGCTTCGCAACCTTTACAATATGAGCTTGAAACATACCGATCAATCACTTTTCCTGTCTCACTGCCAATAACAGTAGTCACTCCAACTCGAGAAGAATGGCCTCTGGTCTTCCAGGTTCCGTCGCCACTCACTGTTAGATCCGAAGAGCCAGTTAGATTCACTTCTTCTTCAACGGCTTGCTTCATACTTGCTTTTGTAACAGCATGTGTTGCAGCATAAATATGACTAATGATTTTATCATATGACTTTTGCGAGACAGGGATAGGTAAGTCCATAACACCACAAAAAGTTTTTGATGCTTCAAGTCCTTTGCCAATACACCTCATGGCAAATGTAAACCTTCTGTTTAAATCAGAGGCCTTTTGGTTTTTCCCTATCATCATAGAGTTTTTGAATGAAGAAATCACTCCACAAACAGAGCACAAAACACTCAAATTCACCACAAGCCCATAATCATTTTCCGTAGATATTGTTACTCTATTATGGCAAATAAAGCAACACAGACATTCCTCAAATGCAGAAAATAATAATCCTTTATCCATTAAAAGGTAGCCTTGAAAATTAGATTTTTCATCATTTTGCAGCGCTCCACCAGTAGACAATTTTTTGGCTGATGCAGAAAAGTTCTCACCAGTAACTTTAGATTGTTCAGTATACTGGTTCCCAAAATATTGATGACGTCTCCTTTTCTTTGGCCTTTGACCAGATGATCTTTTCACTTTAGAATTATCGCTCATTTTTAATGAAGAAATCAAAAGAAAACAGTAAAGTAAAACGATTAAAACGATGTCAAAATCTGTAGCACAGAACAGCTCTAACGTACAATGTGAGAGTGAAACACACGAGGGAAATCTACATGTAAACAGTTATAGCGAGTAAAGTTGAGAAATTTTACTCCTTCTTCTGAAAAGTATGAAAAATAAAAACCACAGAGGAAAGAATAACAAAAAAGAATCATTGACATGGGTAAAAGCAATGACGAAACACTGAAAGGATGACCACCACAAAACGTAAACAAACGATGACAGCTGTTTAAATGGGTGTGGCAATCGCATAGCGTCATACAAAAATACTCATAACTCAAGAACTAATAGGAATTTTTTAACGCGGTTTTTTGCAATCTGTTTAGAAATATTCAGAGATTCATAAAAAGTTAAAAACAAAAAATCGATTTTTTTAAGGATTCAAGGTCCTGAGCCCCCTTAATCGGACCAGCCGCTTATTCGGACCGAATCCCGTATTGTAACATAACGCATGTTTAATCGGACCAGCCGCTTATTCGGACCGAATCCCGTATTGTAACATAAGGCATGTTTAATGGGACCAGCCGCTTATTCGGACCGAATCCCGTATTGTAACATAAGGCATGTTTAATCGGACCAGCCGCTTATTCGGACCGAATCCCGTATTGTAACATAAGGCATGTTTAATCGGACTAGCCGCTTATTCGTACCGAATCCCGTATTGTAACATAAGGCATGTTTAATCGGACTAGCCGCTTATTCGGACCGAATCCCGTATTGTAACATAAGGCATGTTTAATCGGACCAGCCGCTTATTCGGACCGAATCCCGTATTGTAACATAAGGCATGTTTAATCGGACCAGCCGCTTATTCGTACCGAATCCCGTATTGTAACATAAGGCATGTTTAATCGGACCAGCCGCTTATTCGTACCGAATCCCGTATTGTAACATAAGGCATGTTTAATCGGACCAGCCGCTTATTCGGACCGAATCCCGTATTGTAACATAAGGCATGTTTAATCGGACCAGCCGCTTATTCGGACCGAATCCCGTATTGTAACATAAGGCATGTTTAATGGGACCAGCCGCTTATTCGGACCGAATCCCGTATTGTAACATAAGGCATGTTTAATCGGACCAGCCGCTTATTCGGACCGAATCCCGTATTGTAACATAACGCATGTTTAATCGGACTAGCCGCTTATTCGGACCGAATCCCGTATTGTAACATAAGGCATGTTTAATGGGACCAGCCGCTTATTCGTACCGAATCCCGTATTGTAACATAAGGCATGTTTAATCGGACCAGCCGCTTATTCGGACCGAATCCCGTATTGTAACATAACGCATGTTTAATCGGACCAGCCGCTTATTCGGACCGAATCCCGTATTGTAACATAACGCATGTTTAATCGGACCAGCCGCTTATTCGGACCGAATCCCGTATTGTAACATAAGGCATGTTTAATCGGACCAGCCGCTTATTCGGACCGAATCCCGTATTGTAACATAACGCATGTTTAATCGGACCAGCCGCTTATTCGGACCGAATCCCGTATTGTAACATAACGCATGTTTAATCGGACCAGCCGCTTATTCGGACCGAATCCGTGTTGTAACATAACGCATGTTTAATCGGACCAGCCGCTTATTCGGACCGAATCCCGTATTGTAACATACGCATGTTTAATCGGACCAGCCGATTATTCGGACCGAATCCCGTATTGTAACATAACGCATGTTTAATCGGACCAGCCGCTTATTCGGACCGAATCCCGTATTGTAACATAACGCATGTTTAATCGGACCAGCCGATTATTCGGACCGAATCCCGTATTGTAACATAACGCATGTTTAATCGGACCAGCCGCTTATTCGGACCGAATCCCGTATTGTAACATAATGCATGTTTAATCGGACCAGCCGCTTATTCGGACCGAATCCCGTATTGTAACATAACGCATGTTTAATCGGACCAGCCGCTTATTCGGACCGAATCCCGTATTGTAACATAACGCATGTTTAATCGGACCAGCCGATTATTCGGACCGAATCCCGTATTGTAACATAACGCATGTTTAATCGGACTAGCCGCTTATTCGGACCGAATCCCGTATTGTAACATAAGGCATGTTTAATCGGACCAGCCGCTTATTCGGACCGAATCCCGTATTGTAACATAAGGCATGTTTAATGGGACCAGCCGCTTATTCGTACCGAATCCCGTATTGTAACATAAGGCATGTTTAATCGGACCAGCCGCTTATTCGGACCGAATCCCGTATTGTAACATAAGGCATGTTTAATGGGACCAGCCGCTTATTCGGACCGAATCCCGTATTGTAACATAAGGCATGTTTAATCGGACCAGCCGCTTATTCGGACCGAATCCCGTATTGTAACATAAGGCATGTTTAATGGGACCAGCCGCTTATTCGTACCGAATCCCGTATTGTAACATAAGGCATGTTTAATCGGACCAGCCGCTTATTCGGACCGAATCCCGTATTGTAACATAAGGCATGTTTAATCGGACCAGCCGCTTATTCGGACCGAATCCCGTATTGTAACATAAGGCATGTTTAATCGGACCAGCCGCTTATTCGGACCGAATCCCGTATTGTAACATAAGGCATGTTTAATGGGACCAGCCGCTTATTCGTACCGAATCCCGTATTGTAACATAAGGCATGTTTAATCGGACCAGCCGCTTATTCGGACCGAATCCCGTATTGTAACATAAGGCATGTTTAATGGGACCAGCCGCTTATTCGTACCGAATCCCGTATTGTAACATAAGGCATGTTTAATCGGACCAGCCGCTTATTTGGACCGAATCCCGTATTGTAACATAAGGCATGTTTAATGGGACCAGCCGCTTATTCGGACCGAATCCCGTATTGTAACATAAGGCATGTTTAATCGGACCAGCCGCTTATTCGGACCGAATCCCGTATTGTAACATAAGGCATGTTTAATGGGACCAGCCGCTTATTCGTACCGAATCCCGTATTGTAACATAAGGCATGTTTAATCGGACCAGCCGCTTATTCGGACCGAATCCCGTATTGTAACATAAGGCATGTTTAATGGGACCAGCCGCTTATTCGGACCGAATCCCGTATTGTAACATAAGGCATGTTTAATCGGACCAGCCGCTTATTCGGACCGAATCCCGTATTGTAACATAAGGCATGTTTAATCGGACCAGCCGCTTATTCGTACCGAATCCCGTATTGTAACATAAGGCATGTTTAATGGGACCAGCCGCTTATTCGGACCGAATCCCGTATTGTAACATAAGGCATGTTTAATCGGACCAGCCGCTTATTCGGACCGAATCCCGTATTGTAACATAAGGCATGTTTAATCGGACCAGCCGCTTATTCGGACCGAATCCCGTATTGTAACATAAGGCATGTTTAATGGGACCAGCCGCTTATTCGGACCGAATCCCGTATTGTAACATAAGGCATGTTTAATGGGACCAGCTGCTTATTCGGACCGAATCCCGTATTGTAACATAAGGCATGTTTAATGGGACCAGCTGCTTATTCGGACCGAATCCCGTATTGTAACATAACGCATGTTTAATCGGACTAGCCGCATATTCGTACCGAATCCCGTATTGTAACATAAGGCATGTTTAATGGGACCAGCTGCTTATTCGGACCGAATCCCGTATTGTAACATAAGGCATGTTTAATGGGACCAGCTGCTTATTCGGACCGAATCCCGTATTGTAACATAACGCATGTTTAATGGGACCAGCTGCTTATTCGGACCGAATCCCGTATTGTAACATAACGCATGTTTAATCGGACTAGCCGCTTATTCGTACCGAATCCCGTATTGTAACATAAGGCATGTTTAATCGGACCAGCTGCTTATTCGGACCGAATCCCGTATTGTAACATAAGGCATGTTTAATCGGACCAGCTGCTTATTCGGACCGAATCCCGTATTGTAACATAAGGCATGTTTAATGGGACCAGCTGCTTATTCGGACCGAATCCCGTATTGTAACATAACGCATGTTTAATCGGACTAGCCGCTTATTCGTACCGAATCCCGTATTGTAACATAAGGCATGTTTAATCGGACCAGCCGCTTATTCGTACCGAATCCCGTATTGTAACATAACGCATGTTTAATCGGACCAGCCGATTATTCGGACCAAAATGATCGCGTCCGATGTGGTCTGATTAACCAGAATCAACTGTACTTAACTTATTTCATGAGGTATGGTGTTATATTGCCTACAATTTTTTGTTAACTTAGCTTTATTCAGCCTGTCTTCGGATATTCCACCGTATTTCTAGCCCTTTTTCTGAGTGTGTGTGTGTGTGTGTGGGGGGGGGGTGAATAGTTTTCCTTCGTGTTCCTTGGGGGTATGTTTTTCGCTTATGTTTTTAATGTTCATTACTGATTACTGTTTTAGTTTTCATAATGTTATACTTTATTTTCTGACTTCTTTTAATTTTATCAGGATTTTCTTTGATCCTTTCAATCTTCGTGGATTTTTGAATTTTCAAAATATTTGCGAAGTTGCGTACAGAGCGTGCTCGTTTTCCTGATGAAACCTTGGGGTTTTTATAGAGGTGGAATCATTTCGATGTTTGTCCCCAATTTATTAAGGTTCAACATAATTTTTTTAGTAAAGTTCAACATTCATGTTTTCAACTTTATTCAATTTCAACAACGTTTTTTCAAAGTTCAACATAAATTAAATATTAACATAATTGAAGTCTTAAATTTCATAAAGAACCTCTTCCGTTCACATTTTATGTCTTCTTTGCGCTCCAATTGATACGTATCTTAAAATGCACCTTATTTCAAAGGAGCTTTGCATGTTACAGCTTCCTCTTGATAATCCTCTCAGTTAATTTCCACTTGATAAAAATGCAAGATCTGCCTCAACTATTAACCATTCTATTTCCCCCCGTGAGATTTTCGCTTTTGCTCTGTTTATACGTTTTGTTTAAGGTGCTCCTATTCAAGATACTTATCATAAAAATGTACCTTATAGAATAGGGTTGTGGCGTAGAAAACTCTACCACCCAAAGACCGCTGCCTCGGAAGCAGCGCTAACGGGAGAGAAACTGTGCCAGAATGAACTCTGCCGAAGAAGAACACTTCGAAGAAGAGAGAATGTGCAAAATCGCGACTTGCCTATTAACCTTCTACCGACCTTCACCCATAAAGCAGACTGCGAGTGTGCAGGTGGAAGGATTATGCCCGACTGTAACCTCAATGTTCACCGTGATGTTATCCCGGTATGTAATCCTGATCGCCGTGCGGTGTTGATGTTGCTAACGTTAAAGCCAAGAGGTTTGTTCTTGTTGTCTAATACGTTGTTTTTTAGTTTTAATAAATTGTTAGATTTATAAGGTTGCATCTTTATTTTATTAGGAGTCAGCGCTGCAATATGCCGGCATCACCAGCCAAAGGGGATTTTCTGGTTGCACCTTGCTCTCGACATTTCTGTTGTTAATTTCCACTTGAAAAAAAACCCAGTTCTACTACAGTGGCAATCTATTCTGTTTCTGCTCGTGAGATTTTAACATTTCTCTGTTCACACTTTCTATTTTATTTGGTTTAATTCAAGATACTCATTATAAAATTACCCTTATTGAAAAAGAGCTTTTTAGGTTTCACTTTGCTTTTGTCAATCCTTTTAATTAATTTCCTTTGGAAAGTCTTGTGGCGGCCTGTGGTACAGCACGCTGGTTTTCGGTTCTGAGTGTGCTCCGATCAAACCCCGGCGTTGCGCCCCTAAAATCCTCCTTTTGTGTCGTCCCTTCATAAGGGGTAACACTAGTCCGCTTATATGGTGCCCCCATAATTAAACTGCTAGCAAACTGTGGTGTACTATGGCGGTAAGGATATGGTCAACGAAGCCGTCTGCCGCATTGCTTACACTTTATGTTTTATGTGCTCCAGTTTAAGATACTCATTATAAAATGCCCCTTATAGGGGAATCGCTCTTCAGGTTGCTCTTGACAATCCATTTAGTTAATTTCCTCTTGGAAAACATGCAGTTCTGCTTCAGTTACTAACCTTCTTGCTTTTTTCGAGATCCCTTAACCCTTCAGCGTGCGTTCCCGGGTACAAAGTGCAACATTTTCGCTATGTTGAATGGTTTGTTTTTTCATGTAAGGTTTGATTGTTCTAAGCAATTTCTGTTTATAGCTACACCCTCTCTAATGCAGGTCTAATTTTCTGACCCTTTTATTCCTTTCTGCTTCATTGTCAGTCGGGATTTAACCGTGGTACACCAACGATTATAGTGGATTACAATACGACAAAAGGAGGAGTTGATGGAGTCGATCCAACGTGCTGCTTTACACGGTATCCCACATATCACGGAGATGGGCAATCTCATTGCTTTTTAGTTTTTTGGACATAATAGGCATCGATTCACAAGTTGTCCTTAGATTAAATAGACCGGATCGTTTTGAAATAGGGCGATTGTATCTGCATTCTTTGGAGTTTAATTATAAATATATCTCAATCTTATGAACATTTTATATTTTGTCATAAAATGCAGAATTATTATTTTCAATTTGAACAATAAAAGTTTATTACAAAAGGAATAATCAGGATTGAAAGGGACGTTGCACTTTGTGCCACGCGCGCCTGCTGGTGTTCCAAAAATTGGCGCGTCCGCTGAAGAGTTAAGAATAAAAAGTTGAGAGTAAAATGTTCTGAAAGGAGTGGAACATGTACTCATACTTTTACTCTCTAATTTAGGATCCTATTGTATTTTGCCACCGCGTTTTCCCGCACTTTTCCGAAAGAAGTCCTTCAATTGGGTTTTAATCGTACTGGCATATGTAATCTATCCTAAGTTCGTTCTCTCCTGGCAACACTTTTTAAAAGACAGTAATCTAACTTGCAAGCCCTTTTTCTGGCTTGGCATACCACGTGGCGGTTCTCTAGGTCTATGTCAGTCGAAGTAAGATCAAACTTGATTTCTAATTTCTTGAAAGGAGTTTACTTTTAACGGCATAATAGGTTTCTAATTGAATTTCAATGCATTTCTCAAAAAGGTGGTTATTTTTATTTTAACAAAATTTCTGTATGTGTAATTTACGAAACTAACAAACTTCAGTTTTGTTCATACATTTCCTATTGCCCAACCTATAATAAAAAATAATAAAAACACCAATAAATGAGTGCAATTTTGTTATTTTTAATTTTGTTAGTTTTTTAACGAGCGTGATTTTTAAATTGAATTTTCAAATTACTTCTCCAGACTGTGTTTTATTAAGGGAGTATCCATAGTTTTCTGTTTTAATTTCTTAAAATGAACGATATTTTCCTTCAAATTAGTGTTATGTGAGGGAAATTAATTCGTAAAACCTTATGAATGATTTCACATATCATTCAACAGATTAATATAACTGTACATTTTGACGCGGTAATAATTAATAACATTTCATAATCAATTGCTCGTGCCCTGCTTGTAATTATCTCTCTTGTAACCTGGGTGTTCTATGGCCATCCATCAGTTCTACTCAAATAACCATGAGAGACCATTTCAAAGCTCGCTTCAGCTATAGATTCATTGAATTTGTCGAGTGTTTTCGATATAAATTGACAAGTAAATGGACTGCCATGTTTATTAAGCATGATACATGTCCATGCATTATATTCAGTTCCTGTTAATGCTTATCCTGGAAAACAGGCGTATAATGAACATTACGTACTCTTCGTGTCGCTTCAAGTGTTTGTTCAAGTGTTGGTTAATAGTTGGAATTAAAGAAAAAAAAATATTTCAACAGGAGTAAATTTTTAACACTTCAGATAACCAGTATAATCACATAAACCTTTCAAACCTTTATTTTTTTAATTTTTATAATTACTTCTTACCTCATTACTTATATTAGCATCCATTTAGCCATGTTTATTGAGCATCGTGCTACTTGTACACCGGGGATTCCCAATTGACCCCTTGGGGGTAGATGGAAGTTAAAAAAGGGTCTATAGTATTCCAGGGTCTATTGGGGGTGGATGATAAATTTTTCTGTTTTAAAATTAAATATAGATTTTTAGAAATGTAATTATTAGATAATATCATTTTTGATATGTATAAATACAGATTTCCATAGAGCGGAGTGATTCACGCATTATAAAATTGTTTAGTAAAATATCTATATATATAAAACAGTTCCGTAACTGACTCACTGACATACAACGCACAGACCAAACCGCTTGACCTAAAGGGCTGAAATTTTGCATGGCGATTCTTCTTATGGTGTAGGGGTGCACTAAGAAAGATTTTTGATAATTTCTTTTTAGATTTTTTTAAATTAAATTTTTAAGCTGATTTTGTAACTTTTTTTAAGTTTGCTTTTAAAATAATAATTTGAGGGTTGTAAAATTTATACCATGAGAAAGATCATAAAAATTCCTTTAAAATGAAGTCTTTTTCGAACCTTTACCTCAATTTTCCGATTTTTGGTGAATTTTTAAAGATTAATTTTTAGAATTTAATTTATTAAACGCTGATCACGTGATTTCTTTTTCTGGTACTTTAAATAAATTTATCGTCCCGTGCATAACAACTAAATAAACAAAAAAGATATTTTTTTTCTTTCTGATGCAGCAGACGATTGGATGTTATCCAAAAAAAAAATAAATATCCCTTACGATTTATATATATATATATATATATATATATATATATATATATATATATATATATATATATATATATATATATATATATATATCTATATATATATATATATATATATATATATATATATTTATATATATATATATATAGATATAGATAGATAGATAGATAGATATATAGATAGATTTATTTTATATCATTGATCGTCGCATTTATCATAAATATATATATTTATTTTTTTTTATAATTAATAGCATACATTGACCGTTGTATTTAATTTGAATGTACTCCGTAGCGAAGCGTGGGTATTCAGCTAGTATATTTATATTTGTTATGTCAGTTATTGTGACAACATGAGGATAGAAAATTTCAGGCCAAACATTAAAAATTTTGTATGAATGCATTAAGCACAATCACTACATTAATTGAAATCAAACTTTTGTGCCACTACAATCTGTGTTTCTGAAATCTTGTTTATATTTGTGAAATTAAAAATGAAAACAGTACAAAAATAAAACATAAACCTAATGAACCCCTTTTTTTAAATTTTCGTTTCTATTCTTAGTCAAGTTGTTATCTTTAACTGTTTTATGTGCAATTATTAGTATTATAATTATGTTGGATGGTGTATATTATAGAGAAAAATGTGGCGGGGGTCGATGAAGAAAATCATTCTTTTAAAATGGTCATTCTTTTAAAATAAAGGGAAAAAGATTGGGAACATCCGTTGTACACGCATATACACAGTCCCTATTGAAAGATTAATGGCTACTAGTTGGTACACGCCAAAGCAAGACGGCTAGATAGTACATAAATGTACTAATACACAAATTATACTCGACAAATCATTTCCAAATGTTGAAAATCATAATAATGGCAGAAAAAAATTAATGTGTTTAAGCGGTCTCGTGCTTAATGAGTATCTAAAGCCAGATTTAAAAATGTCAACTGAGCATGCGCAGAAAGAAATTTCTTTTAACTGTAAATTATCGCTAGTTAAACAGCGCGAAATAAACAATTTCCATCAGGTTTAATCTTATATTTCACAAATATAATTATCATAAATATAAAAATGGCAGAGAGAGATCTAGAAAGATTTCTCGGAATAAACGGATTTATCATTGAAACATGTCACTGAGCATGCGCAGAAACAGTGAGTTTCTAAAGAAAGGTTTAAACATGCCACTGAGCATGCGCAGAAATCAATTTTTCAAATTTAAATTATCGCTCATTAATAGAAATTGCGGTTATGAAAACCAAATTTGACAAACCTACAGATTACAATCTTTCGTTTGAGACCAAAATAAATTAAATCGATGCAGTAGTTTTCTCTCACGGATTGCCCCAAAATCGACTTAGCGACTTAAATATATAGATTCTTGAAGACAGGCGTATAATGAAGATGAACAATTTTAAAAAAATGCACGCTGAGGTAAAAGGAATTGGCAAAATGTGTGTTGTGCAAAAGATAATTTTTTGCTCTACAATAAAGTGCTTTTTGATTCGCTAATTTTTTATTTATTTTTTGTGAGTATTTTCAGATCATGAAAACGGAATGTTAAGTGGACAGAACTCAGCCTTTTCGACGCCATTTGCTTTTAATCGAAGCTGCCCGAAGCAACATTATTTTTTGCCGTTTCATATTGGCACCCTTTTTTATCGCCAGCGACAACGCGGTGAAGAAAACGCTGTTTCATCATGTTTAAAGTTAGCATTATCCGAGAAAATACTAACTGCTCAAGAAAGTTCAGGACGTTGTATATTCTAAACAAAATTATAATATAACATTCAGTCATACACTTTATAGATTAGTTGTCGTTAATAATTCAATTGAACTCTCGTATCTAAGAGATATCACTGAGGAAACTTGTTTCTTTAGATTCTTCATCTGCCAAAATAAAGTTTACTAATTTCGATATCGAACGAGCAAACCGGCGGAGATTGTTGAACGCTGATTTTTGTTGTTTTCGCTCAAAGTGTATGTGTTAAGATTCGCGATACAATTTTTTTTTCCTCTATCATACATTACAAGATTTGTTTTAGTACAATGTGTTTTTAGACAAAGATCACTGTAGACTGAACAGATACGCAATCATGAAATTTTGTTTAAGGGGGTCCAGGACACAAAGATGTTCGAATTTTCGAAAAAAACTTTTATTGAATTAAAAATTTCTGTGTTCTTTTACTCTTAAAATGAAGTTTAAATCATGTTTCTATCTTAATTAGAACAGGAGAAATTATTATTTTTTTTGCAACATTCTAATAGTATCCAATCGTTGTTTAAACCTGTAAGTGCGTTTTTTTACATGATGGGTTTTTTCCCCATTTCTCGTCTTTAAATTGCTATAAGTCAAGAACCGTTAAAGATAAATGGTTGAAACTTGCAAAATATCTTTTTCAACTATTTTACTTTAATTTCGACTCAGCAAATTTAAAAAAAAATATTTTCTTTTGAAAATTTGATTTTTTAAAAATAAGTTACATAATTTTTTTTGTAATTTTTAATCTAAATGTTTTTAATTTCTTTAAAAATTAATATTTCAAAAAATGCTGAATCAAAATTAAAACTTATATATTTCTATTTAATTAAATGAAAAATTTTTTAAATTCGACAAATAATATTTCGAGTTATAAAGATTTTAAATTACCCCAATTTTATTAAAATTTTGATATTTTGAAATTTTTTAAAAACTTTTTGAGAAATTTTATGATGTGATTTTGTTTAGAAATTATATGGTTGACCATCAAAAAAAAAATTAAAAATTTTAACGCATTAAATAGAATTTTTTTTAAATGTGTCCCGGACCCCTTAAAAATATATATAAGGTTAGACATTTAAAGCACGTTTATTTACTGATATAGCTGCCTAACCAGTAGCTCAATTTTCCCATTGTTTGCCTCTATACATAGAAAAGGCGTCTAAATTGTCGTTTTCCGAGTTTTTCTTACTGAGTGATGGTAGTTCCCCCAGATATTTTTTCGATCAAAATCCATCTGCATGGCCAATATTCTGGTAGTATGAGGAGGATTTTCCGTAAAGAAGTGGATTCAATCGCTCTTCATCGAACTCAATGGGTCGACTGGTGCATGATCCGCCCGGTCTACTTCTCCATACTGTAAAGCCTCCCGTAGAATAGAGAATATTTTGTGCTTGGAAATTCCGGGAAGACCACCCAACGCGCGGCTTGGGCCCATGATTTAGACGGCCGCAGACAGACAGTCGCCTGCCGACATAAAAGGCCGGAAGTGCTAGCGACGACTCGCGGAACAGTTCATCGGCTACAAAAGTGGATTTGCCGACCGGAGGCAACAAGTCGTCCGGGAATGTAACTGAATAAAGAGAGAAGGTGGTTCGCAGACCTTTCGAGAACGTTCAGCGGAGGTATAGAAAGTCTCCGAACGTGGGTTCAGTGATTCAGAGATTCGTAGATGAAGTTAGTCAGAGTGACGCTGCAGCCGAAGACAAGGAGATACCGCCGGGCCTAGAAAGACTTGAATGAGAGCAGCGACAACTCTCAAGTCTGACCTATCTCGTCGATACCGTGAAGCCACGAATTTAATTTTTATATTGCAAATAGCCTTATTTAGTCGAGAAATGCCACTAAAGCATAAAATACAAAAAAGGCTGGCAGCCTTTTTTTTAAGGCAAAGTCGTTAGAATACACAGCACAAATCTCACGAGCAGCTTCGGCGGCCTGAACACCTCGATTGCAGGTAAATGGTGTAAAAAATGCTTAGGTTTTGTCCATTTGACATTCCACTTTCCTGATCTAAAACACACAAAGAAAAACACATCTTGTAGAGCAAATTCTCTTTCAAAACAACATAAAATATTTGCCAATGCGTTTTTATTGCTGCCCTCGTTTTTAAATTTGAACAAAGAGACTCATGAATAGTTCCTCAACCTAATCTGTGCGTTAGAAACACAATTTACCCAGTGGTGGGATTATTTTGTTTGTTTGTTGTTTTGATATTGAATACCGATATTGAACACCGATGTTTGAATACCGATGAATACTGTTGAATATCGAATATTGAATACCGATGAATACTGTTGAATACCGAATATTGAATACCGATGAATACTGTTGAATACCGTTTCAATACCAATGTTTTGAAACATCGATATTCAATATTAAAACACCGATGCTAATAAAACATCACCCGAAAACCATCGATGTTTTTAAACATCGATGTTTATGAACTTTCATTTTTTAAAACTGGTTTAGTAACCTGTAAGATTAATGCTACTTCGGTTAGTCATAGAGGGGGGGGGGGGTAATTTTACTCTCAGTCTGGGCTGACACAAATGACAAAAACTTGGTTGCTAGGGTCAGCGCATATCACAGAATTTCCATTACACATTTTATTACTTTTACCAGAAAATTGAGGAAGAAATTATTGCAATTTATTAACAAATCTTTTATTTTCAAATTAAATAATACAAAAGAAAATTACATATATTTACACCAATTTGAAGTACTGATGCAAAACCAACGTATGGGGGAAAACTGAACAAGCTTATTTTTTCTTTACTGTAAATAGCAATTATTGGGTCTATTGGTACATATAATTATTATTCATTGTTTGTTCATTGCCATTTGTCGTCCCCCTTTTGTATTCGTCCTTTTCAGGATTCAGACTTACATTTATTGAGTGGGAAAATTACGCTACGTGGTTAATTTTTTTTATTTATGTTATATTTTTATTAAAAAAAACATCGAGACAGCGTAAAACATCGAGCACAAAACATCGATGTTAAAAAAAATCGACTTCAATAAATCGATGTTTAAAACATCGATGTTTTTATCAAAAAATCGATGTTTTCAAAACATCGATTTATTGAAGCCGATGTTTTTTTAACATCGATATTTTACGTTGTCTCGATGTTTTTTTTTAATGAAAAAGTACCGTAATAAGAAAAATTTACCACGTAGCATAATTTTCACACTCAGTAAATGTAAGTCTGAATTCTGAAAAGGACGAATACAAAAGGGGGAACGATTCCTTAAAAAACAGACAAATGGCAATTAACAACCAATGAACCAATCAGATTGCTTGGAATGTTCCTGGCACTCCAGAACCTTCCATGGGGTTTTATTTTACAAATAGTATATACACGAGTGCATCCATTCAAGTTTTTGTTTTGTTCTGGTTTTATATAAGTTGACGTTAATATTATTAGTAAGATGCCTCCCAAAAGTACCGTTTGGAAATATTTTTACATAACCACTGACAAATTAGCGAAATGTAATATTTGCCTTAAGTCCCTCTAAACTTCTGGCAATACCACGAATTTATCTGGACATTTGAAGGCAAAACATGGCGGTATTTACAACGAGAATTTTGAGTCATCAATGTATCCCAAAGCAACCAAGTTTTTGTCATTTGTGCCTGCCCAATCAGACAGTAAAATTAAATCACCCCCCCCCCCCTCCACTAACCGACGTAACATTAATGTTAGAGGTTACTAAACCAATTTTAAAAAATGGATGTTCTAAAACATCGATGTTTAAAAACATCGATGGTTTTTGGGCGATGTTTTATTAGCATCGATGTTTGAATATTGAATATCGATGTTTCAAAACATCGATGTTTTGTTATCGATGTCGCATCACTAGCCTACATTATCAAAGGAAGACTTTTTCTCCATAGATTTCCATAGAGCTGAGCGAATCCAACTACTAGCCTGCCTGAACATTTGGATCTGCATGACAAAGGATACTTCCTCGGGCAGCCCATGCTCAGACTAAAAGTTGACTACACTCAGTTCATTACTTTATTTTCTACTTAACATATTCCCTCTCTTTTAAAGAATTCCGCACCACTTAACTAAATAAAAAGAAATATCCATTTCTGTACAAAGATTTTTCTTCATTTTTTTTTCTCCTCCTGATTATTTCCAAAGTGAAATACGTTAGCGGATAACCAACGAGAGTTCGCCATTAGTTTGTATTTCATTAAAATCTCCGAGAGTTTTAAAAGCTTTCAGATTCACCATTTTTTAAACGTCGCCTCTGAAATATCAAGGGGGCTTTATTCAAAGGAAAATTTAAGTGCCTATAGGCCTTTTCTCGCGACAAAGGCATTATAAAAAAGGCTATGCGCAAAATTTAACTATTTCCATCTGTTGAAATAAAACCTACTTATTTTCTCATTTTTTTCTACAAAAATTTTGGAATTTTTGTTTACATATAACTAATTTGATTATGAATATAAAATCGGACAAATATAAATATCCAGAATGTATAATATTACATAATAATTCTGGACAAAAAAATTTCCCTTTTTAAAATTTCTCGAATTTTTTTTTTTTCAGGTAACTTTTTCTAAGAATGTGTAAATTCAGAATTCATATGTATCTGAGCATATTCATAGATTTTCCTCTTTAAGACCAAAATTCTATCTAATAAAAAGTATCCGAAAAAAATTAAAAATTGTAATGTGTAAAACTTAACGCTATTAAATGTACAGAGTGAGAAGAAATTTTATACTTGGTGTTTAAAGTAATATTCCTATAATTTTCAGTGCATTTTCATTACTATATCTTCTGGGAATCCTGTTATATTAAACTTTCTTATTAATGTACGTAGCTTTTTATAAAATATATTTAACGGTAGACATAGCAATAAAATTTTTTTTTCAGCGTCATGTATAAAATTTTGAAAACAAAATTAATATAATACATTTTTACTCTCTCTAATCTCACATAAATATTTGATTATGTTTTTCAAAAATAATCCTTTTATCCAAAGACAGAAATAACATTTCTTTAAACGGGGAATTATATCTGAAAAGTAAATTAAAATAACTGCAAAATTTTACCTATTCAAAAGTACAGTAATTGAAAAGGATTTATTTTCCTTTGTTACAAATATCTTAAACAGAATCTTTTTCTTATTCAAATAGAGTATCTACATCCTGACTGCATTTCTAAGAAGTTTGCAAGTCCTAATTTAGGTATCCAACTACGTTCGGAAAACCTTTTTTTATTTCTAAACACTTTACCTCTGAAAATTTCTTATTTTCAGTGGAAAATACCACAAAAGTAGGAAAACGATGAAAAAATAGACCATAATTATGCAACTTTTTTTCAAAATTGAAGAATTTGGGACACAATAATTTTATAATATTGAGGGAACAAGGGACCTTCAATCACGTTCTTCTTTAATTTTCAATATTCATATTTTTACTCTATGTACCATATGAGTATAATTAATATTCTTTTGTGCTACGTTGAAGATACTGAGAATTCACAAATAAATATTTTGTGGAGGAATTAGACCTTTTTATCAAAAGTTTTTTTCAAAAATGATAGAATTTTTCAAAAGGCTCCATGCGTATTCATTTTCTTTTGATATCTTGCAGATTTCTCCGAATTGTTAATTGAAGTATTTTCCACAAAACTGTGCATAATTCTTTGAAATCACACATATTTTTCAAATGTATAAGACCATAAAATAAAGTAAAAACATAAAAAAAAACAGGCAGAATAGAAAAAAATAATTTAAGACTTTAGATTCCTACAAAAATAAAGTAAATGCACATTTATATTTATACCCATATGGTAAAGTTATAATAAAAAGATTAAAGACTTCAATTAATATAGAATGCGCATAGGACATTTTGTAAAACCTTATCATTTTTGAAAAAGAATTTAAAAACAGTCATTATTCTGCAAAAAATACCTTAACCTTATTTTAATTCTAAGGGTTTTCAATCTAGTAAGAAAGAAAATGAATTATTCTCATTTTGTATATAGAGTTAAAAATTGAAAATTAAAAAATTCGAGTTTGAAGATCCCTTGTCCCTCTAAGGTAAAAATTTTAGCATAACGGATCTGCCACACAAAAAAAACCCACCAACAAATATTAATTTCTTTCTATAATATGAACATAAGGCACTCATGAATGTCATCAACTAAAAACAAATCGGCATTTTGAAATAAAAAAACATGGAAGTGTTTGTATACAATTACATATAAAGTTTCAGTCATTTCTAGCGAGAATTTTTTTTATAAATGCAGCCATAAATTAACAATCTACCTAGAGCCAAATATGTAAGGCACTACACTATATATATCATGCAAAACATGCTAGAAAAACTAAATCCGTAAAGAAATCCGTAAAGAACATTTGTAGGACAGCAAAAAGCAATTAAGCCATGACCACACAACCAGTTCATAATTGGTCCTGTTTTCCATACTTTATCAAAATCTAACCAGTAGTAAAATGCCCCTATTTCTTGTACACTAATTTTAGGAATTTCACATTTCTTTTAATTATAATCAGCGTTAAAATCACTTTTGAGAAACCCACTTCGCATTTGAATGGTTTTCACTTTTGAAAGTGAAACTTAAGTAAGATTGTGATCAAACAGTTTTCACTTTCGAAAGAGAAATTTAAGTAATATTGTGATCAAGCAAATGTCTCAATTTGTAATGACTGTTGATTCAATCTGAATATTGTTCAATAATCGTACAGAAATCTCTCGAACCCAAAATTTTCACTATCGATGCTTTTGTAAACTGATCTTGGAAATACGAGTCGCTTGCAAGTCAAAAGTAAATCGTAAAAAGTAATCAATTAATCAGATAATGGAATAAACTGTTAATATCATCAGAGAAGCACCAAAATTGCTTAAAAAATTTCTCGAATCAAAATTTTCACTCGGTTACTTACTGAACAATGTTTTTTTACACTGATCTTTGATATAAAGATCACTTATGAGTCGAAAGTAAACACCACAAAGTAAACAATTTATCAGAAAATTCGATAAACTCTCACTCTCATCAAAGTAACATTGGAAAATAATTGTTAAATATCGCCCTATATTTGTATACCCGATGACATCATGCACCTTTCTACAATTTTCTATAAAATACTGTTTCTGTAGAATTCTAGATGTTTCCTACTGATACTTATCTTTTGCACCAAACTAACAAATCTAAAGTCACACTACAAAAAAAAAACCTTATGGGTTCAAGTACAACACTTTTACAGAAAAGGAACATATTTAAAAAATTATATAAATTCAAAGCATTTCAAAATCCTCTTACTAAAGCTAAAAGGTATTTTTTCTTTGAAAGACTTTAATTGCCAGTAAAATGTAGACCCCCCTTCTTATTTCTAAATGAAAAGAGTTTGTCATAACAGAATGTTAGAATATGAATGTCTATTTTCCATTTCTTCATTAAGGCTAGAGACTATTAAATTTGAAACTTTTTGGAAAGACATTTATTAAAATCTCTAATGGTTGCAGTTAAGCATGTCATTTTCAGTTTAGGTTGCTTTAATTTTTTTAGGTCATTTTGGATGCATTTAAGTTAAATTCGGTGAAAAAGTATTTTAACACTGCCATTATAGAGGTATACGTAGTTTTCGAAATCCTTAGCAGCTGACTTTTTAAAACTGTTGTAAAGTAAGAAAACAAGACGATGAATTTTTATAACAAATTATACTCTTTGGAAGCCATCCAAACTTCTTAATCTCGAATTTCTGACAAGTTATTTTTTTCAACTGAAAGGCTGAAAAAATGTCTCATCGAAATACCTTCTTTTAGAAATTAAAAAAGGGTTAAACATATTCAGTAATAGATACTTTTCATGAAATATAAATGCATATTTAATTATTTATGTTCATTTCTGCTTAGTGCTACTATACATATTTAACTATTGAATATGTATTTTTGTGAAGAGAAAACTAGGTTGTCTGCAATGAAGTACAACTAAATCTCTCCAGTGAACATCAAAAACTGCCAAGTAAAACACGACACAAAATCGACGATGAAAAGTGCAGTTATAAATATAATTAAATACCCTTTTAAAATTTCCTGAACTCATCATTTATAACTCCTAATTTTACTCAGTCATACCTCTATAGTGTGACTAAATATGTAATATTACGACTAAATACGTAATAATACGTTTTTATTAAAACGAGAACCAGGTTGTTTCCAAAGTAATACAACTAAGTCTCCTTAATATATATAAAAATTTACTAACACTAGATGCAAAATCTAGAACTAAACATGCAGTTACAATTAGAAATATTTACCTTTTTTAAATTGTATACACTCGTTATTTACAACTCCACTGAGTCAAGATATACAAGAACCAGTATATGTTGACTCAAAATAATCTCTCTAATATATATATATATATATATATATATATATATATATATATATATATATTTATATATATATATATATATATATATCTATATCTATATATGTATATGTATCTATATATGTATATATATATATGACAATATATATCTATATATGTATATATATATATGTATCTATATATGTATGTAAGCGCAGTTATAAATACAATTAAAGACCATTTTAAAATTTATGAACTCATCATGTGTAATTCCTCTTTTTATTAATTTACACTTGTTTAGTGAGACTAAATATATATAGTATTGAATATGTTTAAAAAAAATAGAAAACTAGGTTTTTTACAAAGTAATACAACTAAGTCTCCTTAATAAGCATAAAAAATTACCTACACTAGATACTAAATCTAGAGCGAAAAGTGCAGCTAGGAGTAGAATTCATAACACTCTTAAAATTTCATGATCTCATTATTTACAACTCCTCTGTGTCAAGAGATATATTCATTGATTTTTACTCTCACTGATTTAAATGACTTAGTATGAAAAACTTTAAAATGAATATTGATTCATTTACAGTTGTCTTGTGTAGTTAAGTTAAATATGTATAAGTAATGAATATATATATATATATATATATATATATATATATATATATATATATATATATATATATATATATATATATATATATATATATATATATATATATATATATATATATATATATATATATATATATATATATATATATATATATATATATATATATATATACATATACATATATATATATATATGTAATAAATTAAATATTAGGCCCTCCATTCTATCAGTTAAATTCCCTTTCCTAAATCCAATCCCCAGTAACATTACTTTAGCGCTTTAAAAACCCATAGCAACAGAACTTCCCATAAAACAGCAAACGTTGCATTTCTACACGTGTATACGTCTCGATAAAAGCGTGGGTTCGCATCGCCAGCCCCAAAATTCCGCTGACATTTCAAAACAACAGCCACATGTACCTCGCTTCTAGCGCGTAAGGTTGAAAGGTGATATTGCACTTCGCTCCGAGCATCTGAAATGAAAGGACGTATGTTACTATCGCTCCTAATAAAACGATTCGACCCGACCGCTTCAAAATTTTATTTCCTTTCAGGCTGAGTCTAGCTCCAGCCATGTAAATTTGAGCTAGTTTTCCTTTTCAGGTTGCATTTTAAGAACGAGATGTAATGATTATATTACATATATATATATATATATATATATATATATATATATATATATATATATATATATATATATATATATACTAGCATTATTGCCCGGCGTTGCCCGGGTAGATATATAGATATAAAATATTTCATGCATTCCATCAAAAAAATACTGGGCTGCACTCCCGCTCTTCATGTTCATGTGGCCAAACAGAATGCGCTTAGCACGTATCTACTGAAATGATATACAAACAGTAAGAAAGAAAGAAACTTTGAGCCTGCGGACCTTCGTCTGATTTTAAGGTCAATCCCAACCCTCTTTCTCGCGCTCATTGGAATTTGACCCCCCCCCCTCTGTCATCCTCAAACCACCCCTCTTAATGCAGCTGGTTGAGGGGAAACCACAGGTAATTTTAAAAAAAATTATTTTAAAAAAACTAATTGAGCCCCAAATTTTGTTTTTCCTGATTTAAGTTTCTCGGGTCCAAAACATTAACTGTGCCGAATTTGGCTCCGGTGGGTGAAACAGTCTATGATTCTATAGTGGAGAAACAAACAGACAAGCTCTAATATATATATATATATATATATATATATATATATATATATATATATATATATATATATATATATATATACACACACAGTCAGTGGCGCCGGAAGAGTCAAATATAGAGGGGGGGCAAAGTAAAATAGATTAAAACTTTTACACCTTTATTATTAAAAATACATATATATACGGTTATAAAAAATAAACTTTTACGTTATTTTTCTAATCGGAGGAAAGTAATGAGAGATTTTTTTCTGTTTAGAGAAAATCTATTAATTACCTTTTCAATAAATGTGTCTTTATTTTTACTCACAGTGAACGCTAAGCATCTCTGTGAACGCTAAGCATACAGAAACCAGAAAGTATCTCTTGAGACATGGTTGATCTCAACCAGGTTTTTACCCGTCGGAGCGTACTAAAAGATCTTTCAATTGTTGTTGTGGTAGGAGGTAAGGCTAAAAAAAATTGTAACGCTTTTTTTATGCAAGGAAAGAACTGGCAATGTTTATCTATTAATTCAACAACCTCGAGATCAGTCTCAGTATTGTTACTTTTGACTTTTGAAACCCACATTTCTTTCCAAGTTTCGGCTTCACAATTCAAATTTTCAATTTCACACAGTTTTGAGATGTTATGAATGTTTGATTTTAGCAAACTAAAGGTTTCTGCCTGTATTATTAGTTGCGGATGAAAAATAGACAGAGCAAATACACTATCCGTCTCTTGGGAAAATCGGACTTCAATGGACTGCATAATTGAATCCAGTTATGGAGTATATAAAGAAATTCGAAAATAATTTTCAGCACCAGCAGTAGAGTAGTTAGCCCTTTGCGTTTGCTTGCAGCTAATCTAGGTATTTTAATATCAATGTCAAATTTTCTTCCGTGCAATATACATTTTTTAAATATATCTTTAAATTAATTCTCTGCATCAGCCCTGTGATCTTTCAGAATAGATAAAAGTAATTGAATATGTTTCTTCGTCGATAAAAGGTTTATTGTTTTTGCTTGTAAAATATTACAAACAGGCTCCAGTTTGACACTATAGTGTGAAATAATATGCAAACACACAATAAATTTAGGAGTGGAAATTGCGCATAACAACTGGTTGGATTTCGATCTTGTATCTCCATTTATTTCCATCGTATACGATAAATGTTCTAGGGCGTTTCTTATTTCCTCAAAATGTTCCCAAAATATTCTAATAGACTTTACTTGGCAGACCATCTAGTTTCACAAAATAAGGGAATTTTGGGTACATATTTTCTCCGATATGGACTTTCGCGGAAAAAGTAAATGACTTTTTTTTTATAGTAGCTACTGAATTTTGTACATCCTGGATTTTATTTAAGTCGTTGACCACCAAGTTAAGTCTGTGTGAAGCACAATGAAAAAAGAGAGCTTTGTTATATTTCTCACGAATTATTTTCTGCACTCCGTTTTCGCGGCCTGCCATTGTTGCACAACCATCAAATCCTAATCCTACTACCTTTTGCATACTTAAGCCATAATTTTCTCAAGTTTGTAATATTGCTGATGATATACCTTCTGCATTCATGGATCTAAGTTCAGTAAATTCCAAGAATTCCTCACGTACTGAATTAGTATTTTTATCCACGAATCTTCCTCTCATCGAGAGCTGCTCAACACCAGAAATATCCGCAGATTTATCAGCTAACGATGAAAAACCTTCACTGGCGTTCACTTCTGTAATAATTTCTTCTCGAATAATATCACCACAAATCTTAATTAATTCATTCTGAGTCTGGTGAGAAGTATATTTAGCATTTTTTGCACAATTTTCCAAATGATCTTTTAATACTAAATCTCCGCTCTCGGCTCTAAAATTTAGGAGATCATCAAAATTTCCAGTGGTTTTACCACGGAGAGGTAAATCGTGGGTACCACAAAAAATTATAGTGGAATGATTGGCATAAGTTTTTTTTTTTATTAGACTTAACTTGTTCCCGTTCATAGCTACTGAGCTGATCAGTGACACAAGTACTTTTACCCTCCATAACATGTCGAAAGTTTACAGCTTTAATTGTCGATGAACGATGCCACTCCGAACTCCGATATGTTCTTTTGCATTTTCATGGAAGTCTTTGTAATTCTTGAAAGGTTTTACAATGAAAGATCCAAAAAACCATCTTCTTAAATTCGGTCGAAATGTAACACAAGTTTTACAAAGTCCACCCTTAAGTTTACTGGAATAAGCTAACCAATCGTAATTTTGTAACCATTCTTGATGAAAAACTCTTTTTCCATCGAGTCCCTTTTAAAATTGTAACTTGAATCGGGAACAAAATGTCGAGTCAATAACGCATAACTTGTTTCATCAGAAATAGAACATGCTTTACATTAAAATCTCCTATATCTAAAGGATGAATATGAACACTACGATTTTCAACAACACCAGATAACGTCGTTGTATTAGAGATTCATGGTCAACATCAAAATGCAATGACCCAAAACCTTCACTCACTACTGCTAAGCTAGTAACTATGTTAGTAGATGTACTAGGTTATACTTCTAATGGTTCAAGAAGCTTCGATTTGTAATTACTGTCAGTTTTTTTCTTAAAAAAAATTCTTATATCCATGATTTCTAAACATAAAATACCTATTGATATTTTGGCATTTCCAGCAGTAAGAATAAAATATGATTTCATAAAATAGGAAAAATCGTTAAGCAGAATAGTAGAAAACTCCTAGGTTTTATTTCACTCTAATCCTTTGCCAGAAAATAACAATTGAAAAATGAACTTAAAAAATGATACAAATGATCTACTTTGAAATTCTACGTAATTAAACCACTGTAAATATTTATTGTATTTTGAACAACAACACCTATTTTCCATATTATTTAAAAGACGAATCTTACCTTATGTAACCAACGTGTTGTGTCCATGTAAGAAAACCGTCAAGAACACACAAACTTCCGAGCGGTATTTCAGAGACTCCGAGCGTTGAGCCTTTCAATGTGTACAATTGCCCGCCTACGTGAATGGGGCAATATTCTTTTGCTGGGTTCCCATGCAGTGAAGATGTGATAAAAAATGCAGTTATAAAGAATGACTCCTTTTCTTTCAAAAACAATAACAAGATTTAATATGTATAAAAAACATGAGTTAGAACACAACCCTCAGTTTCACATAAACTTCCATAGTACTCAACCGACTATGGTCCGCGTACACAACTCGAGAAGGTCAGAGCACCTTCCTCGTTCGTTACTAGTCCAGTTAAGTCTCTCATGCCGTAACAAAATTCGAGTCCCGTCAGGTAAACCGTTTTTCACCTTTTCTCTTCCGCTGTGGCTCCTGTACCTACCTCTGGACAATCGACTGTTCTTTCAATGTCAGGGTGCAATCCTTTTCCCCTTTCAGCGCTACGCATCCGGTTGTTTTGTACATTGAAAATGTTCAAGCCGATCTCCCCCCATGGGCAGGTTTTCTGACCTTTCTTTGAGGCCACTCTTTCTCTGCTGAAAACGAAGCCCCAACATGACAAGAAAAAACCGTTATTCAATGTCTATTGCCATCCATCACAACATTGTACCCCTTTCAGGGGCTCGACCGTGCAGGCCAGCCCCCGCACAATGCAGGCGAAATCCGCACAAAGTCCCCTTGCTGACGCTGCACCTTCTATTGTTCAACTGTCCCGTGGGGCACGTTCTGGACGTTACACCTTACAATTCAAATTTGTAGCGTAGCACTTATGAAATGTCTTAAAGGCCCTATCACACGTCAACGTGTACGCGTTTCAAATGCATCGGATTCAAGATTCCCTTTCGCGATGCAAAAACATTGTGTAGGGTTGCTTTTAAATCGCAAAAGCAAACGTCTGGCATTGGCGTTTAAACGCACTTGCGTACCTGAAATTGGCGATTAATCGCTCTTGCGTATATGGAATGACGTTCATCGCGCTTGCATTAACGAGTGTGAGGTTGCAATTTAGTATTCAGTTTTGTTAGGCTTTATGATTTTAAATGAAAATTCTAATATTTTACGACCGCTAGCTAGGTAGAAGCAAAAAATTCAATTTTATAGGTGGGGGCAAGTGCCCTTCCTTACCCCCCCTTTCCGGCGCCACTGCACACAGTGGTACCTCGACTTACGAGATTTTCGAGATGCCAGCATTCTCTCGGTAGATCTTTTGCTTCGAGTTACGAGCTAATATTCGGATTACAAGCAAGCTTCAGTTACCCTACCGCTAGTTTGCGCAACGAACGCTATGTTATGTGCTCATCAAATTAGAACACGAGAAGTATATAATATTTACAATCTTTATGTACAATTATTATACAATTGTATTCATATTATTCTCAAGACTACTATCCAGTCTTACACCGCGAGATTAACACTCAACAATTATAATTATCACCCAGGGAAGCTTGCTGTGTCCCCACTTGAGTAGCCCTCCGAAACCGAACAGAGCCAGGTGATTGCCAAATGGCTAGGGCGTTGGCATTCGGTTCAGATACTGTGGGTTCGAGTCCCACTCTTGGCATTGATGTTTCTAGCCGTTCGAAAACGACTTTAAACTGTACGGTCCAGGTCTCATTAGCCCTGGTGTAGCAAAAATTTGACCGTAGCGCTCCATACCAAACCAAATGAAATCGAAACCGAACAGCGTTCAAACTCTATCTCAGAGAGACAGCTTCAATTCACCAATTCCTCCCCCACATTGGAACTCCCCATGGGGTCCAGGGGATGGGATAACCTTGGTCCTAGGATCGCAATCCCTACCCCCTCTACGGATTCTGAGAAAGGGGAATCCGGACATTACAGCCACATTGAACGACGCAACAGTCGCTCAGCTTCCGTGTCTCATTCGTTCACTTGAAGATGCTAGCACGTAATAAAAGCATCAGTTTTGTGCTTGTATTTGTGCTTGCAGTTATTTTGTAAAACTTCATTTTTCCAACCATGGCTCCGAAGAAATTGAGTGAGATGGAGAGTGCTGAGAAGAAGCGGATGATGTGCATTGAGTTCAAAAAAGAAATTATCAAAAAACATGACCAAGGTGTGCGTGTATGCTTAAAGACTCTGGGATTTTCCGACTGATAAACGAGCAGCGGCTTAATCTTGCAGTCACCGCTCGTGTTGGCGCACAGTACGAGGGTTAGCCTATACTTGATGGGTTTGTAGCCTGGAATCATATTCTCCTCTACTGTAAGGTAAATGTTGTACATTACACTTAATAAAACAAGTTTATTGCAGCACATTCTAGTATATTGCGTAATTTATACAATGTTCGTCATTTCTAAGCACATTTATCTGATTTAAAAACATGAAAAAACAGTGTTACGGTGTTTGAGGGGAGCCCGGATCGAGTTATTGGCATTTTCATTCATTTCAATGAGGAAAAATGGATTCGAGATACGAGTAATTCGAGTTACGAGCTCCGTTATGGAACGAATTAAACTCATAAGTCGACGAACCACTGTATGTATGTATGTATGTATGTATGTATGAATGAATGAATGAATGAATAAATAAATAAAATAAATAAATAAATAAAATATATGTGGTGTATTCCCACTACACCGAGGTTCTTTCTCTGGCATAGGGACCGTGAAGTAGATAAAACTAGTCGTCTAAACGACACAAACATTTATTGACAATTTAACAAAATATTACAACCAACTTTGAGCACGAGGTGGGCAAGCCTATTGCATCTTACCAGACCCCGTCTCCCTCTACTCATTTCTTCCGACGATCCCTTCACCCCCTAGGGTTCAACGCCCTCGCAGCCAATCCCTCTGATTGGTGAAAAAAGGGGGGGGGATCACGGGGTACGGCACTTCTGCAAACATTACACTACAATATATATATATATATATATATATATATATATATATATATATATATATATATATATATATATATATATATATATATATATATATATATATATATATATATATATATATATATATATATATATATATATATTTACAGGGTGATTTATATTAAACTGACACTACTAAGATCCATCTGTAGGGCGATATAACAACCTGAATTCCACCAAAATCGATAGAGGGTCTAAGGACGACATGAGAAAGTGTTTCCATGGAAAAAAAAAAGTTCCAAAAGTCGACGATAGAGGAAGATATGGCGCTGTTGTTTTCGGCACACCCGAGAATTTGCACAGACCGCAAGTAAAACATCAAACTGCCAAATTCACGATTACGTAGTCGACAGCAGCGCCAGTATTTCGGATTTTAAAGGTAAGGGGTAAATACCCAAAAATATGTAATAAGCAGACAAATGAATAACAAAGAAATTTCACTGCAATAAAGTTTTATGCAGTAAATTTACTTCTCCGGACGATACAGTGCAACCTGACACAGTGCAACCAGAACACTACGTTCTCAACGACTGAGAGTAAGATGTCACCGAAAATGTTCATCAGAGTCCGCGATATGTTGTCCTTTGCAACATATCCTGGACTGTGATGATCCTGGACTATGATGATTTAGGGTATCTAAGTTCGAGACTCCACCTTAGACTCTTTACGTCATTTTGAATCGAGAAAAGTTGGATTGAAGATGATAGCGGTATTTAATGGATAGAGCACTGTAGCGTACTGGAAATAGAGATTATTTTTCCAAAGAACCCACAAGCGCTTGGAACACAGCGGCGTGTTTTCAAGGAATGTGTTGTTCGGTTCCAAGCCACTAAAGCTGTCAGCCGATAATCTGCCGGCAACTGCCGCCCCCTCCCCCCTTTT
>OU015500.1:145023873-145038873 GCA_907164885.2 Dolomedes plantarius | reverse complement strand
CCGGCGCATTAGGTCAGTATCGGATCCGTCACGGGCTTGTCCTCTCGCCCGCGACTTCCCCGTCGAGTACTGGGCCGCTTCCGGTAACAATGAAGCTATCGTACATCCGACTGCTTACCTTGATTGAACCGCAAACTTCCCGTCGATGTGGACATACAGCCGCACCATTGCCGGAGGCTGACGGGCCGGTTACGGGAGCAATAATTCGTGTCGACAGGCCGTCAAATACCGCCCAAAAAATCTGAAGGATTTTTTGGGCGGAAACCACTATGGAAATGATGACGAACTAAAAGAGAAAGTTAGTGACTGGTTCAAAAACTTGGCGGCAAGTGAGTATGCAGAAGGCATAGGAAAGCTGGTACAGCGCTATGACAAATGTTTCAATTTGACCGGCGACTACGCAGAAATATAGGTAAGATATCAAAAGATGTTGTAAAATAAGTTTTCTTTCATTATCTTGAATAAAAATGGCTAGAGAAACAAACGTTCTTTACTTTTAGAATGGCCCTCATACATACATACATACATACATATATATATATATATATATATATATATATATATATATATGAGGCGTTGAAAGGCAAAGTGGTGTAAGTCACATTTTCAACTTTTTTCATTTGAGGGCAAATATGTAATTTCCATGTTCAATTTATAGTGGAATTGTAAATAGTTATTATTTGCAGTATTGTAATAATTGTTATGAATTATAATTTGTTCAATTTATGGTGGAATGTTTTGTAGTTTTTGTAGTTAAACTCTTTTGACTTACACCACTTGACTTACTGACTTAAAACCACTTTACCTTTCACCGCCTCATATATTAAAAATCATAAATGTCTTCCTTGCAGTCCACTCACAAAAGAATACAAGAGAAAGTAATAAGAACTTGATACCAGATATAAAAAAAGCGCCAAAATAATATCTAAATACAAACAGAAGTTCAGGTGCACATGTTTAGCTGCCGAGAAGCTTAAATAAAGCTTTCTAGCGAAAATTCAGGCAATTCGCAAGATAGCCCCAGCAATTTAAAACACGCCGGTACTGTGCTCGGGTATAGCAACATTTTACCAGACTCGCTCCCAGGCTTTACGACGTTTGAATTCGGGCAAATCAGTTAAGTGGTTAAACAAGGAATATGGAGGAGACTTTACATTATGAATTAGTATAATTTTTCATACGATTTGAACTTACCATAATAAATATCTAGAGTTCATTCATTAAAAATAAGTTATGCTTTTCCACGGACTCGGATTTTTCGCCAGTATAGAAAACGAATGAAATTTCCACTTAACCTAATTACAGAATTCATATCAGGTATATGAAAATAAATATGCAATGAAAAATTCAGATTATATATATATATATATATATTTTGTGATATAAAATTTGCAAACATCGTGTTATCTATCGAATAGTTTGTAGGATATCCTACATACATCAAGATAACGTCTACCGGAAATATATTTTTTTCTATCAGATACCTTGTAAAAGGCCAAACACTGGGCAAACGACAACTTCCAAATTGATCCAAATGATAAAAAATGGAAAGAATACTAAAGAATTCTATCAGGAATTTGAGGATAGGCATGAGGATGGGAATTGTTGAACGCAATCAATAAAATTCAATCAACTGATGGAGCAGTATCATTTTCAGGGTTAAATAATTTAATGTTTCCTCCTTCATTCAGTTACTTCATTTAGAATATTTCGCTGTGATCAATTTCTAGATATCTTATTGATGAGTTAGAATTGTGTTATTTCTGTTCGATTTTTAGGACTGATTCGGGAAGCTTTTTATGCCTGCAACGTTCGTTCCTTTTTCAAAAATAGCAATATTAATTTCTAGATTTCTAACCACTATCCAAAGATTCAAGTAACTGAGGGAAATCACAGTTTGTTTTGAAAGTATTTGACAAAATAATTTCATACATTCGGGTTGTTCGTAGCGAATTGGAATTGTTTATTCGAGAAACCTTTACTTATGATTTAAAGATCGGAATTAACGGACTGATTCGGGAAGATTTTTATGACTCCAATTTTCGTTCCTTTTTTTTCAAAAATAGCAATATTAATTTCTAGATTTCTAACCACTATCCAAAGATTCAAGTAACTGAGGGAAATCACAGTTTGTTTTGAAAGTATTTGACAAAACAATTTCATACATTTGGGTTGTTCGTAGCGAATTGGAAACGGTTATTCGAGAAACCTTTTCTTATGATTTAAAGATCGGAATTAACGGACTGATTCGGGAAGCTTTTTATGACTCCAATTTCCGTTCCTTTTTCAAAAATAGCAATATTAAGTTTTAGATTTCTAACCACTATCCAAATATTTAAGTAACTGAGGGAAATCACAGTTTGTTTTGAAACAATTTGACAAAACAATTTCATACATTCGGGTTGTTCGTAGCGAATTGGAAATGGTTATTCGAGAAACCTTTTCTTATGATTTAAAGATCGGAATTAACGGAGTGATTCGGGAAGCTTTTTATGACTCCAATTTTCGTTCCTTTTTCAAAAATAGCAATATTAATTTCTAGATTTCTAACCACTATCCAAAGATTTAAGTAACTGAGCGAAATCACAGTTTGTTTTGAAAGAATTCGACAAAATAATTTCATACATTCTGGTTGTTCGTAGCGATTTGGAATTGTTTATTCGAGAAACCTTTACTTATGATTTAAAGATCGGAATTAACGGACTGATTCGGGAAGCTTTTTATGACTCCAATTTTCGTTCCTTTTCAAAAATAGCAATATTAATTTCTAGATTTCTTTAATTCATCCTGTTTAAATTTTGTAATTTTAAAAAATATACTTCACGACACCACCCAAGATGGGATGAAGTAACCACTATCCAAAGATTTAAGTAACTGAGCGAAATCACAGTTTGTTTTGAAAGAATTCGACAAAATAATTTCATACATTCGGGTTGTTCGTAGCGAATTGGAAATGTTTATAGGAGAAACCGCTACTTATGATTTAAAGATCGGAATTAACGGACTGATTCGGGAAGCTTTTTATGACTCCAATTTTCATTCCTTTTTTCCAAAATAGAAATATTAAATTTCTAGATTTCTTTAATTCTTCTTGTTTAAATTTTGTAATTTTAAAAAAATATGCTTTACGAGACCACCCCAGATTAGAGGGACTACCCACTATCCGAATGTGATGAGGAAATGAACGAAATCAAAGTTTGTTTTGAAAGAATTTTATAAAATGATTTCATGCTACCGGGTTGTTCATAAGGGATGTGAATTAATTTTTGATGAAACCTATTTTATGGTTTGAAGAATCGGAATTAATTGTTCTTCGTTGATTTGAGGTATAACTCACCTGCCCGTTAGAGCATACTGTGCTGTTTTGGGCATGTTGCAGAAATGGAGGTATAACTAGAAAGATCAGAAATTATGTTTTATATTCAAAAGGGATACCAAACACAGGTGTAACTGCTAAACAAAAACATTACATAGTGAAGCAGGTAACTTTTTTGAACCTGGAGATGCATTTTGGTTTTTCATTGTTCTCTCGATGAAAATATTTTTAATTACCTTCACATCTTTCAAAATACTCGAACATTTTCTTTTCTGTTTTCGCGATTTAAATCCCAATTATTGCTTTAGCACCGTTTTCGAAACAGTGTTGACGTAAATTAAATACTCCTCTTTCGACTGAGAAATCGAAATAGGGAGATTTGAAATGTATTCATTAACTTTCGTCTAAATTAAATAAGGAACACACTAAGCAGTATAATACAAACCACTTTTAATTTTGCAATCCGTTGTTAAGTTTTAACTTACATTATTTTAAGTGGCTTCTAATGATATCAGGGGCTCTAGATTATTTTTAACAGCGCACTAATATGTGTTGATTATAAAGTATTTTCATTTCAAACAAGGAAATTCAAAGATTCAATTGTGGGGATAAAAATAAATTAGCTGTAATAAATTAAATAAGAGTCCTATTATTCCATTAACCGCTGGTGTTGCGTTGACGCAACGGTCAAAATAAATGCGCATAAAAATTTAGCTATCAAATGAATTTTATGTTAACAGTAGTTTTTGAGTAGGGTAAATAATCGAATTCAAAATATTTGCCTTCAACTGTTCTTTTAATTAATTAACGAGTTCCAAACTTAGATAGGTAGTTAAGCATTTTTGAACGAGAACTTTCTCCTGGTCTTTTTCACAGAAGAAATATAGGGAGACAAACGTGAGATTTAGGGGTGATTTATTTTTAGCTAAGGTCAAAGTTTATCAGAACATTCCATCAATGGGTTGATTTTGTTTGGATGGGGGAGGAAGAAAAAACAGGTATTGCGTTGGCGCTACGTCAGCGGGAAAAAGGCATTCACATGTGTCGCTCGACTCCGTAGAACTTTCCCCCGTTCTGTGGTTATAGAAATGCCTAAAACTAGATACTTTACGTTTAAAGAAGTTCTTCAAAGAATTTTCGACGAAGATTCAGATAATGATGACGACAATTAAACTCATATTGTTGTTATTTTACCAGAGACAGCAGAGGCTAGTGATGAAGAAGAAGGAAATGATAATATTTTGAATAGTGACAATGATGATTTACCATGCGATACTGCTGTCGAAATTGAAGTGTGAGTAAAAAAGAGGTTTTTGCCTCCTAAAAGCAGTACAAGTTTTTCGAAAAAATTTAAAGAAAACAAAAACTGAAGATTTGAAATGGATAAAGAAGGGACCATTGAATATGTCTCAGCCGAAAAATGAAGAAAAAGATCAAATCGGAACTATGAAAAGTATAATGCAAGATAAAACTAGTGAAGAGATTTTTGATCTTCTCTTGGGCTCAGGGGTTTATTCCCTTCTCGTCGAATAGACAAACTCATGTGCCCAACAAAAGAATCACCCCCATGTTTTATCATCTGAAGCCTACATGAGACGGTTCATTGGAATATTGTTGCCGACGGGATATTATTCTTTACCTCAGGAAGAAATTTACTGATCTCTTGATAAGGACATTCAGCATGCAAAAGCCATTACGTGAAGAACGTGGACATTTTATTGTCAAGTCCGAAGACAGCAGAAGACTGCGTAGTAAACAATGCCATAGCCAGACAATTTATCCATGCAAAGTTTTTCACGTTACTCTACATCGTGATTGTAGTGAAGCTTTTCGTGATAGAAACTGTTTTCTGGATATAATAAGTAATTTTGTAAAGGAAAAATAGGTTAAATCTTTATAATAAATAAATTACCTGTAAAGTAATCATTATCTTTCTAAAGTGTAACAAAGTTAAAAAAAAATTCCCAGTGCTCAAATCAAAGAAAACCCTGCAGAAGTTCAATTGAACTCACTTTATGTCAATATCCTTATTCCGCTGACGTTGCGCGAACGCAACACTCGATTTTTTGGAAAGTTAAGACCAGTTTTGTTATTTTACCCATAAATTAATGTTGTATATGTTCAAATGAATAACCATTATTATTTGTATAAAAAAATTCACCCCTTATAGTTTTGGCGGTTAATGGGTTAATGCATACCATGAAGCTACATGATGCATACTAATGGATGTAAATTATTTTCTTGCCTCCTTTTTTTTCATTTCACTTCATTGTATCTGGCGAAAGCAATATTTTCTGATACATCATTATGGAATTTTTCTTTTAACTAGCATAGGATAACTATCTCTGCCTAGCCAGTATTGTTACAGATAAACTAAATGTTTTATCAAATTATTATTACAATACGGGTGTTAAATTCATATAATTATACATTCATTCAATTATGACTGTTGGTTTTTTAACAAAAACCAACTAAATATCTCGTTCTTCCAGGGTATCAATTTAATTCAGTTTAAAGCGAAATTGACTAATGTAATTAGTAATGATGTTTCTCGGCATTTAACTGAAGGCTATGATGTCCTTTGCAAAATATAAATATTTTTAGACATCATCAATTTTATCATTAATTTCCGAAAAAATCTGTCTACCTTTCCGAGTACAAAATAAATTTTATTTTAATAAATTTGTAGTCATTTTCTACCGAAAAAGAAAAAAAATCTGTATAAAAATATAGTCATTTATTTATTGTAGTTTAAAAATAATAAATTAATTTTCCATCTCCTGAAATATGTCTCTTCTTTTAATGCGTTTAATTTTAATATTACCCAATTTCTTTGCTGCAACGGCTGCAAATAATTACACGATGAAAAAGTCGACATTCGGATAATGCCGGAAATCGAAGCAATAAATCAAACTATGTTCATTATAGCAAAATTAGTTTACGCGGGACGTAATGTGTTACTTGTATGTGCTCAGCTAAATGGATTCGTATAAGGTATGATTATAATATGGCGAAAATGAAGTGCATTAATCAGTTGAATACGAACTGCGTTGCTATGCTTCCGTATTTACACAGTATCATATTGGAAGCCAATAAATAGTCTACGAGATGAAAAATTTTGCCACTTTGTTAAACTCAATGCTGAATTGAAAGACACCGTAAAAAAAGTCAATTTTTTTCCTTACATAATTAAAGCCTTACGATGATAATGTAAAATTAATACCGGGAATAAAATGCGAAATTTTGGATATGAATAATAAGCTTAAAATATCCTTTCATTTAAATACCGATAGTCAATTTTGGACGGAACGTTTTAAAGTGACAATCTTCACTAATCAACAAAATCTGCTGAGAGGTTGTAACGAATTTAGTTTGCGCTGGAATTCACAGTACAGTATAAATTAGCCAATGCATTCGATATGTTTCTCCAAATTCTCAATTACGACATCATATTAACATTTATTAATTTATTTGGGCCAAACACAGCCTACTGGTAGCGAGGTGAACTTCGGACGGGTGATACTCAGTCAGAGGGGGAAGGTAGATCCCTCCAGATTTCTCTCTTGGGGATGCTCCGTTAAAACTGAGGTGATACTTGGCTAAGTCGGATTCCGACCCTTGGGATGCCTTTGCAAATTTGAGCCGCAATACTCTGCCAGCAGCCATTTGTGGACCTGATCGGATCTGGCACGTTACAGCCAGGGCATAAGTCATATAACAACAACAAGAACAATTTCTTTGTAGTTGTAATTTTATTAATGCTAGTAATCTATATACTCGTACAGTCAATAAATTCGGGGATTTTATTTACTACAACAACAAATACACTTACAAAGTCTTCTGAATACAATTACCTTCAAAATAATGTCCTTCCGCAACTATATACTTCTGCCAGCGTTGATACAGCTACTGGAAACATTCCTGGTAACCGTTGCGTGAAAGTTGTCGTAAAGCGGTTGTCGCTGTTGCCATCACTTCTTCGGCATTTGCAAACCGCTTGCCCTTGATGCGATCTTTCAGTTTCGGGAACAAGTAGAAATCGCAAGGAGCGAGTTCTGGGGAATACGGGGGATGTGGCAGAACTGTGGTTCCGTGTTTAGCAAGGGCTTATTTCACCATCAGGGATCGGTACGCCGGGACATTGTCATGCAACAACATCCAGATGTTGGGTTTCCAAACGTGTGGACGTTTTCCACGGATTGCCTCCCGGAGACGACGAAGAACCTGTACATATCATTTGTTGACGATGTTACCTTGTGTTTGGCGCAGCTTGTCCTTTCTGGACCTTGCGCCAACAAACTTCAACCAACCAAACAACTACTGCTCCTACCCGTTGGATGTTCGCCTCTGTTTCTGGGGTCACTGGCAATCCACTTCACGGATCATTTGCAACAGCGTCTCTCCCATTTTTAAACAAGCGGTACCATTTGAAAACTTTCGATCTGCACATACCTTCGTCTCGATAAGCTTTTTGCATTAACCGTAACGATTCTGCAGTGGTTTTTCCTAATTTGTAGCAGAATTTAATATCGAACGTTGTTCTAAAAAGGACATTTTGCTACATCGACATCATAGGCTGACAGTCTGCAGCCAAATGGTGAGCTGCGCGCCTTTGCATATATGCAAAGTGTCATGGGACGTCTCACGCGTACGCAGATAACCAGAATTGCAAACCACATCGTTATTTCGGTTCCCCCATACACCGGGCATGAGGGGGGGGGGAGAGTAGTCCCCGAATTTATTGACTATACTGGTATATAAAACAGTTCCGTAACTGACTGACTCACTGACATACAACTAACTGTGACTCACTGACATACAATGCACAGACCAAACCGCTGGACCTAAAGGTCTGAAATTTTGCATGGCGATTTTTCTTATGGGGTAGGAGTGCACTAAGAAAGATTTTTGAAAAATTCTTCTTAGATATTTTTAAATTAAATTTTTAAGCTGTTTTTGTAACTTTTTTTTAAAGTTTTATTTAAAATAATACTCTGAGGGTTATAAAATTTATATCACGAGAAAGATCATGAAAATTCCTTTAAAATGAAATATTTTTCGAATCGTTACCTCGATTTTCTGATTTTTGGTGAATTTTTAAAGATTCATTTTTAGAATTTAATTTATTAAATGCTGATTACGTGGTTTCTTTTCTTTTTGTAATACTTTAAATTAATTTATCATCACGTGCATAAGAACTAAATAGACAAAAAATATTCTTTTTCTTTCTAAAGCAGCAGACGATTGGATATTATCAAAAAAAAATTAAACATCCCTTACGATTTTTTTATAAATATATATATATATATATATATATATATATATATATATATATATATATATATATTACATCATTTGTATACATTGATTGTCGAATTTATTATAAATATATATATTTATTTTTTTTTGGCATTAATTGCATGCATTGACCATTGTATGACCAAGTTCGGGTTTTTAGCTAGTATTTATATAAAAATGATGGTGCACTTTTGATTAGATGATCTGAGATTATAACCCTGGCTCGCCGACTCCCTCGTAAATATTACTGCAAAATAATGGCATTTTGAATTCTGTACGTGTTTGGCTTTGGAACTGATGAGTAACTTAACACTGGTTATACGAAATGTTGCCAACACATTGCTTTCGATGCATATCGGCCTGGCAGGTTTAATCAGCAAGAATTTCTGCAAATTTTTGCGAAAAGCTGTAACTTCCTACCATGGCCAGGGTGTTGTTCAAACGTTCATGATAATGTTACAAGCAATATATGTAGAAAATGTTGCAGGCTAATTCCTTTCGATCAGTGTTGATCTTGGAAGTTCTAACAGGAACTACTTTGCGGAAAGAAATAACTTGAATCTCATACTATGATCGCAGAACTGTTTAAACGTTCTTGATAATGTTACAAGCAATATATGTAGAAAGTTGGGATATACGGCGTGCAGGGCCCGACTTTGACCCAATGGGGCCCTGGGCAAAGCAGACTTTGGGGGCCCCCTCCAAGGACAGATCCAGAGGGAGGCCATTTCCCCCCCCTTCCAGGAGTAGATTTCCACATAAACACGTGGGACACTCACCAAGGCCCCCCCCCATAAATTCAGACCGGAAAATCAAAAAAATTCGACCAACAAGTCAAACATTTGAAAAATGATAATAACAATAATAACAATAATAATAATAATAATGTGTTAATTAATTTACTTTTAATGCCAATAAATAAATTCAGGAAATTTATTTTTTGAAATGAATATAGTGGGTGCACTGTGCCCCACCCAGGATATTTTTCTGTATCCGCCACTGCCCCCCTTTACTGAATTAACCTAAAACCAAATTTTCAAAAATATGTACAACTTAATACTAAATTAAGGGGCCCCATAAATTTGGGGCCCTGGGCAAGTGCCCCACTTGCCCATGCGGAAATCTGGGCCTGACGGCGTGTACGTTTGCTATTCTAAAGATGAACCCTCTGACCGCGTGCAACGAGAGTGACAAAACATATATTCCTGATGATTTGTCGAATTTTGAAAGTGATATTAAATATCAATAAGATAGTGATAGTTGTCGTTTGGAACTATATAATAATAGAATAGTCGGTGTCTATTTAGGCTACCGAGAAATGCCATATTATCAAACGCTCAGAAATCAACGAGGAAAGTGTTTTTAGCAATTTTCAGACAACGATGTGGAATTCTGTTCTTTACAAACAGTAAAATTCAACACTAAAAGTAAAGCTTTTGGAGTTTCGTTTGCAAATGATCGAGCAAAATATCCAAAAGTATTCTGAAGTATATACGAGCGGTACGCCTGGAAGACCAAATTCTACTCTCAACCTTTTGAGATTGATAGAACGTCATTTTGCAAGCCAGATACTTCCTAATTCCATAAAGATAGAGCCTCGAACACAATGCGCTGTTTGTTGCTCCAAAAAACTGAAATTGGCAAAAAAAAAAAAAAAAAATTAAAAGAAATGCGAATTTGATGCAAAGAATGTGAAGTTGGACATGAACCGTGTTTTGAGATTTAGCGTATTAAATATAATTTTTAAGGTAATTTGTGTTGGTAAAAGTGTATTTTCTTCAGTAGATACATTTATTTTTCTATTTTATGTAATAAATAGGAATATAACTACAAATTAGACAAAAGAAATTTGGAGATTTCAATTCCATGTAAATATCGAAAAGAAATTTTGGGATTTTCCTTACCTTCAGTGATAAAATCTATCGCTTTTAAATGCTTCATTGTATAAGTTAGCACACTATAACGCTTTTGTTTCTGTACCGTTCTAGGCTTCATACACTGACAAAAACTGAGTAAAAACGTTTTCACTCATTTCGTTAAGTTCTACGTCTGGAGCACTTGAAAAAAAATGCAATACTCATTAAATGTATATATTTTTATTTCAAATGTGATATAAAATCATAAAAACAAATATAATTCTAGAAAATGTTTTGCAACATTTTAAAAAATAGGGGCGGTTTAATACATTTTTAGTAAGCCAGATGCCCTACACTCAATTCAACTAAATATATTTTTATTTCCTTTATATTACTGTGACATTTACCTGTACAATAAATTAAAATGTAACACAATTTTCAAAAGTCACTTATTATTATATGAAGAACAACACATATTAAAAAATATCTCTTTTTAATGTAGGGGATAAAATATATCGAAAAACACATATTTAAAATATCTCTTTTTAATGTAGGGAATAAAATATATCGAAAAACACATATTTAAAATATCTCTTTTTAATGTATATGAACTGTAAAATGATTAAATTAGCATATAAAGCTTAGCTTGTCTTTCCAAATCTTTAAAAATTTTATTGAAACATTGTTCTAACTTTTTAAGTAATCAGGTCTCTCGTATACAAAATTAACTGAAAACCTAGTTTTGTAGAAAATGCATTTAAAGATTTTACATCACTTCTGTTTTTACGTATCACTTCTGATCTATTAAATTGTCCATATCTTCTCTTCGAATAATCGTGCGAATAAAAGTAAGGCAGTTTTTGAACCCCCAAATGATTTCGTTTTCAAATGAAACAGACAAACAGATTTTCGAAATTTTTTACCAAAATGTCCATTTTAACGTAGGCAGATAAATATCTTAATATCAAAATGAATAAAGTGAAAATTTCAACTTCGAGAGAAAAACAATATTAATTTTGAATGATAGGTCATCTATTTCACGTTTTTAAATTTTGCGGTATTTCTTATTATGAGCTCCAAACTTAGCCATTTCATGATGTCTTTCACGATTTCCATCTCTTTTGAAGATGGAAAACGAGTTATAATTGCTGCTATTTCCAATGCTTTGACAGACTGACACATTTTGCTATCTCCAAAACTTCAAGCTTCTGTTAGCGGTTCTCTGAAAGACTGACAACTTATAAATTTGATAAGAGGTCTTACGATATTTCTTTGACTTCTATCAGAGATGTGAGTGAGAACTGCATCAACATCAAATTCTCTGACAGTTTTTGGATTTTAAGGACCTTTATTTTTGAGTCCTGCGACTTTTATGCACGATGCTTCGAAGCAGTTATAAACGTAATTATTCAATCAATTGTTGCTTTTAAGGAATTTTTACATTTGAGGCCTGCTTTTTATCATGAAAGATTCTTCAAACAGTGATCAACGTTATGGTGTAGGGGGAAGCTAGGCCGGTGAACAAGAAGGGAAATGAAAGTGGTAGTACAAAATAACACGTCAAAGATACAAACCCAGATACCATCAATAACCAAGGCAGATCACCATCTAGCTGAAAGGATAGGAAACGAGAAAAACTTGGGACTTCATTCCCAAAAGAACTAACACCACAAGTTAATGAGATAACAAAAATAGGATTTTATTGTAAACCAGTAATCCAAAGACTAAAATTTAGAGAATAACCTAAGCCGAAAATGGGGAAATAAATAATTAATTTACCAAATTAAATTAAAGAGAGAGAAGGATAAACTGATGAAAAACCATGTAGAAACTTGCAGCGTCTGTACCATTTCTTCACATGGCACTATGGCGGTCTCGAGCGATGATTTCCCTAATCAAAAAAACTCCGAAGAGCTGGGCGGGTCACATTCACGGACGACGTCTTAGGGTAGAAGTGAAGTTTTTCACCTCTGACCTCAACGGGTCAGAGTGCGCTGCTCAGAGCCTCGCATTCACAACCGCCGCGCAGGCTCTCCTATTCGCTCGCCTTTCTCCCATTGGTCAGAGCGACAACGATAGCACAGCCGTTGCCAAATCACCTGTGACCAGGGCGCCTTGAGAGCTGGCCACAGTGATTACTGTCGTTGACATCCTTTTGAGTTCATCCAGACCTCCAACGGGCTTGAGCATAACTCACATCACACTCCATATCACAATCGTAATTATCAAAGAAGTACTGAATGTTATTATTATTCGCTGTACGGAATTTGCTTCTTGCAGGTATGACGCCCAACCAGAGCTCAAGTTTTTCTTGCCGGTCAGACGGAGGAGCCTCGAACCCGAAGCTCTCTGGACAGGAAGGGACAGAGACGGTACTGGACAAGTGGAACAGCAACAGTCAATCGAACAGCAGCCACAAGTCTGTGCGATGACATCCCTCTCATTGGTGTTTTTTCATCTGTTCATCTTGAATGTTTGGACAGTCATCGCATAAATTTTTACATTCGTTGGATGTGTGCGAAACGCCCTGCCAAAACCGAATTTTTATTCTAGTCAATCAAATTATGTAAATTGCTATTATAAATAAATGTGTTTTAATTATGCTGGAGTTTCTTATTTCAAATGGACGGGTCACTGCACTGGAGAAGAAAAATGAAATATTGGAAAATGTAAAGACGACGACTGACTCGTAACGTAACATTGTAATGTAGATCTCGCCACAAGAATGCATACCCAATTTCTTCGCTAATGTTAATTTTGAATGCTCCACTCAAAAGGTGTTCCCCTTCAGCCCGTTCAATGTAACCTGCACTGACTCGTAATGTGACGGTGAAAGGCATTCGCGAAAGAAACGGCAGTCATTCGGAACAAGATTGCCCCACTCGAGCTCGACGTTCGATTCAGGCACTGTACCGTAGTCAATAAGAAGACCAGCCTCTCTCTTCAACTATTTACTACGACTCGTTAAACATACTACAACTGCTACATTTAAAGCAAGTATTACATCAAGTTAGAATATATAGTTAGATCATCATGTTGGCCTTTCGGGTTCCAAGATTTTTCGGCCTTCAAGGCCTCCGACCAAGAGAGCTCTCTCTCTGGCACTCCAAAACAGATCTCAGCCTCGTGGACTCTTACCGTCTACTTTATACTGTCGGCGAATTCAAGGAGATTTCTCTGGCGTTTGAAGTGCTGGTAAGTGTTCGAAGTTTATGAGATTCCAGCCGTCACTATAGTGCCAAAATCTAAAGAGCCCTCGAAACACTCTGAGATTTATACTTTCTATAACGTCAAAATCCGCACATTACAAGAACTTTATGGCCTCTTATCCGAGAGTTCATGAGACCATTCAGATCAACAGCTCGCAGAGAGATGACGTGTTGAGGGGTAGGAAAGGGGCATCACATACTTATATAAGTAATAATTACGTGTAATAATTGAGACAATGTCACAGCACTGACGACTGAATGCTGGTGTTACATTACATCATTTTGTTACAAGCCAGTCTTTAAGATTCTGTTTCGGGTAACCCTCTTTTCCATCTCAAACTCGTCACAAATGCGACTTTCTGAACAACGAACAGCCCGGAAGTGGGTCTGGCCCGTGGTTTCTTAACCCGTGGTCCATAAACCATTTGGAGGGTCGGTGAATCCTTTTCAAGGGCGCCGCGGACTAGGAGGAGCGTTCTACTTCAGGAACTCGTTCACGCAGCAAAACACAAATTCAATTACTTTTATTTGAAATTAAAATGGATGCATGCATTACATTTGAAATTTAAAAGAAAAGAAGCAGAAGCGTTTGAATTTGAATTCAATGAGATGTAAAAATGTCCAGTAGTCTTTCGATAAGTAATACGTCATTAAAGTATAAAAACATTATTAAATCCTAAATTTGTTTTTGTAATACATTGATATGTTTTGAAATTCTTTGTATTTTATTTTATGCATATCCTTCTATTCTAACCCCCCAGGGGGTTTACCTTCTTTAGGTAAACACGGGTGTTGCAATCCCGAGGTACTCAGCGAACTATCTCTCCTTTCCTTTTTCTTCTCCCCTCTTCCTTCTACTTTTTTTCTTTTTTTCTCCCTGGTTGATGTTACCTGTTCGGAGGTGAGGGCTCCCCATCAGATGCTGTTTCCAGTCTGTTGTTTCTAGCATCTAATAATGACTAAACTGCCCACGTGTTTACCGTGCGTGGAAATCCGTGTTCCGGGAAATGTGGAACCTGGTAGTTCAGGGGTTTTATTCTTCGCCATAATGTGGGATTTAGTAAGGTAACTCTCTAACACACTGCTTTGGCCCTTACTTCAGGAAAACGAGTATAATCATCGTTTTTATCATCTTTATAATCATCGTTTTCATCACTTTTATACATCGTTTTTGTAATCTCTATATATCATCGTTGTCAACTCCATTTTTATGTAAATCTTCTCACTTTTGCATGTCCTGTTATCATCGAAAAGAGTTGGAATCATATTTGTAATGTATGTTGTAACTTTTATGTATGTTCTTTCTTCAGCTCTAGTCATG
>OU015500.1:144991373-145021373 GCA_907164885.2 Dolomedes plantarius | reverse complement strand
ACATCAATTCGCGTGTGATAATCACAATTTAAGAACTTCCCTCATTATTTCGAAAAGTAAGATTTTTTTCATAAACAAGAAAATGTTTTTTTTGATAACTAGATCCTCCTCAACTATCCCAGAGGTCAATCTCCTCTAGCTGTCAAAAGATATGCCATCTAGTGATTTTGCTTTCTTTTTTTTTACCACAGGATTATGTTCCTCCATAACGGTTGTAAGGTATACATAATATTCGATTCACAAGAATCGAACTTTTGAGTGAATGAATTAAAGAAGCTGCTTGAGATCTGCTAATTTCGGCATACGCGCTTGGTATAAATACCAAGCAGCTTGATTAATACAGAGGTTGAAGAAGGTTTTGTTAAGGTTGATAGATAAGCGAGTTAAGGGAGCTACGAGGTATGCAGCTCCAGTACTATCCTGCGTTAGTGCTTAGGGGGCCCAAAGTTTACGTGGCAGAACTGCTGGTTTGACTCTCTGCTGGTTTGTGAGTTTGCAAAGTGTATTTCTATTGAATGTTAATATATATTCCGTACAAGTAGTACGTATGCTTATTGCTGTAAAAAAATAATTCTATATGTGCAACGAATTCAATAAACATTGTTTCACGTATAAACTGTGTTTGTATCAAATTCAAATAGAGTGCCCCTTAGTAAACTCTATACGGTGCTCCGGAAAGCAAAATTTCAGACGCTAAAACCGTCCGTCCGTACCTCGCGAGTTATAATTTTGGCAGCGCACCAAACCCAGTCTGTATCGCTTGGATATTTTTGTCTGGTATACCTTCTATTAAGGTTATCAGTCCTTTACCTTTCTTTATCATTGACATACAGAAATGTTTCTAAGTTAAAGACTATTGACGTTAACAAATAAACAAGCAAAAAAAGCTTTGCCGTGGTAAAAAAAAAGTCAGACAACTTCCCAAATAGACTGACGACTTCGAAATTTGATGAGATTGTATAACGAAACTTTTGACTCCTATGAGAGATGCAATAATTGCTACTTTATCCAATTCTCTGTCAGTCTGACACATCTCCAACGAAAGTGCTCTCAAAACCTCCAATTTCTAGAAGAGGTTCTGTAAATCAATGGTCCCCAAACCCCGGTACCGGTCCGTGGATCAAATGGTACCTGGCTGCCCAAGGGACATTAAATTATGTCCATTTTATTTATTGTGGTGTATTTCTCTCGGGTTTGCGCGACTTTGTCGGGTTTGTGCTAATTTGTACTTTTGTAACAGAAGAAATCTTGTAACAATTTTAAATTAGTTTATTGCTTGTTAAACATTTCAAGATTATGAATTAAATTTGCAGTCATAAAATTGAAAATAAATGCTCTTTCCTGAAAGAAAGAAAAATATACGAAACAAATAAATAAATAAAACGATATTTTTATTGAACAATAAATAAAAGTAACGTCATTTATACATCAAAATTATGATAACTTCAATTATTAAATCAAAACAATCAAAAATATAAACAATCAACGTCCTCCCTCAGCACGCCGTGGTAAAATTATCAAACGTTGACCGGTCTGCGGCGATAGAAAGGTTGGGGAGCACTGCTCTAAATGACCGACGACTTGGAAATTTGATAAGATTCCTTCAGGCTGCTTAAGGTGTTCCAACCCAATTGCATTCGCTCACCCCAACTATGGAGAAAATGTGCCCAACGATTGTCGACTTAGATTGAAAGATTAAAAAAAATTCATGTAGACTCTTCTAACGAAACTACCGCGCGTTATTAACATACGATTACTTATCGTTGCTCACCTCTTTTGTATGTATATATGCATCTATATATATATATCTCTTTTGTATGTATATATGTATCTATATATATATGTATCTATATATATATCTATCTATATATATATATATATATATATCTATATCTATATATATATATATATATATATATATATATATGTATCTATATATATATATGTATCTATATATATTAGAACCTCCGCGCGTTATTAACGTACGATTACTTATCGTTGCTCACCTCTTTTGTATGTATATTTGTATCTATCTATATATATATATATATATATATATATATATATCTTTTGTATGTACACTCATGGACAAAAAAATTAGCGCACCAAGAAATAATTGCGGGATCGTAACGAAACTTGCAATGAAGGTTCATGTCGGGGAGATATGCAAATGATTAGAAATACAGCGTGATTGCGCATTACGTATAGCCGGTAGAGGGCGTTGAACATCGTACTCTGTGGAGTATAAAACAGGTACCCAAAGCTTGTTTGAGTGTGCTGAATCATTTACAAAGGAATAGCTGAGATAGACATGCCATTATGCCGTGTTCGAAGACAATATAAGCAGTTGTCGCAGTTTGAGAGGGGGAGAATCGTCGGGATGATGGAAGCTGGGTGGTCAGCTAGGCGAGTAGCTCGTCAATTAGGCCGCTCTGATTGTGTTGTGAGGAGGTGTTGGGACCAGTGCACCCGAGAGATGTCATGTACACGAAGACCAGGCTCAGGACGCCCTCCACAGACCAGTCGTCGAGAAGAACGCCACATCGTAAGAAATGCACGCGTACAGCCAACTGCTTCATCAGCCGCCCTCCAGGCACAGGTAGCACCTTCACTAGGGGCCTCTGCGTCTTCTCGAACCATACGAAGGCGCCTGGCTGAAGGACAGTTGGTATCGCGGCGCCCATTACGTGTGCTGCCCTTGACGCCCACCCATCGACGCCTCCTTTTGGAGTTTTGCCGCGCACGAGGAAACTGGACTGCAACGGAATGGAACCAGGTCGTCTTTAGCGACGAATCCAGATTCAATCTCGGCAGTGATGACAATCGTGTTCGTGTGTGGAGAGCCCGTGGTGAACGCTTCAATCCTGCCTTTTCTGTACAGCGACACATCGCTCCCACAGCTGGTGTGATGGTATGAGGTGCCATTGACTACAATACACGGTCACTTCTAGTATTGTTCCGTGGCACCATGACAGCCCAGCGGTATGTTCATGAAATCCTGCAACCACATGTGTTGCCACTCATGCAACGGCTCCCAGGAGCCATTTTTCAACAAGACAATCCTCGGCCTCATACGGCAAGGGTGTCACAAGACTGTCTCCGCACTGTTACTACCCTTCCTTGGCCTGCCCGAACCACAGATTTGTCTCCAATCGAGCATATCTGGGATCATTTGGGACGACGAGTTGGGCATCCCACGAGTTTGAACGAACTAGAGGCAAGGTTACAGCAAATATGGAACGAAATGTCTCAAGACATCATACAGAACTTGTATGACTCAATGCCCGATCGTATCGCATCGTGCATTCGCACTAGAGGGTGTCCAACGGAGTATTAACTCCTCCGTTCTTTTGCTTTTTTCTCTGAAATAAATTATCCTTTTTCTTTTATTTTCTTATCATTTACTTATATCAAAGTAGTCATTACGTATGTAAAATTTCGTTTCATTTTGACTACTCCTTCTTGGTGCGCTAATTTTTTTGTCCATGAGTGTATATATGTATGTATATATATGTATCTATATATATCTATATATATGTATGTATATATATGTACGTATGTATATATATATATACATATATGTATGTCAAAATTTTGACGCATCTTGGTGCTTTTCTGTTTAACTTGAGCAAGCGATAGACTGGGTTCGGTGCGCTGCCAAACTTATAACTCGCGAGGACGGATGGACGTACATATTGGCGTCTGAAATTTTCCTTTCCGCAGGACCGTTATGGAGGAACGTAATCCTATGCTATAAAAAAAACTGTACTCCGTTATAGATAAAGAAATTTTACAGCTCGGGGCATTTTTCAATTTTTTAAATGCAAATAATATTTTAAAATTCGGGGAAAAATCTGGTCTAGTGCGTTTAAAACACTCGTCCATTCTTTTGATGGGCGCAATTTATAAAATGAATCCCGTTAAGAGGTGCACAGAAGTTCGGGCTATCTGCAAATACCATTTTGATTGGATGATAAGCCTTTATGGAGCTATCAATAGTAGACACAGTTTTTCATAGGTTAACATGGAGGTGAACGAATCCAATAGGGTTAGTACACAGCATCCTTAAGATCCACTTTTGACTTCTATGAGAGATAAAGGTGAGAGCTGCACCAACATTTACGGCTGTGATTTTTTTTAAATTTATGCAACGTTTTAGTTTTGAGCTCTCCGACTTTCATGTATGATACTTAAAGAAAAGGAAGGCTCCCTCTTCCCCAGAAGCACATTAACACTAGAACGCCCACAACCTCCATCCCCCTAGAAATCCCGACGGAGTCATTTCTACTCCTATTGGATTTATAAGGTAAAAGCATACACGACCGTACAATAATGGATGCAATCTTCAATTAAAACGTTTGAATGTGTATTTAAGAATAATGGATACACAATTAACTACAAAGAAAAGATAACTAAATGTACAATTATAAGAAAAATTAATATAAGCCATGCTTTTTCACAAAATACATATACTTACAGTTCTTTTTAAACTAAAGTTCAGGAAGGCAGATTTTGCAGGTATATTCTGTCTTGGCATAACATTTTCCACATACCATTTTCTTGCAGGAAATATAATTGTTGGTAGTCATGTTACTATTACAAATTTTTATTTCACATTTCCTCCTCTTTTTACCTGATCTCTCTGATGAATCCGCTGTACTTTTTTTCTTTTTGTTTATTTGGAAGGCGCATGTAATTTTAGCGCATTTCATCAGCTAAAATTTGGATGAATGTTTTTATAGATGAATGTTTTTATAATTTTTTTCCCAGTAATTTCTTTAAAATGAATCCAGGCATTTATGGTAGCGAAATCTAACATATTATAAAGAGTATGAACAGACCACCTTCTAGATGGTGCTTTTACAGAGTACTTTCTGGCCATCTGATCAATTATATCAACAGCATATTTGGTTGCATTATAAAAACTAAATGTTTCTGGGGTTTTCTTTTCATTATTATTTATTTCTAGTGATGCATGAACCGTACTCAAGACCATAACGTTTTCTTTCTCTTTCCTTGATATACTGTAAGAGTAGCATCTATTTCACCATGTTTCAGGATATTAGATTTATACAGTTCCTCTCGGGAATCTTTCATGGACTTTGGGATTTCACTTCTTGCCATGCTGACAGTCCCTACCAAGCTTGTTCACTTCTTCTGCAATTCTATAGCTAAATGAATGGACGGAAAAAAGTTATCAACTGTGACATTTAGACCTTTGCTTAGAAAAGGTTTCATCAGTCTCATAAAACGTATTCAGATAATCTTCGATTGGATGGCAGCTCTTCATTTTTTCCTAGATAAGGGAAGGCATTCAGGAGGTATTTCGTTCTTACATCGACAGCCAGCCAAAACTTTTGTCCATATTTATCATGTTTTGAAGGTATAAATTGAGTAAAAGGGCATCGTGTCTTACTTGGAAGCAGTCGTTCGTCTATAGTTATGTTTTCCCCTGGTTTGAAGCAAGAAATGCAATTTTCAATGAAACGATTCCAAAGTTGTCTGTTTTTAAATGTGTCGACCATGTAGATTTCAAATCAAATCGTAAAAATCGAAGAATTTCACAAAACGTGTTTCCTCCCATAGTTTCCGTACAAAAATTCAGGCCCCAAGTATTAGACCACAGAGAATGAATTTCAATTCCTTTTGCACCACTCACGCCACGAGCGTATAGTATTCCAATAAATGCAAGTAACTCATCTATTGGAAGAGACCAAGTGTCATTCTGAAGCACTCGTTTTGTCTCTGCTTCCGTACATTTCTTTATATTGTTCAAAATTGTGCTGTCTATAAATGAAAACCAAGCACTCAACACGCTATCAACCTTCACGTTTCTTTTGGCGTGATTTGTTGGTCCACTATCTTGCCGTATGATATTTTGTTTTGGAAACCTTCCAGGCTTTTTTCCACTTTAATATATTTCTCATTCTGTACCATCAGGAGCAATTAAGACTCCCGTATTACTATTTTTGTAGTTTCTTTATTCACACTTTCATCAGAATCAGATGAATAGTCATTTTTATTTTCACAATTGACAGATTCAAAATCCTCGTTTTCAATGTCTGACAGCTCACTCCCTTCAGATTCATTATCTGAGAGCTCTCGTGGAAGAACTGCTATTTCCTCAGGGAATAATCCTTTTTTACGAGCCATTTTCCACAAAATATGAAACAAAACTGAGTAGTACAATAGCTTCTAAAAAGTAGAACAAAAGCAGAAACGAAATAACGGTGAAATGAGTCCTTCAAAGAAGGAAGCATTTGAACCGCAGGTGCAAAGAACTGACCATATTTTCAATAGGGTAGGTGGGGGCAAAGGTTCGCATGGGGCAAAGGTTCGCACATACATTTTAAAATGACCGGGAAGAGTTTTAGGAAGAATAGGGTAGGCAATGCATTCCTTTACTTCCAGTCAGTTGCCTCGTAAAAAAATATTGGAGTTAAGGCCCCCTTTTGCAGAGAAAATGAGGTAAGTTTATTTTCGTCTCTTTTAATGTAATTTTTTGCAACTTTTGAGTAATTTTGAGCATCACTCAAACTCACGAACTGTTTTGGGCTTATTTTCGCATGTTAGGGTGGTAAATAACCTTTCAAATCCTACCTTAAGTTTTGGGTTAACTCAAATACAGTGGAGTCCATTCTGCAGAAACAGAACCAGCACGAAATGGGGTAAAGGTTTGCAGGAGTCATGGGGTAAAGGTTCGCAGTGCAAACCTTTGCCCCATCTGCAAACCTTTGCCGCTCTAACTATTAACATTTGTTTCATGTCCTCTTTTCATTAGGAATCCTTATTAACAACGTCTTTTATTATTAATGGAAAGTCACATTTTCGTAATTTGAAAAAAAAATTATGGTTTTTGATAAAAACTGCCTGATAAAAATTTTTTGATAAAATTTTTTTGTAAAATGCTTGAAAATCCATAAATTAAAAATAAAATAAATTAGTACAACACAAAAATTAAAATAGCTCTGAACAAAGACCTATTTTACAAGATAAAGGAATTAAATGTTGTTACAAGACATTATAAGCTTCGAAGGTCTGGTTAGGGAAAAAAAAAACTCTAAATGAGTAATTTCCAGATTTGCAAGTCTTTGAAAGGCTCCTTGCGTCACAATTTTTGACGAAATTTTATAAAATTTATTACAAAGACTCCTCTTATACATTAAAATAAAGTTATGTATCCATTTCAGGTTTAGACATCATTCAGATTATCAAAGTTTAACTTAAGCGTGGAAAAGTATAAAAATTTTACGAGAATTCAGAGTACAAGCATAAAAATATTTCCTACAAATTAATTGTTCAACGAAAGCACAAATCAAAACATAACCCTGATCAAAATGTATAAGCAATCTAAATGCAAAATTAAGGATAAGGTTAAAAATTGGATCGCAAGGAGCATTTTAAAAAATATAATAAATTTTTTAAATATAAAAAATAAAATTTTAAATATTTATAAAATTTTATAAGGTGTTTGAAATAGTTTTACTTTAATGAATATTTATGCCCAATTTCATATCTCTGAAGTAAAAATTTCAAAAATTGCTTTGTAATGTCCCCCATCCCCTTCATTTGCTTAATTTTTACGGGTTTTAAAAGAATGAGTAAAGCCTAAGATATAATACAGCGATAGTGTTAATAGTTGATATTTTAATTGGAAGTTCTTTAGTTTAAGAAAAAAATTATTGAGATTAACCCCTTTTCATTTTGTGAATTTCTTTGTTAGATTCAACTTTCTGTGTTAATAGTTGATATATCATTTTGAAGTTATTTAGTTTAAGAAAACATTTATTGAGATTAACCTGTTCAATTTGTGATTTTCTATATATGTAACACCTTTAAAAAGATTACAAAATGTGAAATAAAATTATTTAGACAACTCTTTTTGTGATTTTCGATGCCTATCCAGTAAGAAACCAACGAGTGGGGTAAAGGTTTGCAGTGCGAACCTTTGCCCCACCGATTGGGGCAAAGGTTCGCAAACAGGTCTTTTGGTAAAATTAAAAATTTGGTGACTAAATATTTCGGGAAAAAAATCATTATTTTATAGAAGGTAGAGGGGATACCCAACTACAATACAAGTGACTTTTTGGGGCGATAGGATCTAACGGAGGCCCGTAAGAAACCCAAAACTCAAAACTGCAAACCTTTGCCCCCACCTACCCTATAGGGGTGGACAGGGGAAGGGTATGATAACTGATAAGTCATTGTTTGGAAAAACAAGTATAGTCGAAGGTCATGGCCCTGAAACAGGGAAGGAAACGATAAAATTTCGCTTTTTTTCTTTTCGGAGTCGATACGACTCCGTTGGGCTTTCTAGGGGTATGGGCCTGCAAATATTTTACTAATTAAATTAAATATTTCTGGTTTCCTCAAGTCATAGACATTTTTATTTCGTTAAAAGTCACAGAAGGAAAACAACTGAAATGAAAAATTGTGAACGATATCAGTGTTTTTGTAGCGTGAGGAGTCAAAAGGACTCCGTCGGGAATTCTAGTGTCTAGTCTTTCACCAACTCACGTTACCTGAGTAATGCGTTATGCCCTCATAGGGGACTGAGCCTAACCCCTTCGACGAAGCGTAAAAAAATACGCTTCCACAATTCCACAATAAATTAAAAAGGATGGCTACATATTTCGAACTGCTTTATAGGTCACCGTTACATCAAAGAGCATTAGGTGCGATTATGCCTAAGAACCATTCACACATGCATTTCTCACATGCAATTGTTCATACACATGCATTCACACATGCAATTGTTCATAACTGGATGATCGTGGGAGTTTTCCACAAGTTTTCCGTTAGTCATACCCTTTAGTGATGTAGACTTACTTAAGTAAAGTGCTTGAAAGAAGTCTTTCGCATCCATATGTCACCATAATCTATGATTACTCATGCACAATTGTTCTAAAACCCTGTAAAGAACTTACAGAAGATAAAACTGTTCTAATTCTGATCACGAAACAAATATGGTAGTGGCAAAGAAAGCCGTATCATATACGGCCTTCGTTGCCCCAAAAATCTGAATTGATGTTTGAAAAAATACAGCATTAAACTAAATACCAATTTTTTTACAAAAATATTACTCTTCTTATTTCTTACGTTCATTAGACCAAACAACCGAATGAACACCGTTTCACTTTGACGTTACAGGGATTTAAAAACCTCCATACGACATGTGTAAACTAGATTCTGAACTTTTGCGGAGGGATTATTTTTAATCTTGTAAGTAGATATTTTCTTCTTGGATCTCTGAAAACTCTGTTCGGATAATGTTGATAAAGTGTGACCTGTAAATGTTATTTATAACAGGCTACAGAATAAAGAGTGTTTACTTTTTTGTAACATTAAAATTTATATGCCATAAACATATAACTCAAAAGTTTCTTTTGAGTTATATGGTTATGGCATATAAATACAATCGTTTCGGTTGTATTATTACTATTTCTTTTTAGGCCATCTCTTCCCCGTCATCTTAATTTTTAAAGCATCGGCCTTTATTCCTGACAAATCATATCTGTCAGAAATAAGCTAGAATTGAGACTAAATCATTTTAAACTGCTATCCATGTAAAAAATGTTCTGTCTGGCTTTTTCTTCTATTGAACGCGGCACGTACATTTTTCCTGAGCACATTAACCGAGTCACACCAAAATTTTGTTGGTTATTTTATTATGGGAGCTCCATGCAGATCAGGGGTTCTCCACTTATGGGGGTTACACCCTCCCCTGGGGTGGCGTGAGTGATATAACGGGGGGCTGCGAAGGGTTAGCAAACAATATGTGTAGAATGTATTTTACGGCCACTTAGTTGTATTACTCTGTACACACACACACACACACACACATATATATATGTGTGTATGTATGTATATGTATGTATGTATATATCATGAAGCTACAGAAGGAGGAGCAGCTCAGTGTTAAAAATGTGTCTCCCTTTTTGTCGCCGCCACTAGAGGGCGCTCGCGTGCACTAGCGGGCGGCTTAGACACGGACAACCATACACTTTAATATGGATTTTTCGTATTTTTCCTAGCGAAAACAACTTGTTTTATTTTAGTGCGTATTTAATATGAATTTATTTATTCAATTTAACAATTTTTTATTTTCATTCAAAATCTTTATTTCAAGTGTTTTTTTTGTTACAATTCAATAAAATTCTTAAAGGAAATGAGTAAATAAGCTTTTTCAGAATAATTGTGTATTGGTTTCAGAATAAATTAGTTCAGAATTTTGTAATAATTTAATAATTAAGGAAATGAAATTACAGAAAAGAATTGTGAAGAAAGTTTTTATCATTGTTCATAATCTCTTATGGAAAAAAATGTGAGAAATAATACTGATTAACCAAAACACACACACACACATAGTAGAAAAGCAACATTTTCTATCAATCACAAATAAATTCTTATCAGGACTAATAAAATAGGAAGTCAATGCAGTATTTAATCAGACAATACTTTAAAATATCTTCCTTTGGAAAAAAAATCAGTCAAAGCATCTCAGATTACACTTTTTAAAACCGGAGGTATAATCGTCAAGTTGGTAAATTACTGAATACAAATTTTTTCAGCGAATTAAAAAGAAAAAAACAAATAACTTTGACAAGGACAAATCAGCTATATTTTTGAATTTTCACAAAGTACGCATTTTATTGCATAAGCAGATTTTGTGCGGAGATTTTGCATAAGCATTTATAGTAACAACATTGCTTATCATACAATGAAAACTTATTTACTAAGGGGTGTGGTCACTTTTACGTACCTTTAAAAGTATCATTTTTAGACCAATGTTCGATTGTATTTACTACTCATGATTTAATCTTGATTTATATGAAATATTTTGAGTAACTGCCTATAATATTGTTTATTATAGATGCAATTTTTCAAGGTAATTAATAAAAATGACTTTTTATGCATAAAAAGTGATTTTTTTTTAAAAATCGAGCATTTTGCAGTTAACTACTGTGCGCATTCTGTCAAAATAAATTATTAAGGTACATTAATAATTTTTTACTATATGTGATTACAATACTTCAGGCAACAATATCCAGCAACATTATTCTAAGATATATTAAAATCTTTTAGTGCGTGCTATTTTTAATTAGAAATTTCAAAAATGACTGAGTAAAAGCTTATAAAAAATTTTTTAAAATTAAAATATATTAAGGTTCAAAAATTTTGGTAGATTTTGTTGCCTAAAGTGTTGTAATCACATATAGTAAGCAATTATTAATGTAACTTAATAATTTATTTTGATAGAATGCGCACAGCAATTGACTGCAAAATGCTCGATTTAAAAAAAATATTCACTTTTTATGCATAAAAAATCATTTTATTTTTCTATTAATTACCTTGAAATATTGCATATATAATAAACAGTATTATAGGCAGTTACTCAAAAAATTTCTTGTAAATCAAGCAAAAATCATGAGTAGTACATACAATCCAGCATAGGTCCAAAAATGATACTTTTAAAGGTACTTAAAAGTAACCACTCCCCTTAAGGGGAGTGGTCACTTTTACGTACTTAACTAACTTACGTAATTTAACTAAACTTAATAGTGATTAAATTCAATATTATGGTTATTTCCAGCAGAACTTAAGATGTCTTAACTTTGCGTTCACTTAAAACACAACAGCTGTACTTTTCTCTCATTATTATACATCTTATATTAACACAAAACAATAGTAATGTTCTTACCTTAGGAGCAGCAAATATACTAGGATTTCTCTGTGCAGTTTCTTTATTTATTTTTAAGGCTGATCTATAGCCAGTAGAATACCCGGAGCAAAACACGTGTTTGGCAGATTTCTGCACACAGAATAAATTTTAAAATTTATAAAACAACTTTCAACACCACGCCGTATAACTCAATGTAAAATAGTCACTTCGCTTGCATGTCGCGCCCTCTACCGGTGAGCGACAACAATCGGTTCATTTTTCGAAAAATTCCCCATTGAAGCTTACGCTCCTTCTGTAGCTTCATGATTAGAACGCACGAAAACGTTATTCGTGGGTTGCCGCCATTCTCACAGAGATGACCAACGGAGTGATGGAAAACTTTGGAGAACGGCTTCTGCCGTGTATCGCCCATAACGCGCGCCACCTGAGTAGGGTTGCTAACTAATTCTGTGACGATTCCGGGTCAAATAGCTCAAAACTGAACATCATCATCATTATCAGTCAGCCATTACCTAGTTTTCCGAGGAAAGTTTTTATGCATGAAAAAATTAAAACAGTTTTTTTTAATTTATTTTTTATATTTTTTATTCTAACTATTATAAAATTAAGTTTCTATGCATAAAATTTATATATATATATATATATTTATATATATATGTGTGTGTGTGTGTGTGTATATATATATATTAATTATATAATAATAATAATAAAAATAAAATATGAAATCTTATAATAACAAATTTAACGTTATACTTTTATGAGTTTTTCCAATAATATTTTCTGTCACTTTTTGCTGCAATCAACAATTCTTTCGCAAGTGGGTCCGTATTTAAAAAGTTCGCAAATTCTGCACATGATTCACTATTAAGTCGCATTTGCAATTCCTCCTTCACTAAGTCGATATTCATGTTATTCCTGGCCTTTATCCACACACCGTTTATGTGACGTTCACGCTACCTGTTGGACTACTACGACGTCACAACGTTCAACGGATTTACACGATGTCAACTTCAATTATTATTGTTTTTTAATTGAAATAGTTTCCTCTAAATTCCGGGACAATTTAGCATTCATCCGGGATCAGAGACAGCGATTCCAATTCCGGGATATTCCCGGCCAATCCGGGAGAGTTGGCAACCCTACACCTGAGCGGTGTCATTTTCAAAACTTTAAGGGGAAAAACAAACTAGATTATAAGCAGGGCTTGATTTGAGGTTGAACGCGCCTGAACGGCGTTCCATTGCCTCTCTTTAGAAAAAAAAAAACACGAGAGTTAGAAATATTTATTTAACCACATATTACTTAACGAGGAAACTTGCTTCCAAGTTCAAATTCAATGAAAGGCAAACAATTGCAGGATTCCCAGAGTAACTCCACTCCAGAGAGTTCCCGGAAAGTCTCACCCCGTCGAAACAGTCATTCAATTCGATAGCCAGATCGTCGAGTGAATATGAAAGAGGATTCTCACAGATGAACCTCACTATCACACCACTGACATCCTCATGGAATACTGCAACAGTTTCTGGCCTGTTGTTTGTAAAGATCAACGGACCTCCTCTTCGGCTCTTTAACCCAGCTAAGTATGTCGACTCTTGGCTTGTGCCTGGACACCATTCAGCATTAGCCGTAAAGAGTAAGGAGAGGTCAAGAGACAAGAAGTATGATGAAAACATGTTGAAGTTTTGGACAATCTTTTAGGATGGGCAGACAACTTACTTCACCACAACACAGTTTTGTACTTGTTTTGCAAAATAAAATTTGGAATTAAATAAAATGTTCCAGTTTTTGTATCGTCAAAGATTTCTTTATTTCAGGCCAATAATTTGGAATATCCCCCCACTCACCCCGGAAGGTTACAGTTCCGGAACCACTATTCTTAGAAATCGAGCACTGATTATAAGTACATTTCGAAAATATAAACTTTTTTTTCAGTTGTTTCGTTTGCTTTTATAACCCTTTGAAATGCGAGAGTCTATTCTGCCGCACCCGGTGCATAAAGTCAATTTTCTTATTTTTCTTCTAATTCTACACTTGAACTAGAATCGTTATCTCCCCCCCCCCTTTTTATACTCTCCTTTCTCCGTTACTTTCTTTCTCGTGACCTTTTACGATAACCATGCGACACAGTCAGAAACGCCTGTCATTTGCTCCGAACATGCAATGCAGTCTCCATTCACTTTCCTATAACGTCCTGCACCACGAACTTCACCAAATGTTCTCATTCAGAACAGAAAACGAATAAAATTTCCACTTACCCTTATTACAGAATTCATCCCCACTAAAATGCTAAAACTCTGATTTATTCCCGTGAATTGCAGACTGGAGCACCATCTGTTATCTCGAAAATTAATGAAAGTTGGGGGATCTGTTTTTGAATATCAATATACATATTTGCATTTAAGGTAAAACCTCGTTTATCCGGCCCTCCTTGATCCAGATCTCCGAATAATAAGGATCAGATTTGTAGACATTTTTATTTAATGTTCACATTAAGTAATATTTTTTTTTACTATGATAGCAAGAATGTCACTACAAGTACGCCAAATATTCGCTCTTTAGTTTGGTTCAATGGACAGTTCCTGCATATATTGTACTAGCTGAAAACCCGCGCTTCGCTACGGAGTACATTAAAATTAAATACAACTGTCAACGTATGCAATTTATGCCAAAAAATAAATATATATATTTATAATAAATGCGATGACCAATGTATACAATTGATGTAAAATATATATCTATATATATATTTATAAAAAAATCGTAAGGGATATGCATTTTTTTTTGGATAATATCCAATCGTCTGCTGCATTAGAAAGAGAAAAAAATATTATTTTTGTCTATTTAGTTGTTACGCACGTGACGATAAATTTATTGAAAGTACCAGAAAAAGAAATCACGTGATCAGCATTTAATAAATTAAATTCTAAAAATTAATCTTTAAAAATTCACCAAAAATCAGGAAATGGAGGTAAAAATTCGAAAAAAATTTCATTTTGAAGGAATTTTTATGATCTTTCTTGTGATGTAAATTTTATAACCCTCAACGTATTATTTTAAATGCAAACGTAAAAAAAGTTTAAAAAACAGCTTAAAAATTTAATTTTAAAAAATCTAAGAAGAATTTTTGAAAAATCTTTCTTAGTGCACCCCTACACTATTAGAAGAATCGCCATGCAAAATTTCAGCCCTTTAGGTCCAGCGGTTTGGTCTGTGCGTTGTATGTCAGTCAGTGAATGAATGAGTCAGTTACGGAACTGTTTTATATATATAGACAATAAATGATGGTAATAATATTATTTTTGTCGAGTTTAGGAAAGCTTTACTAGACTTATCATTTCTTTGCTAAGAAATTATGTAAAAAATTATTTTTATATTTTTTAATGTCTTGTAAACAATACTAGGCAATTTTGTTGCAAAATATAGTTGTTTATCGTAATAAACGGTAAGTTTGATTAGTTAAGGATTGGGTTTTGCTTATTACCCATACTATCCGAATTTTCAATTTTCCAGATTGCCTATGGCCCTAGTTAGTCCGGATAAACGAGGTTTTACTGTACTTTACCTTCAACGAAAAGCAGTTTTTAGATGTTACACCTCAAAAGGTCATAATTTTTTTCTGTATTATCTCTAGACTACAACATTCCTAATGAAGGAATTGAATTAGAATTGAATACTGCCTTGAGAAGGAATTAAACAAGCTGTAGGCTTTACAGCTTTTACTTAATTTAAATCGGTAACATTGAAATCCTTCCTCTCAAGGGGGACACAAAATTTTCAGAAAAATATTTCATTTTAAACAACATGCACTGTTTTTAAAATACAATAACACAAACAGCATGTTTCTAGGATAGTTGTATTGCCAGACACAATATTATAATGCTGTGTTATTTGTTCGTGACTGGCTGTGTACTTGGGCATAAGTGGATCTTTGTGTGTATATATATATATATATATATATATAGGTGGTTATCAAAATAATGGAAACACTAAGAAACATCATGAAAACCTTTACTAATACGGCGCAGGATCACCTTTGTCATGTAATACCACCTGATTCACCTTGGAATTGGATTATACAAGTCATGAATAGTGCTAAGAATATATTATACCATTCTCCAGGGAAAAATAATGAAAGTTCCTGTAGAGATGCTGCGGTGAATATCGATACCTGGCTCTATCCGCTTATACATATCACGGTGGTTGGATGATATATAGTCGGGGGGACTGTACAGGGCAAGATAAGATATTTGACTTCTTTTTCGTGTTCTGATCCGGATTATGCTGTTCAAACCAATAATTGATGGATTTAGCTGTATGTATAGGAGGATTATCGTCCTGGAGAACGCCATCTTCTGCCAGAAACAATGTTTGCACCATAGGATGGACTAGTACGCTAAAATTTTGACATATTCCTTTCCATTCAATCTCCCTTTTAGGGTTATAATAGGGCCTGAAGAAAACCATGAGATGGCATCCCAAACCCTCGTAGGTATACCTCCATGATTGGCAGTTGAGATGAGACAGCCAGCATCTTACGCTTGTGTAGGTGTTCTCCAGACATACCTACGTCTTGTTGCGAGGAACAATGTGAACAATGATTCGATGGACCAAATGCAGTTTTTCGACATATTACTCGACCAGGTTTTGCGCTCGTGGCACCATTGTGGACGATATATTGTACTGGCATCTATTACAAGTGGCTTGGGAATAGCTACTCCTCTGTAAATGCTTTGTTTGTGAAGTTCCCTACTACGTCTAATGGTTGACACCGGAACATGCAGATGCACATTGAGCTCTTCGGTCATTTTGGTTGCATTTGTTCTCTTTCTTCGTGTCCCAATCTGCTTCAATACCTCGTCCGTCTCTTTCACGCAGCTCTCCCTTTCGTCCACTATTCTGTTTGGCAAAGGATATTTTTCCGTGCACTCTGTAGGCTATCATGACTTTCGATACCATAGCTGGAAAAACACCCTTTAGCCTGTTGCAGTAACAGCTATAATTTAAACACTCTTCAACAATTTGCCCTTTACGCAAGGTCTGCAAGATTTCACATTTTACGCTGCCCCCCCCCAAAAAAAAGCACGATGCCCTTAGCTTCATTACTGCTACCTGACAGTAAAATAATACATACACTATATTATATGAAAAAATACCGGTGGCCAGACTCTTTTTTTTAAGGACTATGAAGCACATTCATAAACGCCACTAATATTGATAGGTTTTTCACCTATTTCGATAACCACCTGTATATATATATATATATATATATATATATATATATATATATATATATATATATATATATATATATATATATATATATATATACAGAGGCTGTTCACACATTTTTTAGACGATGTATATTGTATTCACAAAACTAAATTACATAAAATTCTTGTGTTTTAAATGTTCTATTTTTTTTATTAAAAAAAATACACATAAAATTTCCCGTGTACCACAAAGTATCACACGGGACTTACAGAGGTAAGTATAAAACACTAAGAAAACATAAGAAACAGACAAAATAAAACAAATAAAAGAAACTAAGAATAATTACAAATATTTACAATAAATTTACAAAATAAGCCGAAAGCACACTTCCCAGAAACGAGCAGAGAGAAATTGGGAGGCCAGTTAATATTTAAGTCCTTAAGAGCCAATTTAAAAATATTTCTCTCCCTGCGGTACTTCGAACACAAAAACAGAACATGTTCAGTATTTTCCTCGCCACCAACGCTGCAATCACAGGGGGTCGCCGAACACAATTTGAATCTACTCAAATAGCTCTTAAAATTCCCATGTCCTGTGAGGAACTGAGTCAATTTGTAGTTAGCAAAGAAGTGATGGCAAGAGAGTCTCATTCTAATGGACGGGAAAAATTTCTTGGTTAAACTACCATTATTTGAGCTGACGTATTCTTGGTTCCATGACTCCACCATACTCTCAAACATGACCTTCTTAAAAAAAGATTTGGGAATATTGACACTAATGTCAATTTCACGCCTTGTAGCGGACTTGGCAAGGAAGTCGGCTCGCTCGTTACCAAAGATACCAGTATGCCCACGAACAAAAGCAAAGAAAACAGAGACGTTTTTACTTTCAAGGGTTTTGAGTTGCCTTTGAATTTCGACGATAATGCTATTGGCAGAAGAAATATATTTTAAGGTCTCCAAGGATGAAAGTGAATCGGTACAAATGAGATAATCTTTGTCAGCACTATCTCGATTCATGATCCATTTAATGGCAAAGTTTAAACATAAAAGTTCAGCTATAAAAACAGTGCATTCATCTCGAATTCTAAATTGAAAATGCTCGAATTCAATGCAATTTTTGAAGGCAACAAAAGCGAAACCAACCTTGCCATCAATTTTACTGCCATCAGTATAGCAAGTAACAGGGAAATCACCTGCAGTTTTGTTGCAATAATTAATAACATTGATAGCCTTTCTCTCCGTGGGATGAGGAAGATCAGATGGAGGTAAAACATAATCGTAACCAGAAGTAGAAGAATTAGAGAAATTTTCTCTAAAAGCGATATTATGAAGAATGGCAGTGTCGATCGGAGGAAAACCAGAAATTGCATAAACAGATTCATAGCTTAAGGTGCGATATCCACATATGACTCGCAAGAGAATACGTCTTTGAATGCGTCGGAGATATTTACAATTAATCTTCTTCTTGAGCGCCATACCCCAAGCTCTAGAGCCGTACAAAATAAAAGGTTCAATGCCTTGCTTATAAATGAGCGAATGGACATCAAACCTGATGCCGTACGTATTACGTGCAATGCGACATAAACCACGTTGCAATTTGTCACACTTCTCTGAATTGTAAGATAGTTGTTTTTTCCAAGAAAACTTGCAGTCAAGAAGAACCCCAAGATATTTAAATTGCCCTACCACAGCCAAGGGAGTTCCGTCGAGAAACAGCTGGAATGCGTCATAAAGAACATTGCGTTTTTCAATAAACATGACTTTGGTTTTAGCAGAGTTAAATTCCAATTTAAAATATTTTGACCATTTGGTAGCAAGGTTCAAGGTTTCTTGAGCACAAAGGAAAGTCGCAGGAAGATCCCTACCCTGGAAACAAAATAGGAGGTCATCCGCAAAAGCAATAGTATCACAACAGGCAAATTTATTAAGCTTTATGAGGAGATCGTTAATAATCAAATTCCAAAAGGCAGGTCCAGAAACTGAGCCTTGAGGGCAACCCCTCTCAAGCCGATGGATAGTGGAAGCTGATCCCAGTCTCAATTTGGCTGACATCCCTTATTCTGAACTATCTTTCGACACCGCAATTTCCAGGATAATAATGCCTTTTGAAGTGTCAGAAGAGGTATTCTATCCTGAACAGCTTTCCAGAGTCCTGTAAGGGTTTTGGGACGACGTTTGGATAATTCAGATTTTAAAAGTCCGAAAGCACAAAAATCCATAGGTGATACATCGGGGGATTTAGTAGGGATATCAGTGAAAGGTATGGCCTCGATAGCAGTTTTTCGTTCCATTTCTTTTAGGAAATTTACAGTGGATTTTGATGTGTGACTGCTAGCTTTGTCCTGATGGAGTCTCACAGATTGATGGCACTGTGGGTAAAGCGATGGTATTTCATTCAGAAAAATTGGCGATAAAATATGTTCCTGATAGTATTTGGAGTTAATCTTGACATTTTTTCCCACTCTCTTTATTTTTAACTTGCCATTATAAGAAAAACCAGCAACAATCATGAATCCCCTAGAAAAACTTTCTTTCGATTCTTTGAACCATGCACTTAAATTTTTTTCTCACCTTTTATGATAATAAATGGCTCTTTTTTTGTTGTAATCATTTAAATACACCCATGATTCATCTATTGTGACAATTGTTTTCGATTTTTCTTTGGATAAGTGTTTCTCATATAGAATTCTGCAGCGTATCCTGCGTTCAGCGATATGATTTGGAAGAAGACGATGCACATTGCGTTTTTTCGCTCTCTTATGATTTCAATCAACGTTTATCATTTTGTTTACAGTGGACACCGAGCATTTTAATGATTTTGCAACTGTCCTTTGACTAGGAGGATTTTCTTTTAACATTAAACAACGTACCTTGGCAATAGTCGAAGATGTCCATTTTTTCCTTGGATACTTGTTTGGAATTTTTGTCCCACTTGAGGCTCCAATTTGACGTTTTTTTTCCTTTCTTGTTGACGATTTTACCTATCGACGCTTTAGATATCACAAAACCATGACTCTCACATCGTTTTTGGATAACGGAGTATGCATATTTCTCTTCGGAAAGAGCATAAATTGAGCCTTTGAACCACTGATTTGTTAAAAACTCCATTTTGAATAAAAAAAACTTTCAAGCCGCAGACGATAATTTTGACTTTTAAAAACATAGTACAATTGCAATTATTTCTTTTGCAGCAAACGATTTTTTATTACCGCTTACCAAAATCGTCTAAAAAATGTGCGAACAGCCTCTGTATAGGTTTAGTTCAAATGGGATAGAATATCATGAAAACAAATATCATTTTGGTAAAAATTTCATAAAATTTTAATTTGATAAAAATTTCACTTTAAAGTAGAGGGTATGTTTGATAAATTTTCAGTACAATAGCCGGAGACCCTACACACCATTCATTTCAATATATTTTCATTTCCTTTGTATTATAGACTACTGTGATATTTACCTGTGTTATGAATTAAAAATTTTAAAATATTTCCAAAAATCTCCCAAATATACCAAAAAAAGTTGCAAAAACACTGATTTTTTTTAATTATCTTTTCATCGGTACAGGTGCCTGTAAAATAATTCATTGAACACATACAGCTTAACTTTTAGGTCAAAATATAGTAAGTAATACGTAAAACGCTATCGCAAAATTTCATTGAAATATATTGAAAGCTTTTTAAACGATTAGCTTTCTCGTTTACAATAGTTAATGAAAAATGAGCTTTGTAAAAAATGCGTTTAAAGATGCTACTTCCGGTCCTTTAACATCGTTTTCATTTTATTAAACGGGCCATAAGTTCTCGGCCAATGATCGTAGGAATAAAAGTGCAGGTAACCCTCCTATAACACGGTACATAGGTTCATAGAAAATTTCATGTTGTGTGAAACCGTGTTATATGAGACCCAGTAACAGTTTAAAAAAGGGGGGTTACGTTCCGAAAACTTATTAAAAGCAAACTTATTTAAAATTCCATATTAGCAACTTAATTTTTATTAAAAATATAAATGTATGTTTAACACAAAACGAAAAGAAACAAAAAAATATTATTTCATTTAATGCGACCTTAATTTAATAAATGTCTTCCTCATCACTTCTTAGTACAATCAAACGAGAACGTTTTTTCGATGGAACGATATCACCTTCACTTTCAGAACCTTTTTCTTCATTTAGATTTCTTGCACCTTCTATCCTCTTTAAAAAGTCTGTAATTTTGGTTTGTTTGCTGGTTCTTACAAGGTCATTGTAGATATCGCAGTAAGGATATAGATAATTTTGCAGCTGCCTTTTGAATTTTCGGCTTCTTTTAGCGAAGGGTCTGCATTCAAGAAAAATGATTCAATATTTCCAGCTAACTTAGGCCTTCTTGTAATTTTATAGAGTTATAAATGAATAAATTATAGTTTGTTTATACATTTTCATGTAAAGCCACTATAGTTCATTATTCCTTCCCGTCATTATCTAAAGGTAATTTAGTTTTTAAATGTGTTAAAGAAAAATTATGTTATCTAGTGCTATAGAAGTACAGTGATGCACAATGGTTTTGGCAAATTTTTTATCGTGTTAGAGCGAAGCCGTGTTACATATTGCAGTGTTATACAAGGGTTCCCGCAATTTATCTTATCGTGTTAGAGCGAAGCCGTGTTGTAAGATGGCGTGCTGTAGGAGAGCTACCTGTAAAGCAGTTTTAGAATCCTAATAGTTTGGCCTTTGAAGTTGATCAATAAAAAAAAAATTATTTCGAAATTTTGCATCAATTCAACGTAGGCTTTACCTTAGCGTCAATCCTTACCTTGTTTGCATAAGGCTGACACGTATATAGGCCTTGTAGGACATCTTTTTATAGTTGCAAAGAGACCATCAGAAGTCTGAAACAGGAGAATATCATTCATAATTTTTGTAAATGCATTGGAGAAATATTTCAAATGACATTTTTGGATGATTTTATGTTAATATCATCACTTTTGTAACTTAGAAAAGCTGATAACTACAATAAACATTTCAATTTAGCAATACAAAATGTAAAAGCATTAATATCATTTTAAAATCTTGTATGTTAAACTATTAATAAAAGTGCAAGTATACCATCAATCAATCAATCTATATATATATATATATATATATATATATATATATATATATATATACAGTCGGACCTCTATGTAACGAACCTCTGTTTTGCGAATTTCTCTATTTTGCGAACTTTTCCTTGGAACCAAGAACGTTTTGCGAATTTCTTCGTAAAATAACCTCCAAATAGCGAAGTGCATTCTCTATTTAACGAACTTTTTCTTGCGATTCAATATTTTTTTCTCCATATTTCTCAAAATATTTCTTAAGATTTCAAACTAATTCTTTCTTTTAACACATTTAACACATTAACTTTCTTTTAACACATTCCGACGCGGATTACACTTTGAAGAAAATACGCCTGAAGGGGTTTTGGTTTGCATTGCAAAGATGCGAAACGTACGAGTATTATGAGAAAAAGCACTTTTGCAAACAAAAAACTCAGACAAATTTAACAAACTTTACCAATAATTAAATTTAAGGACGCATGTGGCAATGTAAGATTAAAATTACTTGTTATAATAAATGTTATAATGTCATTAAAATTCATTAATTTTAATATAATTTTTTTAATTTGAAAATACAGCGTATTCCCGGACAATGTTTTGTTTTATTCTTGTTTTCCTTGCAGATTTCTGCTTGATGGGTAAGATATATAAAACAAATAGACATTAATTTGCAAAATAAAGGTGTGAGTAATTTTCTTTTATTAATAATATTTAGTGTTTAGGAATTTAAAATCTGTCTTGTGTAGTTTAAAGTATTTTAAAAGGTAAATCTCTATTTAACGAATTTTCCATATAACGAACTTTTTTTCGGGATATAGCGACTTCGTTAAACAGAGGTCCGACCAAATATATATATATATATATATATATATATATATATATATATATATATATATATATATCGTAAACAAGCTGGAACTTTTGAAAAATTTGGAAAATAACCAAATTAAATGAAAATCCATACAATTGGTAAAAATCTTATAAAGTTCAATTATCAGTTAAAATAAATATCATTATACATTCTATTCGTTTATCTTACATAATGTTGTCAGCGTTTGGTTAGGAAAGAATGCGTGATATTTTTATTGCCTCTTCAACTGAAAAATGATTTCTCTTGAGTGGTTGAAGTTGAAATTGCTGGATGTAATTTTGGAATATTAGCAAAGTCTCTACTTTTAATGAAACAAGATCATGTGATTGAGGTGCAGTAAAAATAACTATATTAACCAAAGATAGATGGCAGCACCAAACACGCTCTCGTATGTTAGATTAATATAGCAAGTTAGATTTCCTTTGTAATTCCCAACTTCTTAGTGCATAGTTAAATACTTTTTCCACATGTCTTTGAAAGATTCCGTTTTTAATTCAGTAGAATGAATATTTTTTTTGAGTAAATTTATCAAAAAATGGACTAAAGTTTCTTTCGTTTTAAACGTTATTTCACGTTCCAGAATTTACTCAAGTCAATTTTAATCTAAAGTGTAAACAGAGGATTCTAGTATTCCGAATCTTTGAATTTTATTAGTCAGACATATTTGACTGAGATATATTTAATGCTAAGGAGGAAAAATTGGGAATATTTAATATGAATTGTTTAAAATTTTATTTTGATGGCAACTGCATATTTCAAAGAAGTCGGTTAATTATTATTACAAAATCCTTAAAACATGGAGAAAAAAAGCTCTTCCTTTTCAGGAGTTTATGTATTTTTTTTATGATTAACAGTGTTTCTGTCAGTTCTCCATTTGCGTCATTTATTAAAACATCACGCATGTTATTTCATGTTTGTTCAGTCGGCTATGTGTATCTTGTATACTTGAAAAAAGATTACATTCAGATTTCCTATTATTTTTCTAAAACTATATTTCCTTTTTCTCAATTTTTTTCTTTTGCCGTAATTACCTAAATCATTTCACAACACTTTGAAAAGAGTAGTATATATATATATATATATATATATATATATATATATATATATATATATATATATATATATATATCAACAAGTGAAAATTTAAAATTGGGCATTTAATAATAAAACACCAACAGACAACATTAATCAGTAGAGAAAAAAAATTTTCTAACGTTATCTTAAATTTTCGGGAAAATTTTAAAAAAAATGTTATTTTGACTGTATAAGGACTCTTTTCAAGATGTGCTTATGAAACAGGTCAAAAATGAAATACACTGCTGGCCACCCAAATCGAAACACCAAGAAAGACAAGAGATATCACAACAAAATTTATTTTGTAGATAACATGTTGACCAAGTATCAAATGATTAAATTTATAGACTTCTGTGAAGTGTGGTTCCTGCCAAAATCAGTAGCCAGAGTAGCCGCCATTGTTGGAGATCACCGCTGCCACACGCCTCGGCATTGATTCAAAGAGACTTTGGATGAGTTCTGGGGGTACAGCAGACCAAGCAGCTTCCTCACGTTGCCAAAGTTGATCTGCTGTGGCAGCTGGGGATGGAATCTGGGTCAATCGTAGAGCAACCATGGATCACATGTTTTCTATCGGCGAAAGATCCGGAGAGCGAGGCGGGCAGGGAAGCAATTCAATCTGGCGATTGAAGAAGAACCGTTGGACAATGCGTGCCACGTGTGGTCGCGCATTATCCTGTTAAAATATGGCTGTGGGCAAGCCCTGAAGGTAAGGAAAGACAACTGGCTCCAACACCTCGGAGATGTAGCGCTCGCTGTTTAAAGTACCGGCAATGCGTACTAGAGGTGTGCGAGAGTGATATCCATTTCCTCCCTATACCATAATACCCGGTGCAGGACCAGTGTGGCGGTGCATAACGCAGCTGTTCAGCATCCTCTCTTCACGGTGTCTCCAGACTCGAATGCGACCATCGTGGTGTTGCAGACAGAAGCGTGACTCGTCAGTAAAGACAATTTCATTGCATTATGCCGTCCACATCCTTCTGTCATCGCACCATTGGCGGCGGAGGCGTCTGTGGTTCTGCGTCAAGGGTAGACAAAGCAATGGACGTCTTGCGGACAGACCACTCTGCTGTAAACGGCGTCAAATGGTACGCGCAGACACTGGATAATGCGTTACAGACTGCATGTGCTGTGCTTTGGTTCATGATGTGACTGAGCGATCCGTCACTGCCATGCGCACAATTTGCCTGTCATCACGTGAAGTGGTGCGCTGAGGTGGATGCGATCGAACACGCCGGTCCGTCCTACCCTCCTGCATCCAACGATCACATATCCGCATTACAGTTGTTTGGTTTCGTCCAACACGACCATTTCCCTGGAAGATAATCCACAATCTCGATAGGCCACTATCCTTCCTCTGTCGAACTCGGATACTTGATCAAAAGATGATCGCTTTTTTCGACGAGGCATAATTGATCGTTCTTTGAAAAAACCACTAGAAAATCACAATTGCCGAACTTGAAATCGTCGAAATCTCCAAGCCTTAAATAGCGCTTTGAAGTGGCGCCACAGGCGCGCGTGATGTGCGTCTGCGCTGAAATTCTAATCATTTGCATATCTCACCTCCGCTAATGCATGTTGTAAATTTCATGTTATTTGCATGTTTCCTTCAGGGTGTTGCATTTACAGTGGCCAGCAGTGTATCAGCAAATGAAGTACTATTCAAGTGCTGTATAGTACAGTGCTTACTTTACAGTACAGTGTACTTGTTTATTTCACAGTGTCTAGTACAGTGAACTGCAGTGTACAATTCTTTGTACTGAGCACTGTACAGTGTATTGTTCTGTGCACTGCACAGTGAAGAAATACTGTTTAAGTACTCTGTTCAATCACTTTTATATTGTACGGTAGAGTAAACTAGTGTAGTGTATATTGTATTGTACTTTACAGTGCAGTGTTCAATACAATAGTATTGTACAGTGTACTTGTACACTGTACAATACTTATGTTAGAAATACTTATGTTAGAAATCTGAACAAAAATGCAAAAATGACAACTGTAATCAGAAATTAAAATCCTCTCTTAAAGTTAGGACAAGACAAAATGACAGAAGTTGAAAAACTCAAAATCACTTAAATAGAACCTGAGCCGGATATTCTACAAATATCTAATAATCACTTAGATGGAGAATATAAATGCTGCATTTAATCAACAAGAAAATATAGAAAGCAAATCTCTAGAAAACAAAGTAAAACTCTTGTGAAATTTAAAAATTAGGAAGCTGTAACATTTTTTTTCGCTAATTACTTTTCCTTTGAGTCAAAAGCCTGAACTCTTATTTTCATCGATTTCTAGCGGAAACTTTGATTACAGCAAAAGAACTTACTTTCTAGTGTTAACTTTATTGATAAAAAAAATAAAATTGTTAGATTTAGGGCCTGTTCACATAGGAGTCCGTTACGATGCGTTAAGGAAAAGATGACGTTGAGACGAAAATAAACCAATCATAGTCGTTAAAAATTTCATTGCTAATTGTTTGGAGGTATATGATTGGTTAATTTTCGTCTCAACGTCATCTTTTCCTTAACGCAACGCAACGGACTTCTATGTGAACAGGCCCTTAGGCTAAACCACGGAGTTAACTCGAATGATTTGTCATTCAATCTGAAATGTACTTAACCAAACTAACCATGACGTCACAATTGCATGTATTACGTATTTATTTTGTAACGTCAGTTTTACGTTATTTAGTAACTGTCTATTTAACTGTTGTATATTCTTGCATCTCATTGAGAGTTGTTATAAGTTTCATCGCATAGCTACCGCCAGTACGGCGTTGACAACTGTTATCACAGTTTGTATAGTTAATTTAAATTCTTATGTTTTTAATAAATTTAGGTTCGTTTTATATTTTTGTCTCACTTTAATTGAGTCAAAGGGATTTCGTTAACCCTCCGTGATACAAGAGTATCAAAAATACCTTTTTACAAACATCTAAGGTATTCTGAAATTTCTATTGATTTAAATAAGTAAAGTACAAAAATGAATGGAAATTTTCAGAAGGATACGTTAAGATCAAAACATTTTGTACAATATCTTACTTGCTTATTTATGTATTTTTCATAAATGTAATTTTGTATAATTTTTTTATTTATTTTCATAAAAGCATTTATGAAAAATAACAATTTATTTATAACTGAGAAATGATGTTATGTTTCTTTGTGTAACAAAGAACTGTAAATATTGTAACGAGTATAAAGAATAAACTTTTGATAAACATCTGAGTTATTCGAGATGTATTGAATTTGAAATTCATGTAAAATATAAACAATAGAAATAAACAAAAATTAAAATTCAAGCATAGACTGCTAAATCACTTTAACGTAAAACATATCCTGCAAAGAAAACATAAAACATTTTCAATAGAGGATATCGCAGAAGCTTCATATCCCCATAATGAAAAAAAAAAAAAATAATCCAACAGGGATAGATAAAAATAATACGAATATAGACAAAAAAAAAACAGAAATCAAGCACTCTGGGCATCCACGCACCAACGGCAAGATTCTGTATAAGTGCCGGAACTGAACCATAAAACAACATAGAGGTAACCGACAGGTCTCGTCATCAGGGAGCCTAACCATATCAGTTACCTCAAGGGGAACTTTCTGAATAGGATGCAGGTAAGCCCAAAAAACACATCCCAAGGCCCCGAGTCCCCCAAGGAAGCAATAAGTCAGAAAGAAAAAGGAGAAGCCCCAAGGAAGCAATAAGTCAAAGATGACGAGACCTGTCGGTTACCTCTATGTTGTTTTATGGTTCAGTTCCGACACTTATACAGAATCTTGCCGTTGGTGCGTGGATGCCCAGACTGCTTGATTTCTGTTCGTTTTTTTGTCTATATTCGTATTATTTTTATCTATCTCTGTTGGATTATTTATTTGAAATTCATTGCATAGACAAAAATTAACATCACCTGAAGTGCCATTTCTCGTCAATGTGGAGTTCAATTGCATTCAAATTAAGCTGATATTAGATTAAAGCTGTAAAGGTGCCATAATACGGTAACGCAAATTTAAAAAAAATTGAATACATGGGAATCCTGGAGACGCTTAATAACATGAGTATCTGTCAAGATATTTCTTTAAATGAATTGTATGCTTCTTTTTGCAAATATTTTTTTCACATATTCAATTTAATACTTTTAAAATTTTATAACTTTAACTCGTTGACTATTTTTCTACATATTGGAAACTTTTAATTCTTTCTAGATCAGTGTTACAGCTCTTGAAAGAAATTTTCTGACCCAAATTAAAATAATTCCTGCGCTCAAGTCTTATGTTTATCTGACTATTTGTACGCCTACAGCCCGAAAAGGTCTAGACGCTGCCATAACCCTTCAGCGGGCGCGCGCCGTGTATAAAGTGCAACATTTTCGTAATTTTGAATGGTTGGTTTTTACATGTAAGATTTGAATGTTCTACGTCGGTGGTTCCCAACCTTGGGTAAGCGTACCAGTACCGGTACAGCGTACCAGTACCGGACAAGCAGCTACCGATACGCGAATGATTTTACAATTTGAAACAAAAATCAATTAAAAATCTGTATTACAAAATAAAAGAAAAGAAATGACTATAATAACTAATAATCCATACGTTTTAATATTTTAGTTTGGAATTTCTTATCCATTGTTTGTGTTGTATTACTTTATTGGGATTTACCTAATCTCAAAAGATGCCGCCTACACCTAAATGTGTTATCTATGACCGCCCCATACAAATTTGGCACTTTCCTGCGAATTATAACTCTGTCTATAACTGTGTTTGCGAATTATAACTGTGTCTGACAAGTTTTTTGCCAAGCAGTAAAATTTTTAATGCTATTTGCGACCACATATCCATGTAAAAAAAGGATTTTCTGCAATGACAGTGATGAAAACCAAATATAGAGCTATAGAGCTTTGCTGGACATTGAATCGAATCTTCGCCTTTGGGCCTGTTCACATAGGAGTCCGTAGCGTTGCGTTGCGTTAAGGGAAAGATGACGTTGAGACGAAAATAAACCAATCATAGGCGTTAAAAATTTCATTGCTAATCGTTTGGAGGCATATGATTGGTTTCGTCTCAACGTCATCTTTTCCTTAACGCAACGCAACGGACTCCTATGCGAACAGGCCCTTTAACTGATAATCATTGAGCCCGATATTACTTCTTTAGTTAATAATAAACAGGCCCAAGTTTCTCCCAAATTATATATTTTTAAAAGTGATTATTATATTTTATGTATATGTTTAGCAATAAAAATATATCCCAAGTTCCTTGTCTTTATTACAAATGTTCTCCATTGCATTTTATTCCCCATTTCAAAATTGTTGGTCTACCGGTACGTCATCAAATCTTTTACAACGTACAGGTACGGTACTATAAAAAGGTTGGGAACCCCTGCTTAGAATCTAAGCAGTTTCTATATATAGCTACACCAATTTCTAATGCAGGCCTTGTTTTCTGACCCATGTATTCCTTTCCAATCTTTTCTTTGTCGTGACTTAACCGTGGTAAATCAGCGATAATACTGGATTACAATACGACAAAAACAGGAGTTTATGTAGTCGATCAAATGTGCAGCTATTACACGGTATCCCGCATATCACGACGGTGGACAATCTCATTGTTTTTTAGGTTTTTACACATACATAATACGAATCAATTCGCAAGTTGTCCTTAGATCCAACAAACCGGACAGTTTTGAAATAAGGCGATTGTATCTGAATTCTTCGGCCTTTAATTATAAATATATCTCAGTATTATCAACATTTTATATAACTTGTGATTAAACTCTGAATCATTATTTTCAATTTCAAAAGAAAAAGTTTATTACAAAAGGAATAATCAAGGTTGAAAGAGACGTTGCACTTTGTGCCACGCGAGCCTGCTGGTGTTCCAAAAATTGGAACTCAATATGATGAAACATGGGGGTAGAAATTAATTGCACGGAATGATAAAATTGGTTCCTCGATAGTTATACTTTAGAGCCACGTTGCTTTCATATGTTCTAGTTTAAATAGTCACATTTATTCAGTAACGTCCAAACGACTTAAATTCTAAAAAATTCATTCTAACACAAAGTAAATTATTTAACAT
>OU015500.1:144866373-144983873 GCA_907164885.2 Dolomedes plantarius | reverse complement strand
ACTTTTATTGAAAATCTTCCGTTGTTTTTAAACTGAAATTGTATTAAATGTAATATTTAATGCAATTACAATTTCCTTTACATCGTTATTCTTATTTCCCCCTTAGCAATTTTTCACGCATAATGTACAATATCTGAAACAAATAACGCACTTCCTGCATCAACTGATTGAAATATTTTATCGATCTTCCTATCTTTATATAAAAAAAATACACTGCTGTTCATAGAAATTGCAACAGGAAAGAGGTGTGCTATTGAACCTAAAATATAACATACGTGTAGTTTATCATAGCGCGTACATATAATTAAAATATCACCAGCGTACGCAAATGAAGTGTGCCCAAAGAGGTAAAAGAGGGCCTAATGCGATCGCCGTCTGTGAATTCGATTGGTATTGCTCTGCTAGTATATAAACTATAGAGTTTCTATGCTCACTTCTACCCAGACTTGGGTGTATATAATTTGAAGTGGAACTCTATTTGAATTTGAAGCAAACACAGTTTATACATGAAACAATGTTTATTGAATTCGTTGCACATATAATTGGCTTTTACAGCAATAAGCATGCGTACTACTTGTACGGAATGTATAAACACAGCTTTCAAGAACAATATATTTTTATACTCACGAACAGTAAGTCAAACCAGCAGTACTGCCAAGTAAACTTCTGGCCCGCTAGGCACTAGCGCAGGATAACACCTTTTCAACCTTAACAACCTCCCCTTTTCATTAATGACGCTGCGTGGTATTTATACTAAGCGCGTATGCCGAAATTAGCATATCTAAAGCAGCTTCTTTAATTCACTCAAAAGTTCGATTCTTGTGAATCGAATCTTGTGTATACCTTACACTGGCCTCCCTCGAAAAAAAAAATTAGGTAACTGAGGTCTGAACGGCTTCAGTTAACTAATTGAAAACGCGTGCTGGTCTGACTTTTGACATAATGGGTGGCAAAGTCAAAAAAACCTTCCACACGTTGTGTGGAGGAAAAACGCCACTACCATTTTACAAAACTAACCCCGAAGGGTCCAGGTGACACCATCAAACAGTGGATTTGCAGAGTTGCGGATACTGGGCTGCCAACTGCGCCCTAAAATATCTATTTTAATTAAAAGTGACAACACAATTGCACAGCATGACATTTCTTGACTGTATCTGCTCTCCCCCAATTTATAATGTACATGTGTTATTTTTTTGTGGAGTTAGTACATTAGTGGTTAATTGGTATATTGTGCAGTATGTATTTTTTTTCTAATCACTACATGTCCCCTTCAAAAATTTATAAAACAACAGTATGCCTTTTTTTTTTTCAGTGGCTCACTCCTTCCCCTCAAAATGTTTACACAGTATAGACAATGGGGAACTTCAAACCAATTTGGTTCGGTTTTATTAAAGGGTGGGAGTTAGAATAAGAAAGTTGATACAAGACTTGTTCCTCATGAATGCAGCAACTTCCTTGCACCAGTCTGTCCAATCCGTGGGACCTCTCTTGATGGTCGCAGTCCTATTAAAGGGGTTCGTTGACCGTGTGGGCATCCTTCGTGCAGCAGGACGTTGGTCCTGAGGCGCTGGTCCGGCTTGACGATGGACAGGAGGTCTCTTGGGAGGAGGCCAACCTTGCTGGGCGGCAGAAATCTTCCGTTTCCTGTACTTATGCAAAGGAGCTTTAAAATTGTCATTCTTCCTTTTGATAACCTTGTGTACCTTATCAGCGACGCATTCCTCCTTTGATGGAGTTTTTGTAGTGCACACTTTACCTTTCTTCGTACTTTTGCTTGTATCGGTATTAAATTTTAATGCAGATTCTATTTTTTCAACAACCTGACTCTGCTTTTCGTATTTGTGCTTATACGACTTCTTGTTTACCGCCTTAATTACTACAGTATTAGCAGTTTTAATGCTGGAACCTGAAGGCGCTTTTTCACGTTTTTTATCCCCCTTAACTTTAGTTTTATCTTCATTTGACGAAAAAGTCTCTTTAAAACGTCCTTCTTCAGAATCGCTATCATTTAAACTCTTTAACACTGCTTCAGTTTTAGGAAGATTAAGCTTTTCGTACTGGTGCGTTTTAATGCAACCTGCGTCTATAACTTCCGAAGCATCAGCTAAACTACTTACAGTATAACTCTGTGTCAACTTTTCATCTTGATTCTCAGTCTGGTTTTCATGTACTTTATTTAAAACCATATTATCAACCTGGCCTACACAATCCTCATTCGGATGGAAACTTGAAATAATATCATCATTACCTAGCGAGTTCCTACTATCGTTTAAAGAATTTTTATTGTCGTCAACTAATAAGTATTCACTAACTTCCGTAACGCATACTTCGTCATCTACTAAATTTCCTTCATTAACAGATGTGTGAATATCATCTAAATATCAGGTATAGCATCAATAATATCAGGTATAGCATTAATAATATCAGGTATAGCATTAATAGAAGTGTCCGATGATTTATTTTCTAAACCACTAGCATTAGTATCGGCCCTATTTTCAGAAATTTGTACTGGAATTACCGCATTATTCCAGCTAGACTCACTTTCTTTATAAGCCACAAAAATACCCTGACTTTCACTATTCTCAAAATAATGATTACTGCTCGGACAAAATAATACATTTGACCAAACAGTTTCAACAGTTTGGACCATATCATGTGAATCAACTTGCCAGTGCAAGTAAGGTGCTTCCATATTATTTACTTTAAGAGCACTAATTTCATTATAACGCCGTGCGCTTCTATTATTTTTCCTGCGGTATTGCTTACGCTGCTGGTTTGAAACTCGCGAAAAATTTTGCCGCGGCTGTATAAAACTTCTCGTACCTGAATGACGGTGAGGGGTAGCGAAGAAATGCCTATTGTCATATTTAGCTAAAGCTTGAAGGAGGGTAACCTTGCTTGTAATTGTTTGATATCTAAAAATCTTGAACACTTGGCTTCAAACGTTGGATAACTATTTTTAAGATTACCGCTTCCGTTACCCCTTCTAAATATTCCTCACACTTGGAAATCTTTTCCGTAGCAAAATCTAACGCAGACTGACCTTCACGTTGCCTTAGCGAATAAATTTCCGCTTCAATTTCACTTTGATTAAAGGTCTTTGGAAAAACACTAAGAAACTGTTGCTTGAATGACAAATAGTCAAAAATCAGATTACTGCTTTGCATACACGTGTACCACTGATATGCACTACCTCTTAAAGCGGCTAGAGCAATTTTAAGTTTATCCCCCTCTGGGGTGCATTGTTGCTGAAAGTAATGCTCAATTTTCTTTAGGAATTGGCTTGAGGGGCCGCCATTGAAGGTAGCTTCGAATGGCGCAATTTGTTGAACCATAATTACCCGAGGAAAATTTCCAGCAGGATTTTGTTCTACAACACTCATTTTTTAAATAGTATATAAGTACTTGCAACAATTTTATCAATATAAGTACACAGTACACAGTTTTTAATTTCAATTATGTTGTTCGTTACAAATGTAACGCTAACTACCAGGGTATATTTATCTTTCGGGCGCCAGTATAGAGAATCTTATGCTCACTTCTACCCAGACTTGGGTGTATATAATTTGAAGTGGCACTCTATTTGAATTTGAAGCAAACACAGTTTATACATGAAACAATGTTTATTGAATTCGTTGCACATATAATTGGCTTTTACAGCAATAAGCATGCGTACTACTTGTACGGAATGTATAAACACAGCTTTCAAGAACAATATATTTTTATACTCACGAACAGTAAGTCAAACCAGCAGAACTGCCAAGTAAACTTCTGGCCCGCTAAGCACTAGCGCAGGATAACACCTTTTCAACCTTAACAACCTCCCCTTTTCATTAATGACGCTGCGTGGTATTTATACTAAGCGAAATAAGCATGCGTACTACTTGTACGGAATGTATAAACACAGCTTTCAAGAACAATATATTTTTATACTCACGAACAGTAAGTCAAACCAGCAGTACTGCCAAGTAAACTTCTGGCCCGCTAAGCACTAGCGCAGGATAACACCTTTTCAACCTTAACAACCTCCCCTTTTCATTAATGACGCTGCGTGGTATTTATACTAAGCGCGTATGCCGAAATTAGCATATCTAAAGCAGCTTCTTTAATTCACTCAAAAGTTCGATTCTTGTGAATCGAATCTTGTGTATACCTTACAAAACATAGCACGACGCAAAGCGAGACAATATTATGAACACTGACAGAGATAGAGAGACAAAGAATTATTGATTTAAGACTACTGGGGAATATGTTCTGCGCCTAAAACAGAATATCAGACTTTTCCCCGAATAATACAAATTTAAAAAAAAAATGTTTTTTGCGTTTTTTTTAACGAATGAAAAATATACCCAAGTAAGAAAAAAACTTTTTCTCTGTATTTATAAAAAGAAATCTTTAAATCCAAGTCGACAATTCATCTGAGGGAATACATTACAACTACTAGACAGATGCCTTAAGTGAAGGCGATTTGTCGTATCGCGATATTCGCGTAACGCTAGAACAAATAACTGCTTTCTCAAAGTTGGAGACAACGGTACTGCCCTGCAAGATGCTTACTCACTTTTTCTTGTAGTTGAACTCACGGATTAGCAGCGATCCAATCATTTTACTCCTTTCCTATACTCTGTTTCTATTGGTTCCCCTCTGCTTATTACCTGAAAGTCTGCAATTGAGGGCGTGGCCCAGGCATTGCAGTTGCGACCCATTCCCTATGGTCCTATGGTCCTATGGAGACAATGGATGCGATAAGGTGCTGCGCATCTCCGAGAGAGATCTGGACCACCCATGGATACGTCACAAACGGATGACAGAAATGGCGTTAACCAATTATACAGAGCCATTCACAACGTTGGCAAAACAAGGGTACATGGTGCTACATCGGGTAATGTCTGCAGCACTGGTTCACAGAGAATTGCTGCAGAGATGGCCAAGAGCGGAGACACTGAAACGCTGAATGGGAGCGAATCACGTTTTCTGACGAGTCTAAGTTGAACCCTGAGAACCGTGACAATGGCGTCTTCGTTCGCTAATACAGTGAGCGACGCTGGGAGACAGCATTGTAGACCGTCATACCGGTTCTAGTGCAAATGTAATGTTTTCGGGTGATATTTCGCTTCAATCACGCTTTCACTTTAAGCGAGTCGCGGGTTCTATGAACAGTCAGCTGTACATCAGAGAGGTCTTTTAACTCAAAGTCTTGTTTCTCTTCAAACCCTCCCTTTAGATATCTTTGAACGGGATAATGTTCGTCCCCATTTACTCCGAATAGTTCAATGTGTTGTTGTTGTTGTCGTTTCTCATCCCCATGACCAGCAGAGCTAGTTTAGGTCCATAAGCTCGTTCACTCTGAGATAGTCCAGCACCAAAAGAGGATCTTGAGCCAGGTCCTGCCTGGTGAGCCCCAGACAGGATAAAATGTGTTCAGGGGAGTCTTGAGCAGTAGACACTTAGTGCAGATTTCGAAATGCTTACTACCACCAATAAAACTCATTGATGATAGATGACCACTGAGGAAGCGAGTAACTGTGGTTTGATCTCGACTACTGCCGCCCCGAACCAAAGAGCTGCCTGGGCTCCTACTCTGGTACCATGTGTGTACCGGTGGTACCGCCCAAATGGCCTTGTTATTTGCCTTACATTTAGAAAAAAGATCCGAATAAGTAAGAGGAGCGGCAGTCGTTATGGCCCCTTCAGCACCTGCTTTGGCCAAACTGTCCGCAATCTCAATAGTTCAATGTTACTTCTGGGACTAACAAGTACCGCCTATTGCTTGGAATTTCTTGCTCGACCGCCGATTTTGACAGCGATCGAACACGAGTGGGATAATTATAGAACATTAGCCTGCTTGTCATCGTTGGCAATCACTGCTAAATAATTGTGGAGGCTTGTTGGATCGGTAAGGAACGAGATTTCAGACACAGCTATTCGCAATCTTTATCACACAATCCTAAACCTTGTGTGAGCAGTTATAACTGATGAAGAGAGACACTGAAAATACTGAATTCATGTTGTTCCTATCGTGGTTAGAGGTGAGGTGTCTCTAGAGAATTAGACACGTCTCCATCACAGACTACATCAGAAAGTTTTTAAATATATATTTTTTTGGACAAAAGAACGAACATATTCAGAACGTCACTTGACATAGCACGTCCGACCAGCAAAAATAACTGTCACGTGACGACGCGCATCTCCCTAAGTGGAAGGGGGGAATAGCTGATGTCACATGGTTCGCCTCTCGCGGACTGGAGCTAGAACACTACATTCCTTTTGACCCACATATCTGTAATTATGATCATTTACGCATGGTACTACATGTTATCGCTCAAACATATTTCATTACTGCAATTCAAACCTATGTTCCTATTGCCATTTCACTGTAATTTTTTTAAAAATTTATTTCCCGCTGATTTTTAAATATTAGAATTTTAATATTTGAAAAGGGGAGATATATATATATAAGGGCCAATTTCCAATTTACAATGCTGAAGCAAAGGAAGAATATGGTTATCTAGTGGGGCTGAGATACAGTAAAGTAAGCCAATTCATTTGCAGTCTCTAGAATATATTTACAACCTTTCGAAGCTTGCATGTCTGATATATACAAAATGAAATTGGAAAAATTAAGATTTTTGTTAGTAAACTACTGTAACATCTTTTTTCCAGTATGAAGGTAAAATTTTACCACCGATCGATAGAGTGCATGATATTAAGAAAAATATTTAATTTTAAAAATTAAAATTTTTAGCGAAACGCTTTATCTGAACGACATAAATTTAGTGAATTTTCTGGAGAAGATCCAGTTGAATATTATGTGAATATATTAATTATTTTGTATACGTAGATTAAAGAAATAGGACTAATATTTATTTTCTTCCGAAATTTGTTACAGAAGGAGCAGTTTCTTAAACTTGTGGCAGTATTCTGCGGTCATAAGTCATTAATTCTCGAGTATCCCACTCCATTTGTTGCGAGAGTGTATTTCAAAATATTTCCTTTCTTCTTGCTAGAACTTTATCACTGAAATAAAATTTTAAAATATCTCTCAAACATGCCCGAGACCTTGGATGATACGATATATATCTTAACCTTAAAAACTTTTATTTCTTCGCCTGAAAGATAGATGGCGCCAAAAAATTTCAAAACTAATCGCCCTCCTGACTTCTTTTGATGATTAAATATGAACTTGAACTCGCAAAAACCCTACCAATCTAAAGGTATTTTAGATTGGTAAATCTAAACATCTAAAGGCTTTTTAGGATGGCTAAAAAGGCTCTAAAGGCTTTTTAGGATGGTAAATCTAAATCTAAACATCTAAAGGCTTTTTAGATGTCTGGCCCTACCAATCTAAAAAGTAATTAAAAAACTATGAAGGCAAAAAATATATTTATATCTGTATTCATATACTGTCTAGACCTTCATTTACCATTATTACAGCCACTAAACAGCGGAGTTTGATTCTATAGGATAAACCCTAAAATTCAGTTAATGAACTCTAGATATTATTTTTTTTCTATAATTAATTCACTTTTTTGCCATTATTGCTACATGTTCGCATTGACAGAGTACTCTGCGTTAGAGGGCTTAACCTAGGAAACACATTTTTTCCAAGCTTCCTATTGGTCTTAAGACTTTGGAAGTATTACAAACAATAAAACTGACCTAAAAAGTTAATATGTAGGAATGGAGTTTAGATTCAATGAATCCGTTTTACTTTCAGTGCTTAAACTTCTCGTATGTTACTTTAGTCATGAACCATAAATATAATGAGAATTCACAATTGATCACTGATATGCGGCAGTGCCTTACAATGTGAATGATTCCTATTGCATAAAAGTTGTTCTGTACGATTTCAAATGCCTCTCACGTACATATTCAGATTTCTGTCTATACTGTAGTTATAGAACCGGGGTTTCGTCTACGACAGCTCCAAAAGCTCCTCTATTGAATGTGTAATTCACTCGACATAAAGGAAGGCGATCGATTAACTATCCAATAACTCACTGAAATATTTTCTATGAAAATTCGATATACATATCGTGAGGAACGATGCGTGTTACTCAGTCAACCATTTTAGATTGCAGGCTATAAAGTAATTTAGCGTGAGTTTCGTCATGGGCTACTTTAGTCTGCCTTTGTGAAAAGCAAATTTCCATCCGAAATGCAGTTAAATATTGACTAGGATTTTGTCGACAGAGTCTTTAGTATTCCGTAATGGGCGTTAAGAATTTTCATAACAACACGCCTGATGTGAAATTATCAATATTCATATGAGGGCATTATTTTGCATTTAAAATATGCTGAACGGTGGAAGAAAGTTTAAAGAATTACCTGTCGTGTTGAAACAGAATCGATACAAGCGTATGGCTCTGCATAATCCCCCTTGTTATCTAAAGAAAATTTGATTTTAATGACAAAATATTCGAAAATCTAAAATGTTTTTAAAATCTTATTCGTATGTGTAATATATACGCAAAAAAAAAAAAAAAAAAAAAAATTGTGCGGTTGGGGGACCCCCTCCAGGAACGAAGTTCCTTACGTTATTTTTTCAAATCTAAACGTGATTTAATATGTAGATTTCTATTGATTATATATATTCTATTGATTATATATATATATATATATATATATATATATATATATATATATATATATATATATATATATATATATATATATATATATATATATATATATATATATATACACAGACATATATATATATATATATATATATATATATATATATATATGGCGAAACAGCAGCCAATTCTAACCTAAAAATTACGTCATTGTAACAATACTATAGCGCCACCCCCCATTACAGCTTAACCAAATGAAAACATAAATATTATTCTAAATAACTTTAAAAATTCCCGAGTCTAAATGTCATTTTTTTTAAACTTTTAAATTGCCGAAATTTTTAGGGAAATCGTTTTTACCTAAGTTTTCCTCGAAAATGTTACATGCCTCCAAAAAATCCCCAGAGTTGTTACATATGTTTTTTATTCTGTAAAGTTGTGAGTAAAAAATATTATAATAAATTTTATAGTTTAAGTTGCTATGGAAATTGGTAAACGTAATAACCTCGAAGTTAAAATCTAACCTTTTATCATATATCCCTATTTTTATTTCTCTATTTTGAATTTTAATTTTTAAATCCAGATAAGTCGCACAAAGATTATTATCGTTAGTCCGGTTTAAAGTTAGTTTCTTTGGGTAGATTTGATTAAGAAATTCCAAATCGTTGTAGTTAAAAATTATGAGGTCATCAATATATCTAAATCCGATAGCATTATTTGAGTTAAGAAATTTAGTTTCGTATAAAATGTAAGAATAGGTTGGCAAATGCACTAGAATAGCTATTTCCCATAGGTATACCCTTTATCTGTTTAAAGAAACATAAGCCATTAAAGAGGTAGTTTTCAAAAATATTAAATTTACATAAATTAATCCAGTCACATTTTAAGATTAAAGTACTATCTAGATAAGCATCATAAATTTCTGAACAAATAATCATTAAATTATCATGCGGAATACTGGTAAACAGGTTTTTTAAATCAAACGTGTATATGCTATCTATATTCTTACTTTTTAAAAATGTAGAACATCCTGGTTATTATTTATAATAAAGATATTTTCGGTAACCTTAATTTTATTTAGAATAATTTTTAAATAGCTAAAAAACTTTTTACTGAACAAAGTGTTATAACAATTTGTACTACATGTAACAAGCCTAAATTTAGTAGCTACTTTATGGAATTTTATGGTAGGAAACAGAAACTTTACACATAAAACCGAAGTTATTTGCAGCCTTATCAACAACCGTAATAATAAACTTATTTTTTAAACCTTTAATTTTACTGTATATATCTTTGTTAAAAAAAAATACCCTCTTGTCCTCCATACCATACTAATCATAATTCCTTTGTATATTCTCTAAAATATGCACCTTCCACTCCTTAAAACCTTTGATACGCCAATTGTACTTTCTTGCTAATTTTACAATACAGTAATCTAAATCTTTAGTGATAGAACTTATAATTTTCTTTAAATTTACCTTATTTCTTACCCTAAATTTTGAGCCCTTACGTAGAACTTCCCTTAACCTAACATCTTTAACAATATTAAGATCCCCTGTTACAATATGCCCCGAATTTGGATTAACAAAGTTTTGAAACTCCTCAATATGACATTTACAATCAGAATTAGAAATTTTGCCTAAGTTATGACTATAAAAATTATAGTTGCAGATTATCTCCCTTAACGTTTTTTGATATTTAAAGGCAATAGCGATTTTCCCACAATCCTTGATTGGTAATAATTTAGAATTATTATGTACAATAGTAGGTAGTTTTAAATGCTCGAAATTTTTATCTAGAAAGTTAATAGTACAGTACTCTACCCCTATATCCCTTCCCCTATTAGCATCCAAATTAGTCAGGTTAAGCTTGTATTTAATTAAATCTAAAATTATAAGTTTTGTAAACCCCTAAACAAATTTAATTGAATATAAATGATGTTTAATTACCCACCTCAAACCAGAATTTTTTTGGTTGAATAAAAAATGTTTAATTATTTTAATGTACTTAAAATCAATAACTAAATTACAAATTTTTTGCAGATCATCCAGTTTCAATTTTGTTTTTAAACTATTGCTACCTTTTCCTCTTTTACCCTTATAATTAGAATGTATACAGTATGCCTACTAAAGTCCCTTCCCACCCTCTTAACTTCTGAACGGCTGCTATTATATTTATAAAAGTGGTGTCTAGGTATAGTAAAGTAGCCATGCGCTACTGAATAAAACCACCTACCGCGCCACCTGGTGGAAAACAGCTGAGTTAGCATTCCTATCTCGAAAACGGAATGAGATAGAGGAAAAAAGTGATTCACAAAGTTGTAGAGCATCATCGATTTAGTAAGAAAAGATACCTTGTGGACATTAATGCGAATAATAGAATGGTTAAAAAGCGCATTTGTTTTTTCGTAATTTCCTACACTGTGAGGTCACGAAACTTGAACGGAAGGAGAAATGATTATCTTTCGGGCAGAACACGACACCGCAATGACGATGAGAAGTTTGAACATTTCAAATAAATGTATATTGTTAAAACTAGTTGTTTTTTTCTTTCTCAGATCGTTTTGTCACGTCACAATGTAGGAAATCATGAAAAAACAAATGCGCGTTTTAACCGGTCTATTTTTTGCATTAATGTCCCCAAGGTATCTATTTGTACTAAATCGATGATTTTCTACAACTTTGTAAATCACTTTTTTCACCTATCTCGTTCCGTTTTCGAGATAGGATTGCTAAATCCACAGTTTTCCACCAGGTGGCACGGTAGGTGGTTTTATTCAGTAGCGCATGGCTACTTTACTATACCTAGACACCACTTTTATGGATATAGCGGCAGCCATTCCGAAGTTAAGAGGGTAGGAAGGGACTTTAGTGGGCATACTGTATAATTAAACCTATCAATAACCATGAATTTTTTATAAACGCAGTTATTATCTAAATCCACCGGTTCTTCCTCGTTAAGTTTACTGTTTAAACCGTACGGAAATAGTGTTTTAAGCTTACAAATATATAAATTTTCAAAATCCAACCTTTTGTTTAAATCATTAATCTCATCAATAATATATAATTTAGCCTGCTCGAAGTTATGTACTTGAAAGTGTAGAAGTTCATAATCAAAAGAAGTTTCGTCTTTAAAAATTTGTTATTGTAGACCTATGGCTATTAACCCTTTTATTAAACTACGTCCCCGTTTGCCCAATATAGCATAAATTACATTCTTGACACTCCATAATGTAAATTAATCCCTTACACTTACAAAATAGATTACTATTGCAGGAACCAACCCCCACTTGACTACTGTTCGCCATAGGGTACGTAAGACATCTTTTATCTTTACATTTTGATATTTTTTTAATTTTAAATTATATACAGATACACATATATATATATATATATATACACATACATATATATATATACACATACATATATATACAAATAATGAGTGGGAATAGAAACAGCCAGCGTTTGTTCGGGGATTTGAACCAGGTACCTCTCGCTCCGTAGTGTAATAGTCCGATACTCCGTAGTCCGATGCTTTAACCATTCAGCCACAGAGTTCTTGAAAAAAAGGCTCATATTAAGGGGGCATAACGTTTTTTTCGTTACGTGACGATTCCTGCGAGTTTACATTAAGCCGTGTAACAGAACTTCGTTCTAAAAAAATTAATAAAGGAAATCCAAAATTGTACACGCTATTGTCAACTTACAAGATATATTTACACAATTTTTTTTCATTCTGATTCTTTACATCGTCATCCCGATAACAGGCATTTTTACGACTATCCCATCTCATTTTGGAAGGCTAGCATGTATAGTTGTAAATAGCTGTAAATATTCGTAAATATTCTTTTTTTTTCTGTATAATTTATGTTTATTTTGCGTTAAATACTGCTTATTTACAGTTATTGAACTTCAGGCGATATTTTTGAGAATTTTGTCGAACTTGACAACAAAAATGGACTTTTTGGGTCCGGAAAACCAATTAGATTTCACAAGTGTGGCATTGTTCTGAGTTCTGGAAGCTTCCAGTTTGAAAACAAGCCGCCCCATTTAGATAAGGGTATATAATAATGTCCATCTCGGTAACTTTAAGTACTCGCAAACTATGACCATGCTGATCCTGACAACATTAAAAGGCCAAGAGCCATCCTGTCCTTTAATTAAGTGTTGTCCGACTCCTTCTTTTCTTTATTCTTTTTAAAAAGAAAATTTTAATGATACTTGGCTTGCCAAGGCAAAAACAACAAAAAAATCTTTAAAAATAACTATATATATATGTGTTACTATCTCTAAACTTTCTTCTCCGATATTTAACTCAACTGAGCATCGATCGAAAACCCTCCTAACTACTTTCCATGGAAGTTGCTGTTTCTGAGTAGTGTGAACTCACGGATCGACAGCGACCTTCAGATTTTGATGCAATGTACACACGATAACAGACCTAGCAGAGCAGCCGAGCTCCATGAGAGATATGAATGAATCTTAGAGATTCACTTTATTTATTTTCTTTACTTTCTGTCCAATGGTCTCCCTCTGCTTACACAGACAGAGAAACCTGCGTAAGAGGGCGTGGCCGAGGAAACGCAGTTAGGCCCATCTTCATATGTTCTTATGCTTATGGTCTCTCTAAGAGTCATTCATATCTCTGTTGGAGCTCGGCTGCTCTGTTAGGTCTGTTATCGTGTGTACATTGCATCAAAATCTGAAGACTTTCGTTAAAAACTTCGCTGTAGTGACTGTTTTGTGTATTTGCCACCTGTTTAAATCTAAAGAGCAAATAAACTTTTGTCGCTGTCAACCGGTGTCGTCACTTTCAAATACCGACGAACGAGAAACGCAACAGTAGTTGATTTGATCCAATGTAAAATTGCTGCGTTTTTTTTATGTCACCCTAAGAGGAAAGAAACCCAGATATTGCATCACCTTAACACTATTTGTATAGGGGGAAGGCCCCCAACATGTGGTAGCATATTAAGAAAAGATACAAACACAGTGACGAGCAGCACATTATTTTTTGATAATTTAAACGCGCTTTTGGATTTCCATTGATACTCTCTGCGCACATCTTATTCACACAAGATCTTGTCCAGACTACTTAAAAGAAATTTTCGATTCAAGTGTTTAATCGTAAATACTTCATTTCTACTTTGTAATTCCATAATACTAGAAATGAAGTTGGGAAAAATTAGGCCGAATGTACTCGAGAAACAGAGATACACTGAAGCTTTACCAGTGTCACTAAGTGTGACGCACTACCAAAACTCATCTGTATCACAATGTGTACAGTTGCTCTATCTAACTGGCTCTATTCTGTTACCCTTGTTGGAGCTTATTATTTAGACTAAAGCTGATTCCTATGGCAAAACAAGACATTTAAGATCAGTGGCTCTCAACCTGGGAGAAACGCCCACTTGTGGAGGCGTGACTGACATGCATGGGGAGGGACCTAAAGGTTAACAAAAATTTATGCGCGGAACGTATTTTACTAGCTTTAGTAACTTTTTTTAGTCCTGGGGGGCTTAGGTACTGAAGATCATCCAAGGAGGGAAGGGGGGTCTAGATCAGGCTTGCATAACTCAAAATGGGATGAGGGCCTATCACTTATGGACAGTTACTGCGGGCCGCAAGAAAATAGGATATACGGGAGAGCGAAAAATATTTCCTCTAAGATAAATTAGTTTCTTTTAATTAAATGAATATTAACATTCATAGCTTATAGATTCGTTTCGTAGTATTACAAATCTCAGAATAATATTCCGTGTTTTTTTAGATTTATAATATGCGTCTTTACAAAGAGCGTCGCGGATCGCAAAATGTGGACCGCATGTCGTGGGATATGAAAAGACTGAAAAACTGTTCTAAATCATTCCAGACGCAGGTATCAAATACAGATAGCTAAGCCTAAGATTAAACATTAATTCTATGCACTGAGAAAATATCTAAATTCTAGCAATAATCTATTACTTCGGTATGTATTCCCGTTCCAATATTTCGTATGGCCTTAGTAAAAACCTCGTTGCCAAGTAAAACAGTCGGTTCCGAAGTGTAATAAGCAATTCTCTTCTAGCTTACACTTGTTGCCCCCCCCCCCCTAAAAAAAGGCCTAAAGAAATCAAAGAGCCCTATAGAGAATGAAATCAATTCCTTATTTATTTTATTCATCAGATTACTTTTTGGGGGGAGGGGGGGCGAGGTGTTGTTGATGCAATTTTCAGTTTAAAATCTTACTTCAAAAATATAAAACCTTAGAAGTTGTAAGTGTTTAAGAATGATTTTCATGTAAAATCCTTACAGTGACTCAATTCCTCAACTCTGTACTTGAATTATTTGGACAAAGTAATGATCCTGTACTATTTCCCGCACTCCTGAAATTTTACCATGGGATTAAGGGACATAATTTCCTAGCAAGTTCCGGATTTCTTTCTCTCTCTCTAATACATGTATTAATGTAGTAACTTGCCTGTTTTATAACGGTTAGGATATCTCGAAATACTTTCCTTATAACTGAAAATATCGGTCCCGCCATTGCAATTTTGCTGAAACGCACGTTCAAGGATTTGAGTCCGCAAATGCATTAAAGCCTAATTCAGCGCAATTGCTATAGGAAATATTCACCCATGCAATCGATTCATAGCATCGAAGAAAAAGAAATATCCCATTTCGAATATTCCAAATAATATTAGACCAGAGATTCTTAAAGTGTGGTCGGAATCCACTAGTGGGTCGTGAGATCGTTTTAGGTGGGTAGCAAAAAAATTCAAACTATGGCAGTTCTTTAAATCATCACTGAGAGGGTTTCGCTTACCGAGACATCGAGTGGTTCACGAAAAGTTTTCGATCTTGAAAGCAGGTCACAACAACTGAACTTTTATTATATTACTCTATAACTATTAAAAGAGTAACAATTTTGCGTAGCAGCTGATGACAATACACCGAACTCCATGACTCGTCTTTTGATAGTTTGTGAATCATAATAGACATTGGTTAAAGAAAAAGAACACGACCTGTCCGTGCATCGAAAATGGCTCGTAATCATCATCAATTTAGCCAGGTGCCCCTTCAATTTTCAGCTAGCACGCCCAGTGACGATAGCGCGCTAAGTAATGTTACGGACTTGCACTAGAAGCTAGAACGGAACTATTATTATTTACTACTTATTATTTTACGAAATTTACTATGTCATCTTGATTATTTTCAAAGTAAATCTTAAATTAAATCACAGTACAACTTCAATTCAAATCTCAGAATAACTTTAATGTTACAGAGCTGTTTTTGGATGATTCATATTTTATGGCTATCCGTATCATCCGTACTTTAATTTGCACGTAAAATACATAGATCGCATCTCGGAGACGTCCAAAGGAACATGAATGAGAAAAATTCAAGAATATATTATAACCAAGAAATCAATTAAAGGAATTAGGGTTTCGAACGTCATACTTTTATTAGTTCAAGAGTTAGGGTCTGTTCACATAGGAGTCTGGTAGCGAAAGCGTTAAAGTATTGAAATATATTTAACCAATAGCAAACATCCAAACGATTAGCAACGAAATTTTTAACGCCTCTGATTGGTTTATTTCCGTCTCAGCGTCATCTTTCCTTTTAGGCTTCCGCTACCGGACTCCTATGTGAACAGGCCCTAACACTAACTTCAAATACACGCTACGCACAATCCGCGAAGCCGCCAGGTGGCGCTATCAGTACGCCAAAACAATATACAGTCGATTCCCGTTAATCACACCACGTCGGGATGCGATCATTTTGGTTCTAATAGCTGGCTGGTCCGATTAAACCAGAGGTCCCCAAACTTGTTTGTCCCGTAGAACCCCTGCCGATTTTTTCTGTTTTGGGTAGACCCCCTGCTATCCTAATACTGATTTTTTTACATATTCATCAACTTAAAAAGTGTTTTTAAAGCTGAAACAGAGCTATTCACTTTGAGGGGGTTTACTTTAGAGTGAAAAAGTTTTAAATAAAAAAAAAAATTGTTTTATAGTTATACATTTATTAATTAAAACGACATAAAATGCAAATCTAGTATAACTTTTAATCTAGTATAACATATAATAAATACACAACAAAATCAATGCTTTTAATGGGAGGGATGAGTCTGATGATTTGATAGCAAAATTTCAATATTTGTCTTCAATTTATACAGGTTTAACCTTAAATCTCCTTGGCGAGTGATTTCCAATCTGTTCCTTTTTTTTTCGTAAGGAGATTGACAACCACGCTGAAACCCCTTTCTACGAAGTATGAAGATGGAAAAGCTATCAAAAACTTTCTCGCGATAGTCCATAATGCAGGATATGTAACAGGTATGTCTCTCTGAAGCCAGAATTGTTGATATCCCTTTCTAAACTGCAGTTGGTGATTTTACCGATCACCAACTGCAGTTGGTTTCTTCGTTGGTGATTATACCGATCAGTTCTTCTTGTAACATGACATCCGTTTCTTCAATGTCACCGTATGGATTGATAATCCACTGTGGTATTTCCATAGTCAATACATCTTCAAACCTAAGATATATTGACTATGGAATACATCCTCCTAATTTCAAAGTGTGTGTGAAGGACATTTAAATGTTGAACGTAGGTTGAAAAGTCATCCTAGCAGTTTGTCTGTGCCAAATTGAGAAACTGGCAAGTTCAATATAACGGCCACCTGCTGGCACTCGCTGTAACCGTTCCAGTCCATGATATCGCAACACAAGTTACACGTACTCAGACCAAAAAGTGAATAGATTTCTTGCACAATTTTATGAAATATGCATATAATTAAGAAATGTATCTATCTATTATAAGAAAGTACTCGTATTACGCAAATACCTAAATAGGTACTATCTGTCTTAGGCAGATTATTACATTTCCGGGATGCCAAACTTTTGGTGACGGCCTGGGTAACTCGTGGACAACCATTTACATCTCATGCACCCCAATTTTCTTTTTCACTGGCATGGACCCCTTGCAGGTCTATATCGACCCCTGGCGGTCGATATAGAGCACTTTGGGAATGACTGGATTAAACGAACAAATATTATGTTACAAGAGGAATTCGGTCCGACGGGATTTGGTCCGATTAACCGGTGGTCCGATTTACCGGAATCGACTGTATATCTTTTCAATTTGCAGCATTGATTGTTATTTGGGTATGCTTTCATGAACTTCTATTATATGGAAAGCAGAAAATATTGTTGTATCTTGACGAAATAAATCAAAGATTATGATTACAATAAATAATAATAAGTCCTCGAAATGTGGAAATTGCGTATACCACTTCAAAATGAATAGGGGGGAGGGGGTATCATTACTATGCAATTTCACCAAGAGGCAAAAGCTACAACATATAAAATCAATCGATTGCCGTCTATTTTATCATAATTTCGTTGGAGTGCTTTTTAGAAAACTCTGGTTGGGTTGTTATTCATGACTGTGCTGCAATCCCGACACGGTTGTAAAACCACGTATGACATGGGAAAACATAAACATCGGTTTAACTTGTGATTGTGACATGCATATGCTTACACAAAATCGATAGCAGACAATCTTTTAATGTCCAGTTTCAAGTTTTTGTCAACATTTCTCTGAATATATTCTTCAATAGTAAACTAATTTTTATTATGTCTTCCAATTTGTCATCGACTTCCTATCCACTTTCTTATTTAAACACTACTGTACTCGGCGGTTATTTGAGCGTATTGCAAGGTTTATGGGTAAATGATATGTTTTGTTCATAAATCCGTGGAAGTTGAACTTAAAATAAATATTTAAGCATGCATTACTTTTGTGCAGAATTAAAAATGATTCAAAGGCTTTTAGGAAAATGAATGTACTTTTTATAAATCGTTAAATGCTAATTTCATAAAGCTTCTCATAATTGTGTTTTTACCTTTTTTAATTGTGGATTCGTGCATTATTTTTTCCCATGTTTTTATTAACTTGCTTTCTTGTTTGTGTATTTGTGTGTGTATGTATGTGTGTGTGTTTGTCTGGTACAAATCTTGCAATCGATTTTTAACTAACTTCCCGACTAGCTAGACATTTGAAACTTTTAGAATACCTCAGAACACGATGACAAAGCATTATTTTAATACTTTTAGCCATCTTTATTCCATATTTTAAAATCCATTACGTAAAATTACGAGTAGCGTCTGAAGCTAAAAGTAACTCCGCTACAGGCGCCATCTATTAACGTAATAGTAAACCAAGCATATTACATTTTCCTTATAATGGGATAATATTTATTTATGCCCACATGCTATTTGCGATATTTTCTATATGTTATTGAATAAATAAATGTTTGAAAATTTCTTATAATTGCTCTCCTTATTACGCATTTCATCATTTTCTTTCAAGTTGATGGGATAATTCATTAAAAAAATTTAAAAAAGCATTTATTAATACATAGAATTGTCAAGTTTATATGATTCAACAGAAAATTTAAAAATATGGTATATAAAAAGTCTTTTATCTTGTAATTATTTTTTTATCATTTTCACGATATCACGATCCTTTGACATTCACTGAAATTTTAATGTGAAGGTTAAAATAAAGACTTTTTAATATTAAGTTGTGATAAATCTTAATAAAATTAACTGAAAATATTTTTGCATATCGTAACTGTTGTATCTCACAAATGTTTTCCCGTGTTAGCAAGTGATCATGAATGGTTAACTTATTTCAAAGTTTTATGAGATAACATTATATAACTTACAACGTAGATAACCGTAGTTAACGTGTAATTTTGTATAATAATATTATTGTCTTTTTTAATATTAAAAAACCCAAAAACTTTATAGTATTTTAAATATATCCTCACGTTATCTTAGATTTTTAAAATTGATTTTACCTATTGTGCTGCCATCTCTTGTCAGCTAGTTAGAACTTTCTCCGTTTAATATACCTATGAATATTTGTGTAAAAAAAAGGGACTAATACAGATAATATAAATCTTTAGCTATTTTCGATTTAAAGTTATTTTTAAAGATTTTTTAAAATATTTTTATTCTGATTAAAACTTTTTTTTTATGAAAAATAGTTTGTCATAAATGATCACATGCTAAATTCAATATCATTCATAAACAGTAATAACTGTTGCCATCCATCGACGCCTCGGGAAATGTATTTTTGATGGTTCAAAATTGTCTATTTTGCTAGCACACATTTCATAAGTCTTTCAGAATAATTACAGATCTGGTTTAATTCTCCTTATTCAAAATATTTGACCAAAACTGAATTTTTAAAATTCTTTTTATATCTAGCATTTTTCAGTCGTTTAAATATATTGAAATATTTTTTTAATTTAAAGTTTTAGTTTAAAATATTTCTTTTAATATTCCCGGTAATTAATGTTATGTCATTCTCATTTTAATAAAATAGGATTAATCATTACTATCTTTCTTTCATTGAAATACTTATATTATATATATATATATATATATATAACATTAAAAACCCCATACCACTTTAAATTCTAAAATTATCCTAAATTTACTTGGGCGTACGAGCTAATTTCGATTTTGATTCTAAAAGCCCTCGAGAGAAATATTAAATGGCGGCCTATTACTCGAAAACTAAACATGCGTAGCGTTGGGTTTACATTTAACTACTTTAGAGCAACAGTCACGCCTTTTCCTAATTTTTAACCAATTAACCTCTACTGCGATCACATGGCGAGATAAGTCCTGGCATCATATTATAGGTGTGTGCTTTTTTCATTTGTACGTTGCCCAGAGAAGTTGTAATTCCGTGTTCTTATTAAATAAAATGTAGTTGCTAATCTTCAATCTCGCGGTTTATTCTGCGGTCCAAGTGTACCTCAATTTTTATATCTTCACTGTAACATGGGGAATCCAAACATATTTTTAATTCGTTCTTCTGGGACAGGGTCCCCCCCCCACACACATATATATATATATATATATATATATATATATATATATATATATATGTATATATAAATACAGTTGGCTCTCTGTTTAACGAATTTCAAGGGACCGTGAAACATCGTCCTTAAGTAGAGATCGCCCTTAAACAGAATATTTGAAAAGATAACATTTCCCATAACGGAGGGGCCGGGACTGGGAAATATCGTCTTTAAATAGAGATCGACGTTAAACAAAGAGCCAACTATATATTGGACTCATATTACTTTGCTGTTAATTTGCAAAAAAATATTCAATGAAGAAAATTATTAAAAATAACTTTAACACGTTATTTCATAAATAAAATTTTGAATGCAAATTAATAAGTTTTTTTCAACATTTTCAGGTATAGGTTTTCCATAAGTTTTCTTTATTTCCATGTTATAAGCAAAAAAACTATCAAAAATTTAAATTTCCGAGTCTCGCTTATGGTGCTGCCATCTATGTATTTCAAATGAAACTATTTCTTGAATGCATCGGTTCCTATAAAAATGAAGATTTAATTAATAATTTGTGTATCCTCTAGCGTACGTAGCTGTATAAAGCGAACTTTTAGGCGTGCTGTTGGTTCGCTTATACAGTGCACCCATTTAAAGCAACCAATGATTCTCTCGGATAAATGCGAATGTCTTGCCCTCATTTTAAAGATCCTAATTTGGTTTGTCTCCAGCAATTATGCAAATAGTGAACTTAATTAACGGTCAGATTTGCCTGCATTGAAAACAACAACATAATTTGTTTATTAATATATGAGTTTTATAATTCACGATCATTTTATGAAATTTCATTTAACAGAAAAAAAAATTGGGAAACAATTGCCTATAAATTCATTAATTCAAATCTAGATAATATTACCCAGATTCCATTGGACAAGACAAAACGTATTTGACAATTATTGTGCTGTGACGTTATTAATAGCTTTCAAAATAATTATTTATCAACATTGAAAGATTCCATCTTCAGTGCTGCCATCTATGCGTCTCACATAAAATTAATTCTTCAATGCTCCGTTTTGTATAGAAGTTAAAATGTGATTTATGTTTTTTTCTTTAATATTATATGAGTTTCTTATTCCTCAAAATTTCAGAGAAATTTTTCAATAACATTTAAAAAAATGTCATTGAACAATAAAAAAAATGAGATACCATAGTCCATAAATTTATTCATCCAAATCTATTCATGTAGGTAATTCATGTAGGTAAGGTTGCCAGAATATCTGTTTTAAAGAGAATATGTCATCATTTCCTGTGCCGATGTTTCTGTACACTCCCTTTTTTTTCGGCTTCCCCCCCCCCCCCCATCCTTCCTAATTGGGTAAAAAAAGTATGATACTAAGAAACCTGGGGCTGAGGAAACCTTTTTGTGTAATTTTAAATTGTATAATTATTACTCTTTGCTATTAGTATTACGAATATAAAACTATTGTTTCATTTTTTATTTATAAAGTTCCATTTTATTCGAAAAATGGAATTTTGTTTACATAAAAAAAATTTCTGCAGACATTGTATTTTTATTTATATGACAAATATTTTCTCACCAGAAAATATAAAATATCTATATTGTCTGCTGATTAAATATTTTATTCGCATATTTCAATGAATTGTCCCCATTTTGTTTCCGTTGTTCTTGGATAAGTTGTCTTTATTGTGTGTATGTATATATATATATATATATTATAAGCAATTTTCTATGCTTATAATATATATATATATATTATAAGCATAAAGAGTGTTTGCGCATGTACACTGCGATACTGTAAGACAGAGAGAGCGATGTGTAATGAATGGCGGCGCACGTTGACGGCCAGCCGCTAAGTGTTTTCTATATGTTTCAAATAAAACTTTTGTTATTGTTTTAAGAAGTATAATGTCATGTTGATATTCCTTTCTCAAGTAACCAGAAACTTGCCTTGTTAGCAAAAGAAGAGCTAACAATATATATATATAAAGATATATATATATATATATATATATATATATATATATATATATATATATATATACATATATATATATATATATATATATATATATATATATATATATATATATATATATATATATATATATATATATATATATATATATATATATATATATATATATATATATATATATAAGAGCTTGTCTGTTTGTTTTTCCGCTATAGAATCATAGACAAGAGGCAAAATACTTACCAGAGACCTCATAATTACTACAGATACCAAAGACCATCTCATCCTAACTATGAGAGCAATAAACCTAGATTTTCTAGCCATCATAGTTATGATAACTCACCCATGTTGTCTCCCACTACATGTAGAATGTATACAGAGAGAGGTATTCCAAATGCTTTTCATTGGCATCAAATTTGTCCATTTAGAATGGAAAGAGCTGGTAATGACAGGACTTCACCCCTCGCAATTGAACCACCCTCAGAGAATAGTCCTGATTCCTGACTATTGAAGGAGTCGGGTTATTTGTCAAACAATAAATATGTCGATTGTGTCTTAGACAGTGGAGCAACTTTTTCAGTGATATCCACCAGAACTGCTCGAAAGTTAAATTTGAAAATAACAAGAGTAAGAGGTATAAGAGTAGTTCAAACTCAGGGTCATATTGTAATGAACAAAATATGTAAGGTTAAGATGAAAATATGTAACATTGTTAGAGATATTGTGTTATATGTAATTGACAATAACTTGGATTATGTAATATTAGATCTAAAGGAATGTAAAAATTACGAAATTTATATTGATTGTAAAAACTTAAAGGTAAAACAAAACTCTAATAATTAATAATGAAGGTAAAATGCCAAAAACAAATATGTCACTCCATATTCAATTCCAAGGTTGGACTGTTCAACAGCCAAAATAAGTCCAGTCCTCAACCTGAATATTTTGTACAGAAGAACTATGAAAATGATAATGAGAATATAATTCTAAATGATACTATACCTAAAACTGTTGACTCTGTAACCAATGCTGTTTCTCAGAATCTTAGTCGTAAAGAAAATTGTAACGTCCAGGAAACGTGCCCGCGAGAACAGTTGAACTTTGCACGTATTCACCGATATTGTGTGGGAATTTCTACCTTTTTTCACACCTGCCGGCCTACATATAAAGAACTATTCAAAGTGTGACGTAATGATACACTTGGAGTCATTTGCATGTTTTTTTCGATTTCTTTTTTGTTACGTTTTAAGTACTGAAGAGGCAACTTCGATAGATATGGCTGAGTCTATAGATATACGATGATATACTGCTTGGGAGAAGTTGTGATAATAGTGCTTTTGTGTTCATGTGAATTCGTTAGATTTAAATGAAGAAAGTTTGTTTAAAGTCTTGAATGTTCAATTTAAAAAGATCCTGTGAAGCCCACTAGGCTAAAATTGATAGTAAAACTGTCAACACCCTCACTGCATCTGGAAACCAGAAAGAATATGGTCCCTTTAACTTAGGCGGGTGATTTTACATGTCAACTGCTCCATACTCGGAGTTTTGAAAGTAACCGCTCGGAAACCTGTAAATTCTGACATTGCTTGCTGGACCATACGGTGGGTTACATCTGGTGTCTGGAAGTTGGGTCCATGCGAGGGTGAGGAAATTTGGAAAAAGAGCTTTTATGATTCTGCTGAGGATTTCAGCAGTGACAACAGACTTCATCGGAAGGCGTAGATCTAAGGAACGGGAGTTGAACGTCGGGAAAAGTGAGGCAGACCTCAGCTACTGACCGTTACAGCGGAGCGTCGGGAAAAGTGAAGCAGACCTCAGCTACTGACCGTTACAGCGGAGCGTCAGGAAAAGTGAAGCAGACCTCAGCTACTGACCGTTACAGCGGAGCGTCGGGAAAAGTGAAGCAGACCTCAGCTACTGACCGTTACAACGGAGTGTCAGGAAAAGTGAAGCAGAGCTGCGGAAACAAAGCAGATGATGTTTGTGATGACGAAAGGATACCTGTAAGGATCTCGGATGTCGTCTGGCAAAGTAGGGTGCATGAATTTTTACTCGTTTGTCCCTCATATTCTGTTCAGGGCTAAGTTGAATTTGGGTGCTTAGGAACGCGTACGTTAGGTTAATTATTTTTTTTCTCTCTGGAAATTTTATGATTTTATGTTTCTTTTGTATACTGTGTTCTTGCATAAGTTAATATTGCTTACATATAATGACAAATAGTATTAGTGTTTTATATGAAGTAAATTTCTTCTTATTGAGTTAAAAATTCTCCAAAAGTGCATAGTATTTTCTGCTTTGAATAATTGTTATTTGTGGAAGGGATATTTGTTTAGTGTAGGAAAAAGGTAAGAGCTGTTTTCTGGATTTTATTTTGTTTTCGCTCGTTTATTGTAAATTAACATTCGGGAGCAATGTCTTTTTTAATTACAGCGAGGAAAACGGATCTCGTGCAATTGGCTTGCGAGATGGGTGAGGTAGTCACCGAGGAACTGAATTAAGTGCAAATAATTAAAATTATTAAGGAAGGAGAAAACTATGAGGAAACTTTGGCAAGAGATTTTTTGGAAACGATTGTGGAAGACAGGAAGGATCGAGAACGACAGGAATTAGAGAGAGAAGAATGGGCACCGAGTCAGAAATTAGAGAGAGAAGAAAGGGCACGGAGTCAGAAATTAGAGAGAGAAGAAAGGGCACGGACATGGAGTCAAGAATTAGAGAGAGAAAAAAGGGCTCGAAACCACGAGTTAGAGTTAATGAAGTTTAAAATACAACTTGCTCAAGGGGAAAACGATAGGTTACGGTTGGATAGAAGTAGCACGAATAGTGTGGAATCTCTATCCAGTGAGACGGGGTCTCATGTCCTGGTACACCAGAGAGATTCTGGGACTAGGCGGAAAGAATTAGCGCAGGAAAGTGACAGGTTTTGGGCGGCTAAGGGGCGCAGTTACGCTTTCGAACCATTTGGGTGGGTCAATAGCAGGGAACAAGAAAAGCGTCAGGATAGCCGGAGAGCCCAGGTAAGAATTTAGGCAAGAACGTAATTCGGTTTATTCCATTTGCGGCTCGAAGTATCACTCTAAGAGGGATTGCCCAAAAGCTGATAAAGAGAGGAATTCTGAGTCTTTGTTAGACATTCGCCCACCGATAGGAGGGGAAACAGTCCAGGTAGGAGTAACTACTCCGTCGGTAATTCAGACAATGGTCTCTGAGACTGAGGTAGAGGTTTCTCCTCAGGGGAGAGTGACAGAGAAAGTTTGTCAGGTTTCGACGGATGTAGAAGGGAAAATTGAGCCAAGACATGACGGACATGGAAATGGGCTGATTGTGAGGTTTAGAGATAGGGGTTGACGTAAGAAGCCGGCACCGTCCTCTGGAGTACGAGGTTTGTTTAGTAAAGAAGCCTTAAACTGCAAGATAAATGACAGCGAAATAAAATCGCGAGGGAGGGTCAGAAAAGGCAGAGGTGCCAAAATTCAGGGATTAGCGTTGAGAGAACGGGGACGAAGGGATTCAGGAAAAAAGACTGCTTTGGGGTTTTAATCACAGAAAGGCGGTTAGATGGAAAAACGAACTACAATGGGTTTTTGAAACAGGCTGGATTGCCAGGATACAGGGGTTATCGCCAAATGGGTTAATTGGCGGAATCAGGGAGGACAATTTGTTTCGAATTTCGGAGCAAAGGGTAGTGAAAGGAATTGACGGAACAAGATTTTTCAAAGGAAGATAAAATGAGAATGTTCTGGGGCTTACATAAAGCTAGGAAAAACGGTCCCGTATCTAAAAGGAAGCCGAACTGCTTAAGGTTTAGGAAAAAGTCGGGGAGACAGGGTTTCGTCAAGAACAAGATAAAATTTTGGGGAAGACAGCATTATGTTAAGGTCAAAATGAAAAGGAGTACTAAATACTCAGGGGAACAACGTAGGGGTTTCTGTAAATTTAGGAAACAGAGATTTGTCGACAGAGAGTTGTATTAAAGTGTATTTTTGTGTATTCCATCCTTCGCTATCGTCAATCATTCAGCTTGAGGAGCGATAAGCGTGCTTACTTTTCCCTAGCACCTAGCCATGAACGGGTAGACGGGGGGAAACGTGTGTCAATTCTGTCACCAGCGGCCGGTCGACAATGTTGGATGGTTGAAATTTTGTCTGTTCGCAAGCAAATTTTTAAGTTAGCGGTGGGTATGTAACATCCAGGAAACGTGCCCGCGAGAACAGTTGAACTTTGCACGTATTCACCGATATTGTGTGGGAATTGTTACATTTTTTCACACCGGCCAGCCTCCATATAAAGTAATATTACCAGTGTGACGTGATGTTACACTTTGAGTCATTTGCATGCTTGTTTTTTTTATGTTACGTTTTAAGTACTGAAGTGGCAACTTCAGTACTTAATAGATATTGCTGGATATATAGATATACGATGATATACTGTTGGAGAAGTTGTGATAATAGTGCTTTTGTGTTCATGTGAATTCGTTAGATTTAAATAAAGAAAGTTTGCTTAAAGTCTTGAATGTTCAATTTAAAAAGAGCCTGTGAAGCCGAGTAGGCTAAAGTTGATAGTATAACTGTCAACACCCTCACTGCATGTGGAAACCAGAAAGAATATCGCCCCTTTATCGCCGGGTGATTTTACATGTCAACTGCTCCACACTCGGAGTTTGAAAATAAACCGCTCGGAAACGTTGTGATTTCTGAAATTTGCGTGCGTGGACCGTACGGTGGTTACAAAAAGCGACCTGTTTAATCGTAGGTATTCAATGATTTTATTCTGATCCTTGAAATCTGTTACTTTACAGGCATGTGTAACTTCGGAATGGTATAGTTTATTGCCTTATAACTAGGTTATGTGAGAACCCAAGATGAAAAAATGAGATTATATTTATGAAAGAATTTGAACGCGTAATGTTTTAAAAAATATATTTTGTCGTGGATATTAAGAAACTGTGTTCCTATTAATGTGTTTACAATAGTCGGTATTTACGCATTAACGCCACCGCAGCTGAAGTTGCGCTAATGCGCCAATATATATATATATATATATATATATATATATATATATATATATATGTGTGTGTGTGTGTGTGTGTGTGTGTGTGTGTGTGTGATAATAACGGCCCACCATTATATATCTAAAGCGTATTTAAAATTATCCTGTCAATAAAACACGACCCCTTTTTCCAAAATTGCAACCTAAAAGTAAAATATGATAATTTATCGTAGCCCTGCAGATCATGATACAGGCATGTGAAGTAGCTGAAATCAATAACATCCCCAGATATGAGTGTTAGAAGTTACGAGATTCCGAATGTCAGTATAGTGTCAAAATTCTTGAAGAGCCCTCGAACCACTCTGAAGTTATGTCTTCTATAACGTAAAAAAACCCACTTTACAAGAACTTTATGGCCACTTATCCTGCATCCACGAATCTAAAGTCGCCCAATTAAAATATTAAGTAGTTTAGGCCCTCTGGCGTCAATATCGCAAAACACTTTTTTACTATTTGCGTGAACAGATGATTTCTGTCTCTTGGTGTCTAGCCCTCGTTGCTGTAGGACCTGCGATCCGCTCCTGTCTTAACTTGTAATGTAATCAGAACTCTGCGCCCCGTCAGGGCAAGTCCGGTGGACACTGCAATTATCACGCTTTCGTAATGCTTCATAGTTGAATAAATAAAGCAAGTCTTCGAAGTGGTGTATTTCATCAATGGCTCCATAGGTGCATGTATCGCCTAACGTTCGTAAGTGATTCCCTGGATCTACAATTCGCCCGACTGCATCACACCTTCGTGACGGCCACGCCGCCGATTAGTGCTATGCCTCTCCTCCACGGCGTGATGTACGGGGCATCACAAGAGTCGTCTGGACCCCTGCGTGGGAAGAGAAAGTGTTTTTTTTTTTTTTTTACGTTCGGCGATTTTCACCCCCCCCCCCCCGCCAAATCTGAAGAGTGTTTTGTTTACGTTGTGAACTTCGTTCCAGATCATCGCGGTATATTCTCCTAGTGCTCCTTCGTACGTCATAGTGTGTAATAAATAATCGTAATGTTCGTGTTCGATACTTGTGAAGGTGTTTTACGTCATTCCGAGTGAATTAAGGTTTACGATGTTCAAGTTTTTGTGTTCACGATTCCTCTTACGTGTTTTCAGTGTAACGTCTCCGCTGCCTGTGTCATCCCTTCGAGTTTCGTACTTATGTACTCAGTGTGTGTACTGCCCTGCAAGGAGATGAAAACAAGTGGTGTGCAGTTTTGGTTCAATGTACCTTCCTTCCAACGTATGCATCAATAAAAAAAAATAAGAAAAATTTTTGTTTTCGAAATTAAAATGTTCACTTTAAAAGACGTTAAAGGTAGGTCAGAAAAAATAAGAAAATGAAAATGATCTAATTGATTTATAGTGATGATATTTTATTTATTATATATATATATATATATATATATATATATATATATATATATATATATATATATATAATAAGTGTTTTGATTTTAAATAAAGTGTTTTATTTTATGATTTGTCGCAAAAATTTTAGGTGTAGATCGATGGCACTTAAAAACCGCCAAATCTGTAGCTGCGTAAGCGTTAATACATAAGTACCCAATAGTCTAATGATAGTAAAAATATTTTTTAATTATTTTTAAATATATTAAATATATTAAAATAAATATTTTTTAAATTATGGCATGAGCATAGTTTAAAAATAAAAAATAAGTAAAAATTGTTTCTTGGATATGTAAATATCCGAATATGAAGTTTAGAAAATGCAGTTCATAAAAATAGAGCCACTTTTTCGTTTGTCCATCGAAAATGCAACACTTACTATACCAGAACGATTTTCTTCTACCAGAATCTGTTTTAGAATTACATTGGGAGATGAATGCGAAACGTTATAAATGAAGGAACAACTATTAACCTTCAAATCACTTATCTTTTTATCACTTAACGTCTAATCTTAAATTTTACTGTTCTTGGTTAGTTAAAAATAACAATCTGCAGTGTACAGGACACATTAAATGCTCCATTTCAAGATGTAATCATCAGAACTAGTATTAGTATTAGTACTATAGATATCATCATATTTCAAAGCAATGACAACTATTAACGATTAAAACCTAAAACTGAAAACACAATTCTTTAAAATTTGAGAATATCTCTTGTCCCAGTTCTTGAATTTTATCAAGAAATTGCTGCTCACGAAGAAATAATTTTTACTATAAACCACATAAAGATGGCGCCACAAAATTATGATTACTAGGTACTTCAATCTATATTTCCTACCTATCATAATCTTATAAGAAAATTAAAATAATAATGAAAATGACACCGCATCCAAAATTGAAACTAATTTAAATGCTATTTTAGTACACCACAAACAGGATTTTCTTACCTTAAATAATTTACAATTAATGAGGAGACAAATATCGGAAATATGAATACATATATATAAATATGTATACATACATTGTATATATATTTGATTCAACATGATCTTTTACCTCTAAATAATTCACAATTAATGAGAAAAAAAGCTTTTGGAAATATGCATATAGTACATAGTTGGTGCATGTTGCTCATGTTCACCGTTTCCCAAATTAAATTTGGGAAAAAATGCACTCTGCCAAAGAGTCAAATTGCGAAGCTGCAATAGATATTTTCACACCTTTTTTAATATGTATTAATATCTGTTTTAATTATATATATATATATATATATATATATATATATATATATATATATATATATATATATATATATATATATATATATACATATATATATATACAGTGGAATCTCGATCGATCGTTTTCGGATCCTTCGTTTTTCCGTATGTGTCGTTCATTTTATACAGTCCCAACGATCATATTGCTTTGTTATGTTTCCGCATGTATCCTTTTCCCGCATTTATCGTTCATTTCAATCGGTCCCTTGAAAAACGATAGATCGAGATTCCACTGTATATATATATATATATATATATATATATATATATATATATATATATATATATATATACTTATTTATTTCTTTATACCATAATATATAAATTTTTTTATAACCTTTTTAATTCGAAATATTTTAAGCGATTCTTTGTTTTTAGAAACGACATCTTTGCCAGCACTTGTGAGGAGAGAGGCCGAACTGCCATTCCACAGAAACGTTACATTGCTCATACCCGTTGTTGTTTCATCATTAGTGCTCATTATTGTTATTTTTACCGTTGTTGTATGCCTAAGAAAACACACTCCGGATAGGAGAGGACAGCAAGGTAATGAAAGTTTCAGTTCCAAAATACCAACAATACTTTTTTATATTATGTTTCCCCGATAATTTATATTTTTTTTTGTTTCAAAGTAGCTAGTTTTAAATCCTACAATATAATTAATTAAATATTTCTATGATGCGGTGATATACACTGCTGGCCACTGTAAATGCAACACCCTGAAGGAAACATGCAAATAACATGAAATTTACAACATGCATTAGCGGAGGTGAGATATGCAAATGATTAGAATTTCAGCGCAGACGCACATCACGCGCGCCTGTGCCGCCACTTCAAAGCGCTATTTAAGGCTTGGAGATTTCGACGATTTCAAGTTCGGCAATTGTGTTTTTCTTGTGGTTTTTTCAAAAAAAAAAAGATCAATTATGCCTCGTCGAAAACAGCGATCATCTTTTGATCAAGTATCCGAGTTCGACAGAGGAAGGATAGTGGCTTACCGAGATTGTGGATTATCTTTCAGGGAAATCGGTAGTCGTGTTGGACGAAACCAAACAACTGTAATGCGGATATGTGGTCGTTGGATGCAGGAGGGTACGACGGACCGGCGTGTTCGATCGCATCCACCTCAGCGCACCACTTCACGTGATGACAGGCAAAGTGTGCGCATGGCAGTGACGGATCGGTCAGTCACATCACGAACCATAGCACAGCACATGCAGTCTGTAACGCATCATCCAGTGTCTGCGCGTACCATTCGACGCCGTTTACAGCAGAGTGGTCTGTCCGAAAGACGTCCATTGCTTTGTCTACCCTTGACGCAGAACCACAGACGTCTCCGCCGCCAATGGTGCGATGACAGAAGGATGTGGACGGCAGAATGGAATGAAATTGTCTTTACTGACGAGTCACGCTTCTGTCTGCAACACCACGATGGTCGCATTCGAGTCTGGAGACACCGTGAAGAGAGGATGCTGAACAGCTGCGTTATGCACCGCCACACTGGTCCTGCACCGGGTATTATGGTATGGGGCGGTATTGGATATCACTCTCGCACACCTCTAGTACGCATTGCCGGTACTTTAAACAGCCAGCGCTACATCTCCGAGGTGTTGGAGCCGGTTGTCCTTCCTTACCTTCAGGGCTTGCCCACAACCATATTTCAACAGGATAATGCGCGACCACACGTGGCACGCATTGTCCAACGGTTCTTCGTCAATCGCCAGATTGAATTTCTTCCCTGGCCGCCTCGCTCTCCGATATTTCGCCGATAGAAAACATGTGGTCCATGGTTGCTCTACGATTGACCCAGATTCCATCCCCAGCTGCCACAGCAGATCAACTTTGGCAACGTATGGAAGCGGCTTGGTCTGCTGTACCCCAAGAACTCCTCCAAAGTCTCTTTGAATCAATGCCGAGGCGTGTGGCAGCGGTGATCTCCAACAATGGCGGCTATTCTGGCTACTGATTTTGGCAGGAACCACACTTCACAGAAGTCTATAAATTTAATCATTTGATACTTGGTCAACATGTTATCTACAAAATAAATTTTGTTGTGATATCTCTTGTCTTTCTTGGTGTTGCAATTTGGGTGGCCAGCAGTGTATTTTTGATAAGGTAAATAATAAACTTTTATGATAAAAAAGTAATATAAATTTAATATTTTATACATTATATATATATATATATATATATTATATATATATATTTATTTATACTGTTCCCTTCTAGCCTCATTTTCATAATATTTTGTTTTTTATTTAAAAAAAATCTTCTGTAAATTGTACTGAAAATATATACTGAAAATTGTAAGAGTTAAGCTCTATGCAAAACACTAAGGTTATGCAACTATAGAATCTTCTTGCCTACTTTTTAGTAAGCTGTGATTAATATTTTCAGTTAAATACCACAATCCACATACAAGTTTTTCTTTAATATTTATACCGAATCTATTATTTTTAATTTTCCTGATTTTTATCTGTTGAAATCCACTATCAAATTAAAAAAATATTACTAAATTATTTCACATTTTGATTATAAACGATTGTTTACATTTCATAAATTATGCGTTCCTTATATTTATTTGTAATTGAACAATATTAATGTTTTCAGTGAAATATCAGTATTTAAATTTTTTTAATTCAGTTTTCTATCTATGTTTTATTTATTTTGTTTTATATTTTTTAATATCTGGTATTACGAATTGCATTAGAATTTCATACGTGAACGTACAATTAATATTCTTTTTGACTATTATATTGAATCAATTTGAATTATACTTACCAAACTCTGTTTCGCTGTTTGTATTCTTCATTTAATTTTTACTTGTCTGCGAGAAAATGATTTCGTGTATATTAATGTAGTTGGATTTACTATAAATGGTTATGCAGGAATGTAAAAATTTGTTAGTGCTGCCATCTGTTTTTGAAATATGAACCTAACAAAACGACGAACAAAAGTGAAAATACTTTTGTTAGTCGTTTAGTCGTTCTTTACTTAGTTTACGCCTTTCGCCCTCTCTTCCATTCTATTTTAATTTTCTTTTAACATATTAATGCATTACCCGTAGGAATAAAAATTTCCATTATAAATTAAAACTAGTAGGATATAAAGTTTACTGTCTCTCAGTTTTTTAACACAGTTTCTTTGCATTTGTAAGATAAAATTTAGAGTGTGCGTATTAAACTGGTATACCCCACTAATTTAACACTTATTAAAGAAGTATTTCTTTTATATGTTCATTTTATTTCTCCCTCAGTTAAATTTACTAAAGGAAATAACTGTGTTTGGATCTAGGGGTTTTGATATTATTGGAGTGGATTATTTATGATTCTAAGCTCAACAAGTAGATGGCACCAGCTGTGGAAAAATGGTTACAATCTCGTGAAAATTGATATTCTACGTCTACCTAGGCGAATTTATATTAACAACACCTCATGTATTAGGATAACACTATATACGTCAAAGAAGATGCCACTCTATGAATCAAACACAGGAGTTGTAAATGTAAATAGAATGTATACTGTCAGTTCATTTAGGAACGTAAACCGAGTGCGGGGAAGATCATCGTAAAGATAGCAAATTTAGAAATGTTATATGTTACTCAATTACAGTTACCCTAAACCAGATCGCAATTATGTTTTCCTCATATATTGGACACATAAGAACGTCTTTCATGTCTGCACCGCTGAGTTCATTTTACACTCGTTCAAGAAAGAAGGTGTTTTCGATAGTGATGAGCTTTTTTTTAATCCACTTTGAAAATTACAGTTCTGTGATGGGTTTACTAGAAAGTCATCTTTCCCACGCATAATCAAGAAACAAATCTTTTATTTTTATCGGGTTTTGTACGTTTTTATATTTATGAAGAAAACTTTATCACCAGAAAAGGTAGCGTGATCGTTCTGCCAATTTTGCACGAGCTCGCGTACTTAACATTACTGATTGTGTCAATAAATTGTATTAGACTGAATTTCTATCAGTGGTCTCAGATAGTGTAGTGACCTGGGTCGGACCGGTTCATTATGGCGTCTGAGGCAAGTGTCATAAACGGCATCTTTTCAAATTTTTGTAGAGACTCTGAAGTTGGGCTTTTCCAACCTTGGGGACGAGATTAGAATCTTAGGGCACTCTTGTTAGAATTTGAATTTTAAAAAAAAAATTAAATCATATATCAGGAACGTGGTAAATACTAACTCCATTGCTGATTTCATTCAAATAAAAGATATAATTGGAAGATCCTATAGAAAGTAACAAACAGCAGACACGAATATATTAATAGAGTTTCGAATATACTCAAGGGATTAATTATAGTAGTACGCTAGAATGGAAATCGCTGAAAAGAGCTTTGTTTTATGAAACTTTTGGTGTGGCACACATGTTCGGAATTGAGGCTTGTTTATGGGGTGAAATGAGACACTTCGTTATCTTTTAAAATCTATTTATAACATACACATAACTTATCCGAACATGGAACGTGAGTGCACGTGAGAACACAGTTCAAGTCTCGGGGAGTCGTCAGAATTCTGGCGCCGATCTCTGAAGAGCGAGCGAGAAAAAGTTCTGTATAGAGCGGCGAGTGGGGTTGCTACTTTGGCGAGAAACGTTGCCGCCAAACCTGTTCGCTGGCTGTCACAATTCGCGAGAAATCTACCTGTTGGCGAGTTGCCGCAGAATCAAGCCTAACAGTTGTGTTCATTCACCGTCGGGAAAGAGGGCATCGCTTTGTGTCCCGCGTCAGAATGTTCAATGCAATTTTAAGTGGCTACGACTCTTTTCTTTCCCCCCCCCCCAAAAAAAAAAAATCTGGGAATCAAGTAATGAATGTAGAGTCTACTCCATAGAATAACGGACATTCGGGGAAAAATATGTATTCCTTTTAAAGAAAAGTTTTATTTTCGTAACTACTAAAGTTTTTGCGGGGAGGCTAAAAACTTGTTTACTAAAAACTTGTTTACATCAACTAAAAACTTGTTTACATTTTAAATGGAATGCGGGACGCATTTTGATAGTCATGCAGTGATTTTTAGTTCTATGCGACCACCCATTTCTTACCTAATGCGGTAGTACAGAATGCAACCAGTTTTCCGTTTAAAGTTCTGCATTTTGATGTTGGTCGTGCATCCACTCTATCACGGAAATAAATTGCCTAAAAGGGAGTTTAAATTTGCGTATTGCCGAAATAACGTTCAGTGTTCAGCGATAATCTCTATATATAAAACAGTTCCGTAACTGACTCACTGACTGACTCACTGACATGCAACGCACAGACCAAACCGCTGGACCTAAAGGGCTGAAATTTTGCATGGCGATTCTTCTTATGATCTAGGGGTGCACTAAGAAAGATTTTTGAAAAATTCCTCTTAGAGTTTTTAAAATTAAATTTTTAAGCTCTTTTTGCAACTTTTTTTTAAAGTTTGTATTTTAAATAATAATTTGAGGGTTATAAAATTTATATCACGTGAAAGAGCATAATAATTCCGTTAAAATGAAATCTTTTTCGAACCTTTACCTCGATTTTCTGATTTTTAGTGAATTTTTAAATATTAATTTTTAGAATTTAATTTATTAAATACTGATCACGTGATTTCTTTTTCTGGTACTTTAAATAAATTTATCGTGGCGTGCATAAAAACTAAATAGATAAAAAAATATTTTTTTTTCTTGATAATGCGGCAGACGATTGGACATTATCCAAAAAGATATTAAAATACAGTAAAAAAAATTTTCTACAAACTGTACTATATTAACTGTACTATATTCTTTAGTATTCTTTATATTAGATTTAATTTCAACATCTTCTTTTTCATTATTTTGTCTAAAAATATCTCTTACGATTTTTTTATAAATATATATATATATATATATATATATATATATATATATATATATATATATATATATATATATATATATATATATATATATATTTTACATCAATTATATACATTGATCGTCGTATTATTTTATATCTATTTATATATATATATATATATATATATATATATATATATATATATATATATATATATATATATATACATATATTTTATATATATATATATATATATATTTTATATATATATATATATATATATATTATATATACATATACATATATTTTATATATATATATATATATATATATATATATTATATATATATATACATATATATTTATATATATTGTCATTAATTGCATACATTGAAAGTTGTTTTTACTTTGAATGTACTCCGTAGCGAAGTGCGGGTTTTCAGCTAGTTTATTCATAGGGCTAGTAGAACTGTGGATCATGATCACTTTCTTTCAGCACTCAGCAAGAATATCGGAAACTTGTGCCACAAAAATAATACCCAAAATTAAAATTAGCAGCATGTCGGTATAACTTATAGCTGTGAATCCCATGTGTTCTACAATGAAGTTGATAAAAAAAGGCTCAATGTTGACGCATCCACATTTTACTCATTCTCTACGAACTGCAACAATCCAATAAATGCCAGATGTGAATAATTCGGCCCAATAATTTTCCAGAAATAATTATGAAAGCTATTTAAACTATTTAACAATTTAGAAATATTGATTACTCTAACATTTGCTGTTTGATCTGTTAAATAATGAAAAAAAAACTCGTAAAAATTCTCTCCCATCAAATAAAACCTTTTCCATTTTTTCGCACTTTTAAGTATGTAGACATTACCAAATGGCTCTATACACTTTTAACCTTGGCTATACGTAATTTTAAACATTTTCCAATAATTTAGAACTCTATTGCTATTGTTATTATTATTCTGTGCCTACCCCTTACTTCAGAAATTTTCTCCTTTAAAGGTTGTGACAGGTAATTCCATTTATTACTCTCCTTACTATTTATTATAGGGGAAACCCTTGTACCTAGGGCCGACTATTTTCAAATGGCAGTATCTTTACTTATAACTAACTTACAATAATAAAAATAGTTTTATACATTACGTGCTTTATTCTCTTTAAATAAAAATCACATTAAGTGTAGAAAATAAAAACTTGTAAATGATATTGAAAATTTAAAAAAAATTACTAATGGCCCTAGGTAAAATAACACTATTGTACCTAGGGCCAGTTATTTTCGAACACTGAAATTGTTGTTTACAATAAAAAAAAAAAAAAATTTGTATCCATTAATTATTTCATGCACAACTTCTAAAATCTTCGTAAGGAAGAAATGTTAATTGTAGGCAATGTATTATATGAAGAAATGTTTATTATTTCATCACTTTCTAATGTATGTTTTTTCTCCATTGTCTTCTTAACCCTTTGAAGGGCGGTGTTTGCACACTGCAAACGCTTAAATCTCGCCCTTCTTTCACTTGCATTCAATGTATTCCAGTTAAATGAGGATAAAAATGGTTTGTGCTGCCATCTGTTATCAGGTTAAAGGAGTAAAATCATATTACAACCTTTAATGGGAAAAATTTTCAAGATTTTTTAGGTTAAAAAAAATCGAGAAAAATATTTACACCATGCAAACGGTCAAGATTCTTGCCCCTGAAAGGGTTAATGATCCCACATAAATTTTCTGTTTCAAACACAGATTTCGCAACCTTTTATTTATGAATTACTTTTTTCAATAATTGTGCTTGATTTTCATTTTTCTCGGGGGTATCAGTGAGAATTCTACACTTGCCAAGTTTTCGTCCACCTCTTTCCTACCAGAGGCCATGGCCCTAGGTACAAGACAAGATTATGGCCCTAGGTACAAGATGTTGTTTTTTTTTTTTACAAAATGGCTTCCATAAGCAAAGACCTCTAGAAACCAAACTTTGTTTTTATATCATTTTTTCCTTTAAAGATTACAAAAAATATCTGCTATACATTAAAACATAACTTTGCACTTAATTTCACAAAATAAGACTTCAAATTGAAGTGAAAAAATTTAGTTTTGGTCATCAAATCAAGACTTTCTTTTCTATTTAACTATAGCTTCTTCTTGCTTTTATTAAAAATGGCTGTTATGATTTGAAACAATGTTGTCACTCACTCCAATGAGTAAAAATGCTGTAAAATAATAATTATTTAAATAAAGCATGGTGGCCCTAGGTACACGATGGCCCCAGTTACAGGAGTTTCAGCTAATTACTTGCGTTAATAAGAGATCTTTTCTGTGCATTCTCCAAATTTATGAGTGTTTATGTGGTATTCCTCTGTTATCCGTATTAAAAATTTCCAAGTCCATTTCCCTTTACTTCCTTTCACTCAGTGGTGTCATATTTCGATGGTCAAGGGATTAATAGACGTTTTTTTATCAAATCTATTTATCGTTAATATCCAATCGGCTTATTTCAAATTTCATTGCGGTCATCTGTCGGAAGAATCTTTTTTTCCACAGCTACATAAATAAATAACTTTAAAGTTCTTGACACACATCTGTCGAAATGTTATACATGCAGAAGATTTAGTTTAAAAGATACATTAAATAATAAATTTTAAAGATGAAAAATATTAAAATTGTACGAAAGACGTCTCCCACTTAAAGTATCTCAAACAATAGGATTGCGAGAGTAACGTTTCCAAACACTTACTTTCTGTTTTAACAAATTAAATCTGACGTTTTCTTCACTTGTTGTGTAGTACATTCAGTTCAGTTGATCAGGGACCACTTCTTTTTAAAAATTCCCAACGCGTCGTTTTTAGAGGCAAAAATAGATTTTATTTTCTGAAACAACTATGATATTTAATAATGCGAAACTTAATTATATAAACTTTCATGTATTATAGTAGACTTTAATATAATACATGAAAGTTTAGAAAAATTCTATGATGCTACATATGAAAAGAATTTTCGTGGTATATTTTGTGGACCTTAATATAAATTCTATAACAAAGTTTGTTTTTACCGTGAAATGACTGTATATTATTTTTACATATTTACCCTTTCATACGACTTTTTTAAATTTTTTATATCTTTGCCAATAAAACCTTAATTATATCAACGTTCAATCACGGCCATGTAGAAACTATTTTCTGATTAACAACTTTAATGAAATGTTCCGAATGAACTTAATAACGGTACCAAATTTAACCTCAAAGAAAACTTAACTACTAAAACGAGCTAAACAGCAAAAGGAAACTAGATTATGAAAGATTGATAATTTATAAAAAGTTAGAAAAGAAACGGATATATACATTTATATATATATATATATATATATATATATATATATATATATATATATATATATATCTGATCTTATTTAAGAGATTTACTCCAATTTACTGTGAAAGCGTCAAACTTCGGGTCAACTTATCAATCTATTAGACATTAAATGAACCGGTATTAAAGCCACGCTCTTCTGTGCTTCTATAAAGATTGTGTCAAAAATAGTGTGTTCATTTCCTTCCGTATTCGAATATAGTTCAGTTAGGCACGAAATTCAAATTTACTTTTAAAAATTATCTTCGAAAATTTCTTACTGTCTACATACTTCCTCCAAACTTTTTTCCGAATACGATGAAATGTGAACTTTAGTTTTTCATTTCTAGACTCGATTTCCTGTTCTTGTGTAACGACGTCTTACGCTAAAAAGTGGATAGGAAGGATTAAATAAAAATAACTTCGTGTAATTTTGTCTCTGAAAATTTCCCCTTTTGGTTCAGAGAAGACTTTCCCCCCTAACCCTGATTTTTTATAGCACTATATATCAAACATACTCCCACGTTTCATTTTTTAAATTTCGTTATTTTTTTAATTTATGTGTAAAGTTATTCATTATGAATTTCTAAAAATGTTTATCTGTAAAGTATATATGAATCCTCTAATAAAACAAATTAATTTCATTAAACACAGATTTTTAACTGTACCGTTACCGTAAAGTTATATAGTACTTCTATTTAGGGTAGAATGGAAAATAATGTCAGAATATATTTGATGACAGGAAAATGGAAATCATAAATACCAAAATATATATATATATATATATATATATATATATATATATATATATATATATATATATATATATATATATATATATATATACATATATATATATACATATATATATATATGCATATATATATATATACATATATATATATATATATATATATACTAGAGGACCCGACAGACGTTGTCCTGTTCAAACGTTGTAATTCTAGCTGAAGTACCCGGCGATGCCCGGAATTTTAAGAATATTTGTTAACGAAAATCAATTTAAAAACTAAACACAGTATAAGTAACATAGAAAAGATTTATCCTTTATCATTGGAGCAAAAAATTCTGAAAAGTAAAACATAAAATATATAAACTTATAATAAACCTATAAAAATCCATTAAAAAACTAAACGCAGTATAAATAACATAGAAAAAAAAGCATACGAAATGTTATACATATTAATAATATGAAAACCCAATTAAAAATGTATAAATGCATAATAAACTCCTCAGATTTCAGGTATATTCGGTATTTCATCATAAAAAAAGCTGAAAAAAATAAAAATAAATAAAAATAATAATTTTAAAAAATCATAAAATAAAATTAAAATTAAAATTAAAAAATAATAAATTAAAATAAAAAAATAATAAAATAAAATAAAATAATAATTATAAAATAATAAAATAAAAGCTGAAATAAAAAATCCTTAAAAAAAAAAGCTCAAATAACAGGTCTAGCAAAAGGTACACAACTCTGGATTCGAACACGGGTCGAAAGCACGGTACTTTTCTAATGGGCGACCTTCCGAATACGCCACGATTAGACGACGTTCGACTGAGTAAAGTGAAACATATTCGCTATTGGAAAGTTGTTGTGGGCTGGTGATTATAAATGTCAGAGGAGTTTTTACTCAGAAATAAGTTAGCAAGATAGAATCTTAGTCTTTAGCTCTTCAATAGGAACAAAGATATAGGCGAGGGGGACTGCAGTAGCGATTAAAAAAGATCTCGTGTGACTTAGCGTGGTTGATTCGAATTTTCCATCGCGTGTCGAGAATATCAATATGCCGTTGGATCTGATCTATTTTAGAGTATAAAATCTGACTTCAAAGATTATTATTTTCATTTATTATTCTGGTTTAATATATCTGACTTGAAACTTTTTGATTTTCTTTATTTTTATCTTTTCGCTCGCTGTTTACTAACTAAACCTAACGTGGACGCCATTATCCAGAAGGGTGATTCCAGAAACTGTAACAGTTTCAATTTACCGGACGCACCCCCTTATAAATTGTTGGATTTTTATTAATTAATTAAAAATATAAAAACATTTTCTATCGGATCAAATTGTGAATCTAAACCATTCTCGAATCAACTTAATCGCACACACAAAATTTCAGAAAAATCAGTCCAGTCGTTTAGGAGGAGTTCAGTTACATACACACGGACAGAAGAAATATATATATAAGATATATATATATATATATATATATATATATATATATATATATATATACATATATATATATATACATATATATATATATATATATACATATATATATATATATATACATACATATATATATATACATACATATATATATATATACATACATATATATATATACATACATATATATATATATATATATATACATACATATATATATATATATATATATATATATATATATATATATATATATATATATATATATATATATATATATACAAAATTAGTAGATTTTCATATAATACATGAAAGTTTAGAAAAATCCCATGACGCTACAGTTGGAAAAAATTTATATGTTATATTTTGTGGATATTAATATCAGGTCTATAACAAAGTTTATTTTTACAGTGAAATGAGTGTATATTATTTTTACATATTTACCCTTACATGCGACTTTTAATTTTTTATATATTTTCAACAAACCATGCCAATAAAGCCCTAATTACATCAACGTTCAATCAGATGTTGCGCCGATTCGAAATGGGAGCCAAAAGGGGAGAATAAAAATTCGAAATTTCCAACAAATAACGAAAAAATAGTAACATTATAATCTAATGCATGGATTTATTTATATTACGAAATTCGTAAAATACACAAATATAAGTAAATGCTTAGACTACTCTTAAAAACTGCTGAATTTGAGTCAGCGCCTCTTGTACTTACTAACTAGCTGAAAACCCGCGCTTCGCTACGGAGTACATTCAAATTAAATACAACGGTCAATGTATGCAATTAATGCCAAAAAAAATAAATATGTATATCTATACTTATATATAAATAGAGAGCGATTTTGTAAGTGGAGGGTAATTTCCAGAACCACTGCACCTATTTGAAAAATTCTTTCACTGTTTGAAAGGTACATTATTCCAGATGGACATAGGCTATATATTATGTATATCTGATCAGTAGAAATAAAGTTAGGGGCTTAATCCTAACAATCTCCATTGTTACCGCTACTGTCCTCTACCGTTTTTTGTGCCGAAGTCTTCAACGATCTTTAGCGTGGTGCGATCGCGGTGGGCTTCTGTTCTGACGATAGTGGTTTGAACCTAGCCGTTCTCCGGCACGCCTTTTTCTTTTAAAAAATTAACTTTAATTATTAACTAACCTAATATTAATTTGAATATTATTTTAAGAATATTATTTTTAAAAAAATTGAATATTTAAAAAAGACATTCTTTACTTAAAATCCCTTTTTATTTTTGTATTTTTATTTCAACTCTTAACCTCTTTCTATTATCTATCTATCTATACTTATATATAGAGAGAGAGCGATTTTGTTCGTGGAGGGTAATCTCCAGAACCACTGCACCTATTTGAAAAATTCTTTCACTGTTTGAAAGGTACATTATTCCAGATGGACATAGGCTATATATTATGCATATCTGATCAGTAGAAATAAAGTTAGGGGCTTAATCTTCACAATCTCCATTGTTACCGATACTGTCCTCTACCGCTTTTTGTGCCGAAGTCTTCAACGATCCTTAGCGTGGTGCTATCGCTGTGGGCTTCTTCTATATCCATACTTATATATATTATATATAAAGAGAGAGAGATTTTGTACGTGTAGGGTAATCTCCAGAACCACTGCACCTATTTTAAAAATTCTTTCCCTGTTTGAAAGGTACATTATTCCAGATGGACGTAGGCTATATATTATGTATATCTGATCTGTAGAAATAAAGTTAGGGGTTTAATCCTAACAATCTCCATTGTTACCGCTACTGTCCTCTACCGCTTTTTGTACAAGCACGTACCGAGATTTTGCTGTTTCAGAAATGAGAAATACGAGGCTGATTGGTTTAGTTGAGTGGATTATTAAACATTTTATTTCAATAGAACTCATTAACATGCAATTTTATTGCAAACAAATGCTGTCGTGTTTAATTAATTCAATGGGCTTTTTTTCCATTTTTCTCAGGTAATTTTTTTTATCGGGTTCCTGAAGCTGTGAGGCCTGCAGAATTTAACTCCCGTTGGTTAGCTCTTTCGAAAGAAAAACGTGTTTAAACCAACTTGTTCTCAGAGTACAGCAGATTTTGGCCGATTTGAAAACAAATTCATAAAAGCCTGAACTCATTCATTTCACTTTTCAGACACGGCCGTTTTCGTCTCATTCCTTACGATTATATGTTAGCTGGGAACAAAGGAAGATAACATTTATAAAAAAAAAAAAAAAAAAAAAAAACATGAATCTTTTGATATCTTAAGTTTAAAATTGAGCATAAAAATGTTTTACGAGAATTTTTTTTCTATACAAAGCGTGTCTGCATGACATACGATTTAGCTTTCAATACTTAGCAGGGACTGACTTTCTCCATGGACAGGTGGTCAGCGGGTAAGAGGAATTACTTGTAAATGTTAACTTACCTTTGAGACTCAACAATAAATACAGATGATCGTTCGCACTTTATGGAAACGATTTTGTAATTTGTTTTTGGCGTTTGCATTTTGAGATAAAAATTTGGCAACTTCAGAATAATCGTCTGCTATTGTTTTCCTTTGATTGGAATGTAAAATAAAAGATTTATTTTGAAAATGGCTCCTAAAATGGATAGACGGCTCGAAGGTTACGTAACCGCGCTTTCCGAGGAGAAATATTCGTATCGACAAATTATAAAGTGGTGTAAAAATCATGCATATGGCGTTTCAAAAAAAAGGTATTTATAATATATTAAATTTGAAAGGAAAAAGCGTCCAACTGAAATTAAAAATGAAAACATGACCGCGAAACCTCATCCTAAGACTGTTCAAACGCAGGTAAATATCACGAAAGGGAAGTCTCTGATCCTAAAAGAAAATACGCCAACTCAGAGATCCATTTCATTGAAACTAGGAATGTCTTCTGGCACTGTAAGTAAAATCATTCATAAAGATTTCAAGTTATAAAAGATGTTTAAACCTAAAATTCATATGCTTTTACCAAAGCATATTGCTGAAAGAAAAACAAATTGTAGAAAATTATATGAAAAACACCTAGCTGCTGAAAAAATTAAAATTTCTGGGAACACTCGATGGGGCATGGGTGTATTTAAGTGACTGTAGTAAAAAAAATTATTTTTTATTGCTCAACTGACGGAAATGACCGTTCGAAATGGCTACGTGAGTGTACAGAAAAGTTCTCAAATGAGTTCATGATAGTAGCAGGATTTTGTTACAACGACAAATTAAAAATAAAAAAGTCTCAAGTAAAGCCAACATTAATTCACTCTACTGTCAGCAGAATATTTTAGAACCCATTTTTGAAGAAGAAATTCCAGCTTTATATGAAAAGGACATCGATAAAGTTGAGCTTCATATGGACAAAGCCTCTAGTCACACGTCTAAATCAACTGCCGCTAATTTAGCAAAGAAAGAATCAGGAACAGGAATAAAGTGTATCCCATTGAAAGAAATACCTCTAAAATTACCTGACTCTTCTCCAATGGACTTTTGCGATTTCGGTTTTTTAATACGAGCCTTAGGCAAACGGCATCCAAGAACACTGGACGGACTTTGTAAAACGATCCAAGAAGAATGAGGTAAAACTGACATGACACTAATCAGCAAAAATTTACTTACATGGAAAATTCGAGCTAGAACTGCTATTGTCAAGAACCATGGCTATCAGATAGAAGCAAATCACCGCATAAAATACGGCCTCTATACATAAAACTTAACTATCAAAATCGTTTCCTTAAAGTGTGAACGACCTTCTCTATATGAATATATACGTACATATATACATACAAAAGAGGTAACCAACAACAAGTTATCCTACGTCAATAAACAGCGGTAGTTTCGTTAGAAGGGATTGCCTGAATTTCCAGTTGGGCAGGTGCTTTGCCCAGGGACATTGCCACATCCACACCGCGTGCACAATCAATGCGCGTATACATACAGCGAAAGAAAGATTACGAACGAAGTTGTTAGCAACGATCATCATCGAACGTATTTGTTTGTTTGTTACGGTTCGTTGCATGTGTTTAAGTTGAAGTTGTTTTACTTTTTGCATGGACATTTCAATTTCGAATAGGGAACAAAGCTTCGGTGTCAATTCTCGGTAACTTTAGTACAGATTAGAGTCATTCTCTGTCGTTCGAACTGAATTAATTATGCCAATGTTCTACATGAAAATGAACGAACGGTTGCGCACGCTTTCGGTCTGTTAATGTAGACCAGTGCTCCGCAACCGCTGTGCCGTGGCACACTAGTGTGCCGCGAGGTGATCTTGACTTTGCCGCGGTGATATTATCGATTATGATAATAAAAAAATAACCACCGCATTAAATAGAAATATTTCAAAGTAAAATATTAATCTAACTTTTTGTTAATATGTCATTCTTTTGGGTTGAAATTATACACAAAACAAAAACATGATGTTAGCCATACATTGTATGTATGCTCGAGCGTCATATTTCTGGATTTCAGTTAAGAAAGAATATCCACAAATTTCTGACAAGACCATTGCAATTTTGCTAACATTTTCTACGACATACTTATGCGAACAAAGTTTTCCGACACTGGTTCTAATTGAAAATGACAAACGATCCTATTTAAAGGGCCTTGACCATGAACTGTAGCTCTTTCTGTTATAGAGCCAAATATAAAACGTGCAAATATAAAACGCACATTTATCAAAACAATCTCAAATATCTCATTAATAAATTAGTTATGTTTAAATTAACTTTGATTTATTAGGCTTAAGTAAAGACCAAAATACAAATTTTAATATAAAAATTTAAAGAGAATTTTTTTTTTACTTGTAAACTATAATTTTATATTTTTGTTCTTGTGTTGGTGTACAGTTCAAAATGATTTATATAAAACTTAAACGATTATAATTATCCTGATACATAGAGCTATTTTGTTGTGTTTTTTTATCTAATAAAAACATATACGTATTTATTGTAATTTATATATTTGCAAGCTTTTTCTTGTGGTGTGCCGCGGAATTATCGAAAAAAAAACGTTGTTGTGCCGTGGAAGATAAAAGGTTGCGGACATCTGATGTAGACGACCAACCGAATCTCAAACCGACCGCCGAATGCGTTCGTGGAAATTTGGCCCAATTGGTTCATTACCCACTTTTCATCGTCGTTCGCTGTTTGTAAAACCACCATTACCGGAACACCATAGGGGTGAACCAATTCCACTCAGTACGAAGGGACTATACAATGCCTTATCGAAGATTCGAACCCGACCCCACTTTGTGGAAGCTCGAGGCACTAACCACTATGTGATGGGGGTGCCCAAAACCATGCTCTAGTTTAAAGAAAATATTTTTTAACCATTGCCACCGATGTCAAATATTCTTTTGTTTTTCAGTTACATCGTTCTTGTTTTATTAAAATACAAAAGAAAAAGTTTTCGTCATATAGCCCATTGAGGGGCGTCGTTTGCACTCTGCAAACGGTTAAATCTATTCTTTTTTTCACTTGCATTCAATGCATTCCAATTAAATGAGCAGAAGAATGGTTAGTACTGCCATCTGTTAACAGTTTAAAGAAGTAAAAACATTTTGCATACTTTAATTGGAAAATTTTTCAAGATTCTCCAGGCTAAAAAAAATCCGGGAGAAGTATCTGCACCGTTCAAACGATGTACGTTGTTGCCCTTGAAAGGGATAAATAACAAGTTTTAACTTCAGACAGTTACGAAGTTTGGAAGTCGGCGACATATATAAGTGCGTATGCGAATTCGCAAATGTCATGTTCAGAACAACATGGATTATAGTATGGACAAATTAGTATGGAACTTTGCGAGTTTAGAAATATGAATTTGTCTTTACTCTATTTCTTCAACAGTTTTCAGATTCAAGAAATGGCAACATTACTATTCCGGGCAGGAAATATTTGTAATACCAGTGATTGGGTAAAGCCCGTCGAAATCATTTTCCCTAAGCTTCAAACGTCATCAACCGCATCACACATCTCTTTTTTGTCACATTTCTGCTGTTTGTGAAATATCTACCCCTCTTTCCTTGCCAATATACTTGAATTGACTCTATTATTTTGAGAGGAAAAAAGGATTTACCGATCGAATTGGCAACACAATGGGTGATTTCTTTCATACTTCTCTTATCAATAGCAGATTCTTTCTTCTATTGCAAAAGGGTTTAATTTAATTTGAAACAAAGAATAGAGTAAACACCGTATATTCCTCGTATCAAATTGGAAGATGCATTTTATGTTGCCGGTAATTTTGTTAGTGCACATAATTTATTTATTTATTTATTTTTAAAACGCATGTCGATTTAGTGGTGGAAGAGAAGATTGTTTAAAACAAAACTCAGTTACTTTAATTTTTTTATTTTATTTCTATCGGTAGGTATGATACGGTAAACATTTCAGATAAATGTTCGTAAAATACCCTTTTAGCAGCACTGACACGTCTAATGCCCTAGCATAAAAATGTTATTAATACTAATCTTTTAAAATGCAACCTGTTCATATTAGAGGAGGAATTTAATATGGACAGAATTTCAGTTTCTCTAAATCCAACTTTCCTGTAGTAAATAAAGTGATATAAAATAAATGAATAAACTTACCATTAAGTCGAGGATGCTTTCATGACAAGGTCCTGGTACGCTAGAAGAAAAAAAAAATTAAATCTTTCATTATAAAAGTATATCCTATAATAAAACACTGTTTTTAAAGGGGTTTCAGAATTTAAAAAGGTATTATTATATTTATTTTTTTATTATGTTTTCATATGCATGATGATATTATTATGCATATAAAAAATGTTTGAATAATCCGAAATTTTGTTTTATAGATTTTAAATTTCAAAACACGAAGCATATCCTGAAGCAAATGTACAATTTTTTTCACTTTCATGCATTCAAAGAGTTTCAAAATATTTTTTTCGGGGGGGGGGGAATTTATAAAAAAATTTAATAATAAAACTTAAAATCAATTTTGGGGACATGGCGATAATTGTTTTCAGGTTTAATTGACATCATGGAATTTTTTTTCAAAATAAGTTTAGTGAAATGGTTTTTGTAGAATTATAATAAAAATACTACTTTTAAGCAAATAGGAATAATGAACCTAATACCAATAATTCTATGATATTTTTATTTATATAAAAATTTAATAATGCTTTTGAAAATACTTTCCCTACATGTAACTGAGCCAATGATCATTACTTATTCAAAACAGACTTGGGCCCTTTAACCATTCAAAACTCAATCTGGTCATCGATCGATGAATGTGAAAACTGTTAAATTAAAATAAATCATAGCAGCAATATCAAACTCAAAATAATGGGTTTTTTTTCCTCACACTACCTATTTTGCACAGAAACTGGATACGACATTTATCAGCGGTAGAATAATGACGTAGAGCAAGGATTTTTGTGAGAGTAGAAAACTATTTCAGACTCCTTTTCTGCGCGTTAGTGTCCTCTCTTGAATAATTTACCTACTTGGTATTCATGCCCGCTAATCAAAGTGTATTAAAGACGAGTGAAGCCAACGTGTCAAAACAAATAAGAATGATATCTTACCATACACTTGGCGAAAAGGAGATTTTTCAAACACTTTTTATGCGAGCGGATTTGTATTATTTTGCCAAACAGGATTCTCAAGTTTTATGGATTCAGCAGTTCGTAATAGCTGAGTTTATAATGATAAACATGGATATTAATAAAATCTGACATGTCATTGTAAACTTCAGTTTGCTGAAATTATAAACATCAGTTTGCTATTATTATAAACGTCAGTTTTTTTTATCATTTTAAACATCAGTTTGCATAGAAGAATAGAAACATTTTATAGATATTGGTAGACAGAATAAAACCAAATATACATTTTTGTTTGAAGATATCGATTTAATTTTTTAATGCAATGAATCATAGGTTCCCAATCAATTTTGGGTCAGAGCCCATCTTTTCAAATAGTAAGCCAATCAGAAGCCAGATACTGAAAACCTACATTTAGGGGAAAAATTAAAAATGCATTTATGTGTTCGTTTCAGTTTCTAGGAAATTGCACCTTTAGGAACAAAAAGAAATGTTTAATGCTTTTAAAACTGTTTGTAGGCTTCAGTTTTATAAACATTTCAAGCAATCATAAGCGTCGAATAACCACAGTGTCAATAAAAATGCTTTTGGGGCAGGTTCTAAAAAGCAGGAACAAACTCAGAAAACAGGCAACCTTAGGTTTACGTTACGTAAATATCTTTTAGTCATATGATACACAACGATGTTATGCGAAATTTAAAATATATAATAATATTAATTAAAAAACCAATAGGTACTTACCTATTTAGCCAATATTATTTGTGAAAATAATATAAAGTACACTACATAGGTTGTCTTTTTATTGTGATTTCTGTATAGATAGGCTTTGAAATGAACTTTAGTTGTACGAGCAGAACACGACAAACACGTCAAGCATGTGAAATCTGATCGGTTTGCGATAAACCCAAAACATCGCCAAATTTATCGCCAAGGTTACCAAACTTCTCGAAAATATCATAAAAGGCCACATATCGAAATCTGACGTTCAGTGACAGTTAATAAACGGTATTTAATACAAAATAAACATTCATTAAAGAGAAATAAAGAACATTTGCAAATGTTTAGAAATATAACATACTATTTACACTAATAAAAAACATTCGTACTAGTTTCAAAGTTGTTATGCAAATTTATTATATAGTTCAGTTATTTTGAGACGCAGAGATTCTTGGAGATAAGGAAGATTGCTCATTCGAACGTTTGTTCATTGAAACAAAGTGTCCATCTGCATTTTGTCTCCCACGATAAAACTTCTATAGATTTTACAGGTCTATTTTTTAATCTGTTTTTTTTTCCTTGAATTTAAGAAGCCGAGATTTACAATCTGAATTATTAGTTTACATTTTGAGTGGAGTTTAGGGTATTCATCCTACAGATAATATATAAATGCCGGCTATTTTAAATATAACCCATGAGTGTGCTCCTGTATTGATAAACAGAGAAATACTGATCCAAGGTTTCTCGATAAATAATGTCCAATCATCTCGAGACAGAGACATTTGAAAAGATATCAGGTCAATTTTCTTGCACCACAGTTATCGGAAAAAAAATAGGGAAGAGTGAGAACTGTCATGCTTTGATTTACTCCGCCTCAAACATTTGTGTTTCAAAACGAAAAATATTCTATTTGCACTTTGCCTGTCTACAGCTTCCACAAATCCCGTCTACATCTACCACACTCCTGTTTTTATGCTCTGCTTGAAATTGCAAGGCTGTTATTCTCAACTGTTATTTTGTAGGGTTTATCAAATGGGAAAATCCAAGTCACTTGTCTAAAAATTCTACATAAACGAGCACTTAATCGAAATATAATACATAAGAGGACTTTTTTCTAAATGGCCCAAGGTAGCAGAGTGGTAGCACTTTGGAGTTGGAACTCGGTTCGAATCCCGACGCACGCCATCAAATGCCTTAGTAACTAGGTCGTACAGGGCCGTAGACTCGGACGTAACATGACCCTGTTACGGCCCCGTCTTTATACTGTTCGTCTATGAAGTCTAATAGGGTGGTAGAGGTACGAGACCCTAAAGAGCGGACCCTGGGGATGCTCGGTCAAAATAGAAGTGGAACCAGGTGTTGGTGTAGGTTCACCTATACGATACACCTATAAGGTGCCACCATTGAAAGCAACCAGCAATTCTCGTGGATTGTCAATCAAGACATGCGCTGTTTGGCAAATATCAAAACAACAACAACGCCGTTTCTGTAAATACATTATTTAGCGTGTACTGTTCCAAGATAACGTGATTAATATAATTGAGAAATATAAGACACTAGCAGAAAACCCGTACTTCGCTACGGAGTACATTCAAATTAAATACAACGGTCAATGTATGAAATTAATGCCAATCTCTCTCTCTCTCTCTCTCTCTCTATATATATATATATATATATATATATATATATTTATAATAAATACAACGATTAATGTATGCAATTGATGTAAGAAAAACGAGAAACATATTTATAAAAAAATCGTAACGGATATTTTTATAGACAAAATAATGTAGAAAAAAATATTCAAATTAAATCTAATAGAACATTCTAAAGAATATAGTACAGTTAATATAGTACAGTTCGAGGAACATTTCTTTTACTGTATTTTAACATTTTTTTGGGATAATGTCCAATCGTCTGCCGCATTAGAAAGAAAAAAAAAATATTTTTTGTCTATGTCATTGTTATGCACGTGACGATAAATTAATTTAAATTACAGAAAAAGAAATCCCGTGATCAGCATTTAAAAAATTAAATTCTAAAAATTAATCTTTAAAAATTCTCCAAAAATCAGAAAATGGGGGTAAAGATTCGAAAAGGACTTCTTTTAAAAGGAATTTTTATAATCTTTCTCTTGGTATAAATTTTATTACCCTCCGATTATTATTTTAAATGCAAACTTTAAAGAATGTTTCAAAAACAGCTTAAAAAATTAATTTGAAAAATCTAAGAAGAATGTTTTAAAAATCTCTCTTAGTGCACCCCTACACTATAAGAAGAATCGCCATGCAAAATGTCAGCCCTTTAGGTCCAGCGGTTTGGTTTGTGCATTATATGTCAGTCAGTCAGACATACAGTGACGGAACTGTTTTATATATATATAGAATATGCACACACCCGCACACTGCTCACACACACATGTATGTATTTATTTTGCTATTGAGCTATTTTGAAACATTGACATATTTGAAGCGACAGAAGACAGCCACAGTTGCTTCTTCAAGATTTTCTTTCTCAGAAAAAAATTCATCTCCAATTCGTTCCTTAAACAAATCACTTGAACTGAAAGTCATATAGCGAAATAAAATAAGAGATATTATTAAAATGATCTATTTCCGCGGAAATAAATAAGCGATACAAAACGACAAATATGTCATGCTTTTCTTGAACACAAAAACAATGCTGAAGTTCCTATCAGCCTAAAGAGGAAGCTTCATTCATAAATATACAAGTCTAACGATTTTATTCACCGCATACAAGAGGAGCTAGTAATCGCAAGTCTTTCATCCTCATTTCGTTCAACCGCACATAAAAGAAACATTTTCAATTTCCTGTTACATGTAAAATACTAGATTACATTGAGATCTCCTGATAGCATTTATCCGTAATTTTGATTCGCGAAAACATTGGGTTATCCCGAACGTAATCTTTCGAATCAAGGTTTTACCGCAAATACGTTATTATGTCCGGAACGCGTTTTGAGATACATCGAGATTTTCTCATAATTGCATCCCAGCTGACTATTTTTACTTTCAATATCAAATTTTTTTTTAACTATGGCATTTTAATATCTGATGTATTTTCAACAACTATATCGCTATTTTCATCATGAATTTTTGTTTTAAACTTTAGGACGGTTTTAAATAGCACTTGAAATGCTATTAACCAATTTTAGAGTTTAGTTTTCACAGTTAGTTTTAAGTTTTAGTGACATTTAGTCACTTTTAGTTTATATATATATATATATATATATATATATATATATATATATATATATATATATATATATATATATATATATATATATATATATATATATATATATATATATATATATATATATATATATATATAAATATATATATATATATATATATATATAAATATATATATATATATATATATATATATACACATATATATATATATATATATATATATATATATATATATATATATATATATACATATATATATATATATATATATATATATATATATATATATATATATATATATATATATATATATATATATATATATATATATATATATATATATATATATATATATATATGTGTGTGTGTGTGTGTGTGTGCGCGCGTGTGTGCTAGAAGTAATGAGTGATTTATTTCCGCTGTTACCCATAATATCATGATTCAACTAACATACTCGTATCCGCTTTGCTTGCTTTTACTCTTTACAATTCATTTAAAGCTCGTATATAAAAATAGCATAATTACACAATTTATCGAGATTTACTGTTTCAATAAAAATTTTAACCATTTTACTTTAAGATTAAAATGAATGCGATCAAATAATCTCTTTTAAAGCTGTTTATAAATGAAAAACACCCCGTAACAGAGCATTTAAAATAGATGAGGCATTTAGTATTCACCCTTGTGTTTGAATAATTAAATGAAATGCAAAAACTTTTTTCGCATGATTACTGAGAAATAATTTCCTTTTTTTCCTGTCTTTCCTTTTTACCGTGAAATGCTGGACCATCAACTCTTGAGTTTGGGACGTAGAGACTACTGATTCGTAATCAACAATTTTAATTCCGTTTCCGAAAATGAGAAATAAACTATACTTCGGTGATTATTACTTCGGATCAACTAGTTTAAAATTGAGTGGTTTCATTGAATAATTTATTTTCGTTCATGCGTATAGACTTTTTCTTTTTTTTATATTTTTCCTCGATGAATCATTGAGTGCTACAGAGTGCATGTCCACTAAGTTTACAATATACCGCTGACGATCAGTCTGGGAAGAAAAAAGGAACTGGTTAGACATATGAAGAGGGATTCCAAAAATCTTTGTTGACAAGTATTTTTTTTATAGTTTAAGGGGACATTAGACTTTTTTTTAATTTACTATAGAATGGATTCTATCAATAACAGGATATGATACGAGTAATATACCTAAATATAGATGATAAAAAGTTGCTGTTTAATGTATCGAAAATCCTTGCACGTTCCTTTTAAGAAAAGCTTTAAGCATGTGACATACTCAGTAGTATTCCCAAGAATTACACATAGCAGTTACTGTATGTCACGGAGTTTTGAGACATCAAAATATCGAAGAAGGAAATGGGTGTTGGTTCTGGATTTCCTTAGGGTGTGCAATGTCATGGACCTGGTATAGCCCTGCTAGTCTTTGGGGATGTGCAACAACAGCAGAAGGAAATGGTTGTTGGTTCTAGATTTCCTTAGGGTGTGCAATATCATGGACCTGATATAGCCCTGCTAGTCTTTGGGGATGTGTAACAACAACAGAAGGAAATGGTTGTTGGTTCTGGATTTCCTTAGGGTGTGCAATATCATGGACCTGATATAGCCCTGCTAGTCTTTGGGGATGTGTAACAACAACAGAAGGAAATGGTTGTTGGTTCTGGATTTCCTTAGGGTGTGCAATATCATGGACCTGATATAGCCCTGCTAGTCTTTGGGGATGTACAACATCAACAGCAGAAGGAAATGGTTGTTGGTTCTGGATTTCCTTAGGGTGTGCAATATCATGGACCTGATATAGCCCTGCTAGTCTTTGGGGATGTGCAACATCAACAGCAGAAGGAAATGGTTGTTGGTTCTGGATTTCTTTAGGGTGTGCAATGTCATGGACCTGATATAGCCCTGCTAATCTTTGGGGATGTGTAACAACAACAGAAGGAAATGGTTGTTGGTTCTGGATTTCCTTAGGGTGTGCAATATCATGGACCTGATATAGCCCTGCTAGTCTTTGGGGATGTGTAACAACAACAGAAGGAAATGGTTGTTGGTTCTGGATTTCCTTAGGGTGTGCAATATCATGGACCTGATATAGCCCTGCTAGTCTTTGGTTATGTGTAACAACAACAGAAGGAAATGGTTGTTGGTTCTGGATTTCCTTAGGGTGTGCAATATCATGGACCTGATATAGCCCTGCTAGTCTTTGGGGATGTACAACATCAACAGCAGAAGGAAATGGTTGTTGGTTCTGGATTTCCTTAGGGTGTGCAATATCATGGACCTGATATAGCCCTGCTAGTCTTTGGGGATGTGCAACATCAACAGCAGAAGGAAATGGTTATTGGTTCTGGATTTCTTTAGGGTGTGCAATGTCATGGACCTGATATAGCCCTGCTAGTCTTTGGGGATGTACAACATCAACAGCAGAAGAAAATGGTTGTTGGTTCTGGATTTCCTTAGGGTGTGCAATATCATGGACCTGGTATAGCCCTGCTTGTCTTTGGGGATGTGCAACAGCAACAGAAGGAAATGGTTGTTGGTTCTGGATTTCCTTAGGGTGTGCAATATCATGGACCTGATATAGCCCTGCTAGTCTTTGGGGATGTACAACATCAACAGCAGAAGAAAATGGTTGTTGGTTCTGGATTTCCTTAGGGTGTGCAATATCATGGACCTGGTATAGCCCTGCTTGTCTTTGGGGATGTGCAACAGCAACAGAAGGAAATGGTTGTTGGTTCTGGATTTCCTTAGGGTGTGCAATATCATGGACCTGATATAGCCCTGCTTGTCTTTGGGGATGTGCAACATCAACAGCAGAAGGAAATGGTTGTTGGTTCTGGATTTCCTTAGGGTGTGCAATGTCATGGACCTGATATAGCCCTGCTAGTCTTTGGGGATGTGCAATAACAACAGAAAGAAATGGTTGTTGGTTCTGGATTTCCTTAGGGTGTGCAATATCATGGACCTGATATAGCCCTGCTAGTCTTTGGGGATGTGAAACAACAACAACAACAACAGAAAGAAATGGAAAAATGTATGCGAAAATACGTTAATTGAAAAGACGAGTGCAGAGCATAGATGCGGCATGGCAACAGGAAGTCGAAGTAATTACAGGTGACAGGAAACAGGATAGTAGAAGAAAGGGAGCATACAAGAAGGAATTTGAAGACTGAAGTACAATGTAAGAAGGCGACAATTAAAAGGGAAATTATAGATACAAATATAAAAACAAAGACAGCTGATAGATGAGCGAAGTGGATGACCAGGCAAAATTAGGGGATCCTGTAGGTAATAATTGCGCGCTTCATAAGGATGGGAACGGATGTACACAGCAATCAGCGGTAGGAAAAGTACGTGCCCCGTGGTGAGCCAAAAATTGCTTAAACGAGTTTCCCGACCGTGGGAATGCGAAGAGGATGTTTTTTTCCGATTCCCGGAAGTGCGATAGAAGGCGGTCGCTTTAAGCTGAGGATTTGAAGAAAGGCAGATATAAGAAATCCACAGCCCAATACAAAGAAGGAGAAAGAAATAATTCAGCCAATGAGAAAACGAGAAGGAGGTGCTAAAAACCAGAGGTATAAAGATATAAAAGTTATAAAATAGAAGATGTATATAAATTTTGATATAGAGGCAGATATAGACCCACATTTTTAATTAGAGATAGAGAGGCTAAGAGGTTGCATGAGCTTGGATGCAGTAATCTAGATGTCTGCTGAAACGAGGCAATGAAAATGGCTAAACGCTCAATTTCCGTAATCGTCGATTATGGAAGTTGAGAGTTTGAAAAGCGAAGTTCGGCCGCATGATATTATTTGCTCCAAAACAGTGTACGGAAATATGATACGGAGTGCGTCCGAGAAGAAGACCGACGCGACGGAGGTTGGTTAGTTGGTTGGGGTTTATGGCGCAAATCCACAGTAGGACATAAAACACCAAGCACAAGACTAAAACTACGGAGATGAATCGCTTCTGAGGAGGCTCGTTGATGATGACCGATGCTGGAAAGTTGCCGAAATAGCTGTTAGATCACTCCCATCATAGACGAGCGAGAGGCTCCCATCATCGAATTAGAGAGTGTCTAGTGACCCATTCAAGGTATTCGTGAGATTGATAGATGAAATGTGTAACCCTGCCTCATCAACCCTGCATCATTCAAATAGGTACGGTTATCGTTCTCTCCCATTACATAAATACTGATATCATTGTTTCATACGGCTATAATAATCATTGAATATTTAACGAGTTAGGAGTTGCTAAGTAATAGGATATAATATGATCAATTAGTACAAATAGAAATAAGCCTAAATCTAAGTAATAATTGTATTGTTAGTTGAGCTATGTTAATTAAGCTAAATGAATGAAAATAATGAACTGAGAAATGAAGAATTACTTACGAGTCTATTTAAATATAATTGTAATGAAAATGTATAAATAGTATTACTGATATCCATGATGATCAATGAAATTGTATTATTGTGTGATATATATAGGGGAGATACGTGTAATATGGACCCCCTAAGCAAGAATGCTCATAAAACTTAAATTAAAAAAAGATTTAGTTTGTTGGCTGCTTATTACAATTGTATAGCAGCATGTTTCAAACTTGGTAAAGTACTCTGGTAACTATTTATAATTGCGAAAAATAATTTTTTTCTTATTTTCGTATCAGTGGTCCATATTACACATACGTTCGTGTAATATGGACCAACGAGAATAAAAAAGTATGATATACAGAGGCTGTTCACACATTTTTTAGACGATATATATTGTATTCACAAAACTAAATTACATAAAATTCTTGTGTTTTAAATGTTCTATTTGACATCCCTTCTTCTGAACTATCTTTCGACACCTCAATTTCCAGGATAATAATGCCTTTTGAAGTGTCAGAAGAGGTATTCTATCCCATTCCTCCTGAACAGCTTTCCAGAGTCCTGTAAGGGTTTTGGGACGACAGTTGGATAATGCAGATTTTAAAAGTCCGAAAGCACAAAAATCCATAGGTGATACATCGGGAGATTTAGTAGGGATATCAGTGAAGGGTATGGCCACATGTCTTGGATCGCAAAGCAAGGCCATAGCTAGATAGCTATTTATTGTAGGCCGATTAATTAATTTTTCGGGGCAATTCATCCCACGAAAGTAAAAATTACTTTACAGGTCACAAAATAAATTTGAGGAAGGACAGATTTTTTTCAGAAAATAGTTTAATAAAATGCTCACTTATTTATAACTATATTTATTTATTTATTAAATGTGGTTATAAATACAAAGGTAAAATATTAAAATTAATTTGTTCACACTATTTGAATCAATATTACATTGACATTCTAATAATGCACAATCAACTAATTTGATTTTAGAAGTCTTCTTAGCGTATGTTTGCATTTAAATATGTACTGTGTAGTAACAAGGGTTCACGTTCAATTGGAATGGTTATGAATTAAAAGAGTATTTGGAAAATTTGAATTGTTAAATGTCTCGCAGGAGATTTTACTGCATTTTAGCCTATAAAGATCTGAATATTTCAGATACAGATCAAAACATTAAATAAATGACATTTATAGGCATGGTGATATTCGTACGAATTTGATTATGAGTCTTTGCCATTTCGATTGCCTATTTGAAAATCGAAGTTTGCACAATGTGTAATAATTCCTAATTCAATATCTTAAGGAAAGATCCGTGCATAAATTATTCCTTCACTTACAGATTTCAGTTTTGAACTTGTAAATTTAATAGAGGCATAAGGAAGGCCTCGTGTCGATTGCTCGGGATTGCTCCCGCCTTCGAAAAATTGATTTATAGCGGGGATGGCTAAAGGCAAAATGGAAGTTGAGCACAACTGTATACGCCATTATTGCTGAAATTTAAGTCCTTTACAAAATTCTTAGAATTCTTGAATCAATGAGATTTAAAATGGTTTCTTCAAAATATTTTTAAACTCTGTTATTTCACAATCTGCTTCAAGTTGACGCCTTAATTGAGAATTATTAAAAAAAATGGCGTGATTCTAACGTACGCACACTTATAAAAAATATGCATACAGGATTTCTTTTGTGTATCTCCTCAATAGCAAATAACATTTCTCTGTACTGCAATTTATTAAGGGGGCTCACTACCCTTAAATCTTTAAAACATTCGATTTTTCGAAAAAAATATATATTAAAGCCTGATCATTTCTGAACAAAATAAAGCAAACCGCATGAAAATATTCCGCTTAGTTCCGGAGATATTGATATTCTAAATATTTAATTACTGATCAAGTTTATGGTAAGAAAAATTTTAAACTCGTATTTCTCAAAATGTAATTTTGCATCATTCCGCAACTGATATCTCAGAAACTATGAAACATAATTCCACGAAATTTTTATCACTGCATAATCATGTTATGTTATTGCGTCTGAACTAGTATAATTATTGCAATCACTGAACAGTTTGTTATTTTTTCAGGGGTAAATTAATGCAAAAATTTAAGGAAATTTTAAGTATATTTTGAGCAGTTTTAAAAAATTGAAAAATATTTTAATGTTTTATGTTCAATTGTATTTTGAATTATTTATTTTAAATATAAAACAGGAATTATACATTTAAGTGTAAAATTAGTTTCATAGTTCCGCGCCCAAGCCAGTATACAACAAAAATGCTTAAAAAACAAGGTATATCTAAAGCATTTAAAAAAAATTATTTACAATTATTTGAAGAGTTGAAAATTTGTTTATTAAAATAAATATATCAATTTATCATATACATAAAATTTGGAAAAATTGGGAGTAAATTGAAATAGTTACAAAGAGTCAAAAAGTATGAAAATATGCCTTATTTCCTCGACTTAAGAGTCGTGAGTCCCCTTTAAGGGAGAGAGAACCAATATGGAAAATAATATTTGAACGATTTAGTACTCCTTGTCTATGCTAACATGACGGAAATAAGAATCTCTGTTTTATCTTTCGAAAGCAATTCCCTTACAATCCCTCCTTCTCTATCATCCCTCGCAATCCCGTTCCTCAGCGTGTCTATATATTGCTTCAGCTCTAAATTTCTGTGCCTAAAACACTGCCAGAAACCTTTCCGTAACGGTAAGCTTCGTCAACCGAAGGGCTCTGCTGCAAGTTAGAATAAAAATCTATCCAGTGTACTGCTTCCTCCTGTAAATAGTTTGTGTTTATATTATGCTCTCTTATCGCACTATTTGCGATATTATTGTACGAATAATGACTGCAAAATTTACGAAATATATCGATGCCCAGAAATTCTAAAATTATGGGTTTATATGAAATCATTAAAGCTGCAGTTCCAATCAAATACCATTTGGCAGTATTTTAAGCTGGAATTAAACTTTCCTGCATGCAACAGATGCAATCAAACTTAATAGATAAAATTTTAAAGTTGCTTTATGTGGCAAAATAATTTCCAAAAATGCTGATAAAAATTCTAAGCTAACTTTGATCAGAACAAAAACCTGCTTTTCATACGTCATTATATACACTGAAGTGCCTCTGAATTAGGGATACCTACCTAGTAACGAGTTGGGCCTCCTCTGGCCTTGATAACGGCTGCCACACGACGAGGCATAGATTCAACAAGTTTCTGGAAACGTTCCACGGGAATGGCTTTATAGTGAACATGTCTATGTTGGAGAGTTCTATTTCACTAATGAAGAGTTCTGGTCACCATAACCTATGACGGTGAAACAAGGCGATTGTCTGAAAAGTTCACGTGAATAGTCTCTATAAAAGATGATTTACACGGGAACCTAAAAATTACGCGGATAGTGTGCTATGCCAAGATATTTCTGAGGGCCCCTGCGGAGTTATAGAGACCATCTTCACGGCGATAGGTTGTGCCCGACTTAACCATAGTCTGCTCCCATAAGTGCGGATGTTAATTGCTGGGAGACATCTCCTTTAGTCAATGTAGGCCGGCGAACTTATTCAGTAAAAATAGTGGTTGATTCAGGAACCCAGGTAAGAAACAATCATCAGGCTTAGAGGTAATGGAATGAAATGAGTCCACGAGACTTCTAGTTGAACACAATTTTCTTTATTATAAGCAGCGTCTCCTGATTAAAGTTGTTTTACAAGCGCTCGTTAAAAAAAAGCATTTTACATGGCTTGTCTTGTGTAACAAGAAAATATTTCTACAATCATAACAAAGGAGCTCTAGCTTAAATGAGCTTGAAGATGATCAAAATTAGGCAAGACTCTGATAAAAAAACTATAGCATCTCTGTTATAAAGACTCATGGAGTATATCCATTAATATTCAGGTCTTTATAACTGTCTCTCATAACCGCCATATATTGGCAGAAAAGAAAAATGATTTATTGCCAAAAAAGGCGATGCACGCCAAATCTGGTGTATTGAGCCTGTATTGCGCAGGCGCTAAGTACAGCTTGGCATGTCATGGCTAGCTTCGAAAAGTAGCGAGAGACAGCCCTTGGACTGGTAAGCGGTTGGTGAACTTTGGGAGCGTATGTTGAGTGTGGAGCGAGGAGCATGACATGGCTTGACTGTTTACAATTAAGTATTCCCTTTTTTTCATTATGTTTAGTAAAATAAATCTTCTTATTTGCTCCTTAAACCCCTTGTCTGTAATTTAATTTACTGTAGTGGATAATGTTTCTTCGGGTAGAGCTTAACTTATTGAATATTGTAATATGCTTAGCACGTGGGTCAGGCTATATGTAGGGTTAAGTATTTTCTTGCTAAGCTAAGTGCTGTTAACCTAAAGTAAATACTCTACTTAATCTATGTTACCTGAGACAACCTATCTGGGTTATCCTTCATGTCGCTTTGTTACTTGAAGTTAATTCTGTAACTTAATTTAATGCACAGCGCATTTCATGTTTCACCTTTTTTGACTGGCTTAACTATTCGCTAAGTTGCTACCACTTGTTCCGATACGGCTTCCCAATTGGAGTCGTAATTTCTCGGCTTCACAACATTTGGTACCGGTTGACCAGTCCTTAAAATTAATTGTAATATTTAAGGGTAATTGTCTCATTTATCGGTAACTTTTTTTTAATTCTTTAACCTACGTGAGTAATGAGAAAATGCATCTGCTTAATATTCCCCCTGATAATAATGTTGTTCTCTTTAGTAATAAGTAATATATGTATCTTAATAATGCTAAAATTTCATTCAGTTTGCTGTTTCTGTACCACATGATGCATTTTTGACATACATGATGCATACATGATGCATTTTTTTATAATAGAGCATGAACGAAGCTATGTGTTTGTTATGTGCAATTATTTAATTATACAGTGATTTTATGAATATCTGAGTATTTAACATTGGATATTATTTAAGATTGGAATTTGTGTTATATTGATTGATTTTTATGTGTAAAGGATATATTTTATTGCTTTTTGAATTACAATTATTGATTTAAACTTCATTATTGATATAAATTCATTTAATATAAAGTGCTAATTATATTTCATTCATACAACCTATCATATTTATATGTCAATATATTTCTTACTGATAAGTGACATTTATGCTGAATTTTAATGCTAATTAAGCTGTGGTGAACTCAAGCATAATATTTGAAAAGTGTATTATTGAATAGTATCCCATTTTGTATATGCATAACTTTTAATATACCTCTTTTCTTAATCACATTCATAATTCGTTACTTATTGTCATGTGCTGGTTCATGTTATCTCCAATGGAATTCTTCTCTTGCCTTTTATGGTTCACTGCATTCTGCAAATTTTTTGTTTACATGTTGAATATGTAAAACTCGAGTTATGTTATCTTTTGTGTGATCCTTGAGAATTTTGGTCCAGTTCTTTTACTTTTTGCTTTCTTGGACATGGCTAGCGAGGTAGACAATAGATTCAATGTAACCATTCAACCTTTTGAAGGTGATGGAGAATTATTGTCATTTTTCTCTAAGCAAGTCAGGGACTTAGCGAGAGTAAATAATTGGACAGGTGCTGAAACATCTATATTTATCAGGTCGAAATTGGTAGGGCCTGCTCTAAAGTATGTCATAAGTACTTCTGAGTTGTTGGACACAGAAGATCATGAATTTTTGTTGCAAGGGTTGAAATCCTTCTTTGATCCTATTCATTCTGTAAACACTGCCTTATTGCACCCTCAGAACACCATAACTCTTTTACCTGCTGAATCTATTAGAAATCTTGCTCACAGAATTTCAGTTCAGGTTTCAAAATTACATCCCTCTGTTAAGAATCCTGATGCCCTTAATGAGATTAAATTTGTCGAGGTGATTAAGGCTGTCCCTCAGAGTATTAAGGTGCAACTATTAAGTGAAAACATAAAATGTTTCCAGGCTGCAGTTGATAGAGCTGATACTTTGCAGCAATTAGAATCTTACAGCACTTCAGCCCAGTCTGTGGGTAGTACTTTGCAGTTGCAAGAGCTGCTTGCTGAAATTCAGGTTATCAAAGAACAGCTCAATTCACTGAATATGACTAAGAACCAAATAAATGCTATTCAATCATCCTCGACTTTGTCATGTGACACTGAATGCAATGAATATATGCAAACACCTTGTTCTGCAAATGAGTCCAGACAGAAAGTTTCAAAGACTGTCTGTCAATATTGCTATAAGACAGGTCACACTTTTGCAAAATGCTATAAGTTTCAAAAGGATTTTCGTAGGGAGCAATCATCTTCTGGTCCAAATAATAGAAGCAGACAGTTAAATAACTCTGCTAGGCAGGACTCACACACTGTGAGAAACTCTAATTTAAATCCTCATGCATCTTCCTTTGTTTATGATTCTTCTAACCCTGCAGTGAGACAATCTAATGCTGATATACCTTCGTCTCTCCAGTTTTCCTCAGCAGCCAATGTTAATAGTCCTAATTATGACCTTTATATTCCTAATTATGTCAATCACAGTGATTTGGTACAACAGTGCTCAAATTTTTCTGTAAATAGTAGAGGTACTGATAATCTTAATGTGCAGTGTAATAATAATGTTCAACAAAGTTTTTCTTCTGTTGGTTGTCAAACTTCTTCTGCTATCAAAATTATGAACTCCACTGCTACTCAGTGTGAGATCCCTGTTAATGATAATGTATTGCAGGCTAATAGCAAAATTGTCATCGAAAGGATATGCAGTGCTCAAACTTCTGCTAAATTACCTATGGTTAATATAAAATTTCCTCAAACTACTATAATTGGATTAATAGACACAGGTTCTTCTATCTCGTTGCTCGACCAGTCATTTTTCCACATGAACAAACAGTCTCTTAATTATAAAAAAATTTCTAGACAGGTGTCTATATCCACCATCAACTCTTCTGTCATTTTCTCTTCATGTATCAATTTATCTTTCAAACTTGAGAAGAAATTCTTCAAACATCCTTTTTTTGTTACAAATTTGAATGATAAGTCTTTTTCTGCCATAATTGGTTATGACTTTCTTACTAAATTTCATGTGGATATATCAAATTCGCAAGCTTCCATCACATTTGATGATATGGTCATTCCTTTTATTGATTCTGAAAATCAAGGTGTACATTCTCATGTTATTGTAAATGCTCAGAATGCTACTCTTGCTTCTAAAACTATAATCAAACCAAATTCTTCTTCTTTTGTTAAAATCAGTGCTCCAATAATCAATTCAAATTCTGATTTATTCTTTGAACCTGTTGTTAAAAATCCAAATCTTTTAGTTCATCCATCCATTATTGCAAATAATATATCTGTTGATGAGCAACCAGATTCTATAAGTGATAATAGTTCAACTCCTGCTACTCAACAATCCTCTAAGGTGATTAAATCATTTATTTTAATTGAAAATTTGTCCAATAAGCCAGTTCATGTAAACAAAAATGCTGTGTTGGGTCATGTGTCTTCTTTAGATGAGCAGTTGTCTGTTTCCCATGCTCCTACTACCTCAGTCAGTGAATCTGTAAATCTTATTACTGCATCTCCTGAAATATTAAATTTAAGAAAGTCAGAATTTAATCTTAATGACTTTAAGCTTTCCCATTTGAATCCTGGAGAAACTTCTCAAATGTCGCAACTGTTGAACAAATATGCCACTGCTTTTTCCTCCTCGTCTAAGTCTTTAGGACACACTGATCGTGTGATTCCAAATTTGAATTTTGATCATGACTTCCCTCTTAAGACTCTTCCATTTCCCATTCCTCAGTCTTTGCAAGCTGAGACTAAAAAGCAAATTGATGAACTTGTGGAGGCAGGTATCATTGAGAGAACAATCTCTGATTGGGCTTGCCCAATATTGCTTGTTAAAAAGAATCAATTAAACTCTTCTGCTCCACAAAAGTTCAGACTTGCTTTGGATCTACGTCTCATTAATCAAATAATTAAGAATTCATCTTATCCTTTACCTAAGATAAACGACATAATCTCTAATATAGCTCAATATCGCTACTTCACCACCTTGGACTTAAAAAGTGCTTACCATCAAATTGACCTACCTGAAAAATTTCAAGACCGCCTGAGTTTCATTTCCATGTGGGGTCAGTTTAAATATAAACGTTTAGTTTTTGGACTGCGTAGTGCAGCATCCTTTTTCCAGGCTCTAGTCGATACTCTCATTGAGGAAACCAATGAGTTGGGTATCTTTGCTTATCAAGATGACATTGTCATCTGTGCGAATTCCTTTCAAGAGTCTTGTCAGAAATTAAAAGCTCTTCTTTCTGTTTTTACTAAAAATAATATTACTGCTTATCCTCCAAAGTGTTCATTCCATCAAACTGAGGTAGATTACCTAGGTTTTAAAGTGTCGCAGAACACTATAAGTCCAATTTCTTCTAACATCATAAAGGTGACTTCATTTCCAACCCCAAAAACTAAAAAACAGTTGAAACGTTTCCTAGGTGTTTGTAATTATTACAGATACTTAATTCCACGTTTTTCTAATTTGGTTGCTCCTCTGGTTTCAATGACTTCTATGTCTGTACCTTTTAATTGGACTGATGAAGCTTCTAATGCATTCCAGTCACTACAAAAGATTTTCTTTTCTTCACCTTTTATCAGACAACCTAATTTTGATAATACATTTTATGTTAACACTGATGCTTCCAAAGAAGCAATTTCTGCAGTGCTGTTACAAGACTTTGATGGTCAACTATTACCTGTCTCCTACTTTAGTAAATCATTAAATAAAGCTGAGAGGAATTATCCTGCTCTCAAATTAGAACTCATGGCTATAGCAAAAGGTGTGCAATCCTTTAAACAATACTTGTACAATAGAGAGTTTTTTGTTTTATCAGATAGTAAACCTCTTATGCACTATAAGAAAACAACTTCTCCTGCATCCATCACCACAAGATGGTTAATGTCTCCATCTGAATATTCTTTTAAATTTATTCATGTCAGTGGAACTTCTAATGTGTTACCAGATTATTTTTCTCGCACACCTAATGTTATAACCCAAGACATTAATACCAATGCTAATTTAATTAATTCAAAGCAAATTTTACCTGTAGTTACTTTGGATTCTGAGGAACCTGCTCAGTATGATAAAGTACTTAATAATAATAATAGTAATGTGTTGTATGGTAATAGTGATTCTATAGAGGTAGATAATTCACCTCATAAGGTATCTCATGTAAATGCTAATAATGTCAATAGCAATAACACTTGTATTTCTACTAATGTTGTAAAGCCTAGTTCTTGCTCTAACTCATATTTTTCTGTACCTGATAATACCCATGCTAAGGTAATTAATTGTACTTCTGCTCTGACCCACAATAGTAATGTTCATATTAAACCTAATTTGCCTCCCTTTGCTGCCTCCTCCCACTCCTCCACCACTCCTCAGGATGTAAACACACACAGTTCAATCTCTAAGTGTGAAGCTGCAAAGCAGCTACAAAAGGTATTCACCATCATAACGTCAGAAGTTGCTGACCCAGAGAATGAAATCTCGTCAGCTACAATCCTGAAGAAACTGCTCAGGGATGAGGAACTCTCAGAAATTTTCAACAAGTTAGTCAACAGGGCGAAGGATGTGCCCAAGAACTTTTTTGTGCACCCAGAGTCAAACCTATTATTTTACGCAGGAAAGACGGGTTTGTCGAGAGAAGAGTACATTTTGTTACCGTCAGCTCTCAGGCCAAAGGCACTTCGCTTGGCCCATTTGTCCCACTTTGCGTTGAAGAAGACATACGAGGCTCTCGCCAAAAGGTATTGGTGGCGAGGGGCATACATGGATTGTGCAAATTATGTTGCCTCATGTAAAGAATGCATTCTTCACAAGAAAAGAAGGGTGGCGGTTGCCACTTCAGTCATTAAGTCAATACATCCATAAGTCACTTCAGTTATTTACCTCTGTGGTATTCAAAAGGCTATTGGATATGGCTGGAATCAGATTGGCACACTCTTCACCTGGCCATCCTGAGGCAAATGGAGTCTCTGAAAGAATTAATGCCTCTATCAAGTCGTCGATCTCAACTTTGCGAGATCTCAACTTTGTCCAGTCTGCACCACTTCCTACTGCACCAGGCCAACTTGTATCACTTGATCTTGTTGGTCCCTTCCGCAATGGTCACTCGGTCCTCACCATAATTGACCACTTCAGTCGCTTTTTGGTCTTAGAGGACATGCCGTCAACCACAGCTGACAGAGTATCCAAGGCTATATTTAGGTACATTGCATTGTTTGGCAGACCAAGCCATATTCTTACAGATCTTGGCCCACAATTTACCTCTGTGGTATTCAAAAGGCTATTGGATATGGCTGGAATCAGATTGGCACACTCTTCACCTGGCCATCCTGAGGCAAATGGAGTCTCTGAAAGAATTAATGCCTCTATCAAGTCGTCGATCTCAACTTTGCGAGCCCAAGGTGTACCATTTGACACAGCCATCCTAATACATGCCTCACTATATAACTCTACCATCCACTCTACGACAGGTCACTCTCCTGCAGTCGTCCATTTTGGAAGAGCTTTAGCCCTCTTGACTGATTCGGAGAGATTCTTTGATGACTTTCCTCATCTTGACAAAGGGTCCCTCATTGATAATATTATGGCACAAACTAAAGCCATTTGGTCACTGTGTTTCAACAATACATCCATAAGTCAAGCAAACTCTCACAGGAAGCTCAATAGAGCAAGAAGAGACACAAGGCTAAAGGAGGGTGACATTGTGTATGTAAAATATAAAACTCACTTCAACCAATTTCTCAAGGGACCATTTGCTATTGAGAAATTCCGCTCAAATGTGACTGTGGTCATTCGACCACTGGAAGATAGAATATCACAGGCTTCGCTCATCCACGTGAACAGGCTGATAAAGGCCCCAGCTCGTAAAGGGCATTTATTAGAAAGGCAGACGAATCCATCTCCCACTACTAATGATTCTGTGTGCCCTAGTTCTTTTCATCCAGTTGCCCAGATGCATGTTCCAGTTTCCAATTCTTCAGATCCAGTGCTGGACTCCAGTCATTCAAGGGTTCCAGAGGATGACCATTCCATGGATGCCACTGAGGGGAACTTTCCTGATGGAGAACTGTTTCCTCCTACTCCAGATGATGAGTTCCAGGTCCCAGAAGCAAGTCTAGCAGACGAGCAGTTGTCATTCCACCACCCATCCATGCTGCTTGAAACTCCTCAGCTCCAGATTGAATTGACTCCAATCCAGGTTCAAGTTGGTCTCTCCCATGCCTGTCCTCCACCGCCAGAAACAACAGACCCAAAGATGCCAGAAATTCCTACTGCAGTGAAAAAGCCCTGCCCCTACAACCTCAGGTCGAGAAAATAAGGTTCTGGTAAAGATGTTTGCGCGCACATCTTCTCCAGTTGATGTACAACCCAGCGATTGGCACGTCCAACTCTTCTTCTGCCTGTCTTCCTGTATGGACTAGGACTCTTGCTGCATATGGTATACCTCTGTATCTTTTTAAAGTTTTTAATATCTGTGAAGTTACTCCATTCCTAATATATCTGTTAATTATGCACAACCTTGTTCTTTAACCTCTATAAGCTGATAATAGTATGCACTCTTAATTCTAAAGTTCTGTTGTTATTGAATCTACCAATAGTAAAAAAGTAAAATGCTAATTTAACCACTTTGTTGAGATAAAATATAATAATAGGCAATTAAAATCATTTGGTTCTCCCATATACCATTGTAAATAACAGCAATAGTCAATAATTAAGTTTTGTTTCACACTTTGCCTGAACTGCAGGAAACATCATCTGATATCATCTATCAGTTTTCCTTTTTTTTTCATTTGTGAGTTTCCTTGAATATGTTTTTTTGTACCTTATGTACAACCTGTGATATTTTAATCAGCCAAAATATTCTCGATTTTGTCTTTTGAGAAATGAAGCCAAGTTTTTTATTGTACAAGGCAATTTTTTTCATTTCTCAGGAATAAGTCCTCACATTTTTGTAAATATATGTATTGTATTAACTTATTCTTTTGTGTATTTTTTATGGGTGACCAGCTTTCCAGAAAAGTATCGAATCCTGTTATGTACTGTATACAGGTTTGAAGGTTCTCGACCTCAACATGGTCACTATCCCCTGCAGTTGTACATCACCTGCTGCATATAGGTGAAGTTTTTATAAGTTTCCATATTGAATGAACTCACCTGTTAGCTTTGTGAAGTGGGTAATGCATCAACTGTTTCTTGTATATAATCATGTATTTTTGTGTTATATTGTATATTTGTTTGTGAATAATGTTATTATAGTGTCCTACAATTTATGATTCTAGAGTATATACTCACCATAATGTATATCCCAACACAAATTTTGCACTTGTTTTTTTAAGTTTTTATGCACATTTGTTTTTACTATTTGTAATATGCATGGTACAGTGTGATACACTGTGTTACAAGTTATTTTCTTCATCCAAGGTGTCTTGAAACTTTTCTCATAGTAATGACACTCTTGTGTATGACACCATGCTCTCTGTCACAATGTAGACTGTTATTAGTGCTTTCACTTCGTCTATCCATGACACTTTGTCTATCTAGGACACATAATTTTTGCAATTGACATTAATCGCTTTTCAATGTAACTTTAATTTTTTCTAAGTGAATTTTTACAGGGTTGTTTTTTGTGTTTTTTTTTTGTTTTTTCAATGGCTGGCCAGCCGACGTGAAGTGTTTAATGTTCTTTTGTATAATGTACATACCCTGTGTAACTTGTACTTTTATGTTCATATAATCAACATTAGGAGCAAATTTTTTTTTCCTCATTTAGGATCTCCAATGTGTACCTTTGTAAACTAGACTCAATATGAGCTGTAACAATTTTTTTTCCTCATTTAGGATCTCCAATGTATACCATTGTAAATTAGACTCAATATGAGCATTAATGAATATTTTTCCCTCATCTAGGGTCTTCAATGTAATACATTGTAATGCACTGGTGTAATCACATTTTTCCAAAGGATCTTCAATGTAACTCTTTGTAAGCCTGCCAACTCCCACTCCTAGCACATTGAACTCAACTCTCTTTGGGAAATTTTCCCTCATGTTTTTTTTGCTTCACTTGGTGAAGGGGGAGAGTGTTATAAAGACTCATGGAGTATATCCATTAATATTCAGGTCTTTATAACTGTCTCTCATAACCGCCATATATTGGCAGAAAAGAAAAATGATTTATTGCCAAAAAAGGCGATGCACGCCAAATCTGGTGTATTGAGCCTGTATTGCGCAGGCGCGAAGTACAGCTTGGCATGTCATGGCTAGCTTCGAAAAGTAGCGAGAGACAGCCCTTGGACTGGTAAGCGGTTGGTGAACTTTGGGAGCGTATGTTGAGTGTGGAGCGAGGAGCATGACATGGCTTGACTGTTTACAATTAAGTATTCCCTTTTTTTCATTATGTTTAGTAAAATAAATCTTCTTATTTGCTCCTTAAACCCCTTGTCAGTAATTTAATTTACTGTAGTGGATAATGTTTCTTCGGGTAGAGCTTAACTTATTGAATATTGTAATATGCTTAGCACGTGGGTCAGGCTATATGTAGGGTTAAGTATTTTCTTGCTAAGCTAAGTGCTGTTAACCTAAAGTAAATACTCTACTTAATCTATGTTACCTGAGACAACCTATCTGGGTTATCCTTCATGTCGCTTTGTTACTTGAAGTTAATTCTGTAACTTAATTTAATGCACAACGCATTTCATGTTTCACCTTTTTTGACTGGCTTAACTATTCGCTAAGTTGCTACCACTTGTTCCGATACGGCTTCCCAATTGGAGTCGTAATTTCTCGGCTTCACAACAAGCTCCCGCAGTAAAAGAGCCAAAATGGCTCGTCCTGGGGAGAGCTCAAAAAAAGACAACCAACAGTTTTTAAAAATTATCAAGTCTGAATTTTTTCTTTCAAATCTGGACAGAGCAAAAAAAAATCAGAGCATAGGTTGCCATAGCGAGAAAAGCTCCAAATACTAATTCTATAGACCACCCGTGCCACACGTACGGAAGCTTACCTCAGCGCGGAGGAAAAATAAAGTAAAAAAAAACTACGCGAGCGCTTAATGTCCAATAACAAGAACCCGGCCATGCCGAAGCCTCGCCAAGAGGAGAAACTCCGAATGCCCCGCCAAAATGGATGCCCGTGAATGGCTTAGCCCTGATAGACGAAAAATTCGCGCCTCGGCGTGATTGGTCGAACGAGGAGAGAAAGCATACTCCGGAGAGTGCCTTCACGCCAAACTGTCGCCAAATTCACACGTGGGAAAAAGCCCTCTTGGACAAAGGAAAAAGGAGAGAACGCCATATAATTCTAACTTACAACAGATTTTATGGGGCCAATTTAGTGAGCTAACTTACACGGCGTGCGTGGACAAAAGTTAGTTGGATGTCCACATGACACACCCTGCAATTATCAGCCATAAAAAGTGCATTTTAGTGAAACTTAACAAGGGAATCCTTTGACTAACCTCTTGTTAAGCACGTTATAGTTGGAGTTTTACGGTTTAAGAGAAATGGGCAACGGCTAAAATTCTCAAGAACACACACGACGAGGGAACGGTATAGAAATTACGCTATTTTATTTTAAGGGACAACTATTTAGAATTAGAGATAACATTAATTTAACGTGCGCTATGAGCCCAACCAAATTAACTATTTCTGGAACGAATTCCTCGTTATAGGCTTGCCAAATATTGGCTAAAGCTGCCCATAATTCAGTAAGGTTCTTTGGTGCTGTGTGATGGCCTTTCACGCCTTGTTCCAAAACATCCCAAAGATGCTCAATAGGATTTAAGTCTGGGCTTCTAGGTGGCCAATTTATGACAGAGAAGTCAGAGGAATGCTCATCCAACCAGCCAGTAGCCAACCGGGACTTGTGAGAGGTACAGTTGTCTTGCTGGAAAACTCCATTACCGTGCGGATAACAGAACAGCATAAACGGATGGAGGTGATCACCCAGCAACTCTACGTACCGAATTGCATTGAGGGAGGTTGGTACACGCACCAAAGATCCCAAACTGTGCCACGAAAAAACACCCCAGAACATGATTGAGCTACCATGCCCTTGTACAGTTCCAGCAAGGCATGGAGGATCCATGGCTTCATGAGCCTGACGCCATATTCTCAGTCTCCCGTCGGCGTTAAGTAGTCGGAATCGAGACTCATCACTCCATGCTACTCGTTTCCAGTCCTCTACACTCCAGTCTCTTTGCTCACTTTCCCAGGCAAGACGTGCAGCCCGATACCGAGTATAGAGCAATGGTACTCTCGTACGTCGACGGATCCCGAAACCCATACGGTGAAGCGAGAGTTGCACAGTCCGTTTACTGACTGTACGACTGGCACCGTCATTAAACTGGGTGGTAATTTGAGCTAATTTTTGGCTTCTCTGGCTACGTACAATACGCCTGAGCCGTCTCTAACCACGTACTGTCAAGGTTAATTGTCCTTTACAGTTTGCTCGATCGCTAGTTTTTTTCCACCATCCATGTATTCTTGGTATACTCTTGACACTGTCGACCTTGAAAATCCTAGCTGTCTGACGATTTCGGAAATTAAATGGCCCATGCGTCGCGCACCTACGATTTGTCCGCGATCGAAGGCGTCTAAATCAGGCAGTTTACCCATACTGGCAATTCCAACAACTAATTCAAAACAACCACTGTACGCGCTATATATGCAGTTACCACACGCCCTTACTTGCGCAAACATGATGTGCAGCGCTACACAATTTGCATAGGCTTTGCTATCCCTAATTCAGTGGTACTTCAGTGTATATTCATCAACATCCCTTATGTTTCAATAAAGTTTGATGGGTTCATTTCAAAATACGTTAATGCCATCTATCGACTGAAAGAAGATTTTATGCTATAGTACTTTTATTGTTTTCAGTTAAATTCTTGATGTGGTAATGTGGATTGATTGACAATGTGGCTCGAGAAAATGTAAAGTTCAGTAATTATTGAAAGATGACACATCAACGGAAATTTCTGTCGTAACAGCTCTTTTGAAGTTATTACTCAAAATAACAACCAATTATTTCATAAAACGTCAAGGAATAATAAATTCCTATTGTTGAATTTTCCCGAACACGAATAGATTGGAATATTAAATTGCGCATTATCTCGATAAATCTTCTTTCTAGGGCGATTTGTAATAAACTTGAACATTTCCTTCATAACAGTGTGTGACACAACGTGGTTCCCGTTGGTCAATTTATACTATAATATTAAAAAAAAAATGTGGCTAAAACTAATGCAGCCATATTAAAACTAATGCAGCCATATCTGGAATTAGAATTTTTGATTTAGACCAGTATACTTAGATTTGTGCTCAAGAGAACTCTTGAGTAAGTGTCTCCACGGTAAAACAAAATGCAAACGAATGCCTGAATGGCATAATAAGACAACGATTACCAAAAGAGGTATTTGTTTGTTTGAAAATGATGAAACTTGGAACGTATGACGCAGTATTGCAATTTAATGATGGATATAAAGGTTGTCTGAATGTTTTTAACAAGTTGGATATTAGTTATCCAGGATTTTTTACGTTGCAAGCCTACAAGCATTTAGACAACGTTAGAAAGAATGATTTAATACGTCATTCTGTTTCTGCTTCAAAGAGACGAAGGAAAATTCTCAGAGCCCTTAGGTGAAAAAAAAAAAATAAGTGTTGCAGAAAGCCAAGAGGGAGAAATTTATAAATATGGTGGATTTTAATACGAAAATAATTATTTTTAAAGTAAGAAATGTGTTATAAAGTTATTTTTAACGTTTTCTCAAATTGAATATTTTCATCGTTTTTATTAACGCAATGCATCCTATTATAAAAAGTTAAACTTAAAATGCCTTAAAATTTTGCATACTTTATCTATATATATTTATAAAGGGAATAGTCTATGCTCATGATTTGCAGATTGATTAGTTTTTTGTTTACATTGATATAAATTGCGAGTGACAATGAGTTTTAAGTGATTTTTATGAACATCAGTACTTTAAGTGCTACAAACTTTGAGGTCTACATAGTTCAATCTTGAGAATAGACTATTCCCCAGAGACAGTTATTATCTTCATTTTGCAATTTATAAAATGGTAATATATTTTTTTGTTTTTGAGTTACCATGCAATGCGGAATGTCAAATTTTGACCAATTTTTTCCAGTTTTTCCCCCTGAAAAAATTATTTTATTGTAACAGCTAAATTTTTTAAATATTTTTTCAAGTTTTAACTTAAATGTCATTATAAAAAAATACATAAAAAGACAAAATTCAAATACTTAAAGACAAATACTGGGAAATAAAGAGAAAGAAACTTTAGTAATTAAAACTTCATTAACAGTTCCGTATTATTTTAAACTTGCATAACCTCTTACAATCTAAAATCTTTCAGAGCAAAATTATATCACGCTAAGGGTTTTTTCCCATTTCTTAGCAATTTCAAAACCAGCTGAGACAACCCAGTTAATTACTTTATCTCATCAAGTAAACTAAAGCAAAAAAAAAAGACCGATATCGATAAATTCCTATTATGCATAGCACAGAATTTAAACCGTAGATAATGCATAATACATTAAACGGATTAATTTTGTTTCGATTAATCAATACGGAGTAATCGATAGGCATTTAGAAATTAATAGGCAGTCGATGAATGCAGTTAATTAAGATCTTTGCCCACTAATCTTCTGTCTTGCATTCTGCTAAACAGTAGTACACTGGTTAAATCGCCTAGGATTAAATTTTTCATAATAATGATGTAGATATGTTTAATACCAAATGATGCAGTTTGTCAGGAGAGAATGTCTGATAAATAGAGAGAGAACGGAACAATTTGTATGACTTAAAGCTAGATGCGGAAAGAAAATTTCGTTCCCAGAACTGTTAGTTTGAGAAGCGTATTAATTGTCGTAAAACATGACATTTAAAAATTATTTGATAAGTAAATTATTCTTAGGGAATTCTTTCAAAGGAAATGAGCTGTATTTTCAAGTATGGGGCATTTGTGCTAATTAGGGTGGAAGTTTAAAATTAAGTGCAGTTTATTCTAATATTAACTGGAGGCGACTTTTTCGTTTGTTTTCAGCCAAAGCAATTTATCTCCGTCCGCAGAGAAGGGGGACTTGAAATCAGCTGGCCATCTGTTCTGCATGGGAAAAGAAGCATTTGAAAATCTCTAAATGTGTTTATTTCGTTTAGTCATCTCGTTATAATGAGCTTGAAAAAAAAATGGATATTTGCTCGTTAAATACAAGTTCTTGTAAATTCAGCTATGCTAGCCATCCATAATAATGTATTCTAGTTAGTTTATTAGGCAACCTCTCTATGTATAAATAATTTTTATTCAATTAAACTCGCTTATAACAATCAGGAAGGATGAGATCGTTGTCTTTACTCGTTCTCTTCAAGCGCTGGTCATCTGTTGTACTATATTCTGTACGAATTTTTAAGCAACGAATTTTTCTTTAGTTTAACTGGCTTATATCTACAATGAAGTAAACCATATTCGTGCTCGTTAAACACAAGCGCCACTGTTTCGTATTACTTTATCTGCCATTTATTAAATAAATGTAACAAGGACTCGCTTTTCTGAGTTGTCCATAGACACGATTACACCTTAGTCTTCTCGTTCAGATGGCGGACTATTCATAAATTCGGAATTTTTTTATTGTGGATATAAGGAAAATGTGCGTTTCTGATATGTAACGAGGTCGTTATCCATTGTAGTGTACGATAGGCAAATGTTTGGTCTATATATATCAGTTACCATACTTTGAATTTTTTTACTGTGGATATAGGAGAGCTATCTGTGTTGTTTCGTTACAAGGCTGTTATCTACTGCAGTATATTATGGGAAATTCATGACTTCTTGATGTAAAAATGTTCACCATTTATTCTCAACCAGTACAGGAAAAAATAATTTGCCTTATTCGCGACTTATTTTTTATTGCTTCTTTTTCATCCCGGATGAGCATCATGGATCATGAAGATACATATAAAGATTGAAAACGCATTAACGATAGCAGTAACTGTACTACGCTCCTCTAGACGTCAAATCTACCGTTTCGTTCACCATACTAACCTGTTTATTCCGGGAAAGTTCCTACTGTGATACACATTACTCGTGTTCTCCCTTGCCATTATGTACAGCCAACGAATCGGTTGATGACTATTTGTATCAGTGACTTAAGGAGTCAACAATATTCACAAAGCTTGCCAATGAGACACTGCTTAAGGCAAAAATATTCATTTCCAGCTTACATATAGCTTTGAGCATAGGTTTCGCAATTATTATGTAGCGTATTCCAGTTGGATTATTCTTCTATTGAAAAATACAACAGGGCTCCGCATTTGTGAATTGTCCATCCACAAAATCATACCTTAGAGTCATCGTCCTTATGATGGCCTATTAATTAATTAAGTACTACTTTAAATTTTATATTGTTTTTTGCAGGCTTTATTGGTATTGTCATCTTCTCACTCTGTAAATCTGACACATTCCTGACAGACTATGGAAGTGGGCTGATTGACTGCACTTTGTCAGTCACCAGTCAAAGTTGAAAGAAATTCCTTTAATTCCAGCACATAAGTGCAAAAACCCATTCCGTGGTGACCTGTGCGTCTGTTTGTACCTAAGAATTTGTCCTAATTTTATAATATTATTTCAATGATTCTGATTTCTGATTCACAATACAAGAGGCTAATCTTCAGGAGCAAACTCTGTTTCTTTCCTTTCCCTGGTTATCAATTATATTTTTTGCCAAAATCTAGGCAAATTGCGAGTGGAATTTTAATGGGTGTCAAGAATGACCTCTCATCTCAGTTCAACACCATTAAAGAAATGAGCACTATTGCTGATAAGTCTGAAATCGTCGAATGTCATGTCAAGTGTGGAAGAGAGGTCATTTCTTCAGAATCTATTCTTTGTACATACCTCCATCAAGTAAAGCAGAAGTTTCTAATCTTCTATTTGATGATAAAACTATTTTAATTGGAGACTTTAATGCCCACTCCAGACGGTGGGGATACAGTGATCTCAATCCTGCCGGTAATGAGGTTGAGGACCTTCTTAATTCCAGCCCACTAGAACTTGTGTTTAAGGACTCTGATATCCCCATCTTTATCCATTATAACGGGACCCTGTCCAACCCAGACCTTCTTTGTGTGTCTACTCACCTTAGTCAATTCACAGAGAGAACTGTGATTGAAGATCCTGTTTCTGGTCACAGACAATCTATTGTCACCATTACTATTAAGACATCAAAACCCAATAAGAAAAATAAGTTTCCCAGGAAAGGATCCTGGAATTTTAGAAAGGCAAATTGGAATGGATTTTCTCTCCTCTTGGATGAAAAACTTAAGCATGAGAATTTTGACTTTTCGTTACATCCATCCATTTTAACTAAAATATTTAACAAGCATGTTATTTATTGTGCTAGAAGAAGTATTCCGAGAGGAAAACTTTGAGTATATAAATGTTTCTGGACTGCAGAACTTAGCCATATTAAAGCCAAACGTGATCGTCTTAAAAGAAAAGCTGAGCTTACAAAAAGAACAGAGGACGTTATTGCTTGGCGTAGACAGACAAGTATCTTTAAAAAGAAAATCCTCTCTGAAAAGAAAAAGTCTTTTGAACATTTCATAAACAATCTTAACTATAATGTAAATAGCGTAACAACATACATGTTTCTTGATAAAATTCAAAACAAATCCTCTATTCCTCAGAGACAACCAATTTACTTTGAATACAAAATGTCTTGCAGGTGATACTGAAATCTCAAATGCTTTCGGTCAATTTTATTCATCATCACAGAGGAAAAACTCTGTTGCGAGGAAGAACTCGAGGATTATTAAAAGAGTCTTTGGGTCACATGGAAATGTTCGGCCCCTGGACAGCGACATGTTTTCGGCCCCCTTTAGCGATTTCGAATTCGAACAGTCTCTGAAGAAACTCAAATTAAAGAAGTCCCCAGGGGAGGATTGTATACACTCAGAATTTTTGACTCATATGGGAAGTTATGCTAAATCACTGCTCTTGAAAATTTTTAACTTTATTTGGAAGAAGGGTACTGTGCCCGAAAATTGGAGAAGTGCTTTGATCATACCTATTCTAAAGAGGGGAAGACCCCGGATTCTGTACAAAATTTTAGTCCTATCTCGCTGACTAGCATTGTTGCTAAGTTAATGGAAAGAATGATAAACTCGACACTCAACTGGTACCTAGAGAACTTCGAATTAATCTGTCACGAACAGGCAGGGTTTAGGAGGAACCGTTCGACCGTTGACCAGGTCACTTTTTTCAGCCAGGCAATCAAGGATGCCCTAGATAATAGAGAGGTCTTGACAGCTTCTTTTGTCGATTTTAAATCGGCATACGACTCCGTCTGGAGAGAATTTCTAGTACAAAAGCTTTTTCTAATGGGTATTAACTCAAACATGTTAAATTGGTCCCGTGCTTTTCTTGGTCAAAGAAGCTGCAGAGTTCGTTTTGGGAACGGAATTTCTAATAGTTTCAATTTACAAACTGGCCTTCCCCAGGGTTCTATTACCAGTTGTACTCTTTTTAACATCTATATCAATGATCTAATATCTACTTTAAAATCAATCCACGGTATTCACTGTTTGCTTTATGCCGACGATTTGGTTATTTGGACTTCCTCACCAAAGAAATATGCTGAGATAAATATTAAACCTATTTTGAACGCTGCACTTGAATCCCTCTGTTGTTGGTGTAGGGAGAATAACATGATTGTGAATTTAAGTAAGCGCGCTACACAGACCTTTTCTCTTATGCATCAGCAGTTTTCACCAAAACTTCTTTTCTCTAGAGCTATCCTTAAAAATGTAGAAACATTTACCTACGTAGGCACCTTTTTGAGTCTAAATTAAGCTGGAAGAGTCATGTGGATTATTTGTCGGAAGGCGTAACAAAACGGCTCCCTATTCTCAAACGTCTTGCTGGTTGCTTGTGGGGATGTGCCCGATCCACTCTTATCCACACATATCAAAAATACATTTTGCCAGTTTTTACTTATTGTTGTGAGCCCATCGTTACCATCTCTGAAACTTTACTACAAAAACTTGAAGTTTTGCAAAATCAGGCTCTTAAACTCATTAATGGCGCAGTAAAAACTTCTCCAATTGATGCAATGTTATTGCTTACTGGAATTAAACCCTTGAGAGTTGCTTTCGAGGAAAAAGTCATTCTACTTTACAATAAACTGATTCAGACTGATACTTTTTGGTCTGATTACCAACATTCCCCTCGAAATTTTAAAACACAGCTTGGATTCCTCTAATTTGTTGAAGAAAGGGTGTCGAGGCTGGACCTCCACCTTCAACTTGAAAAACATGTTAAATCAACAAACCCCGTTAACTGCTTCAGACTAAATGTAAGACTGAGTCTTGAACAAGAGCTTGTGAAGCAGGACACTCCCACCCCTATTCTGCATTTACTTGCGTTGTAAACAATGAATACTCGTTACCCTGGACCCCACTGGTTGAGAGTTTTTACTGACGGGTCCTTCACACCGGACCATCCCAACGCCGGTGCTGGAGTTTACAGCAACCTTTTCGCATTCTACATTCCTGTGGGTCCCTTAAGAACAACCTTTGACGGCGAAATTTAAGGCGATTTGTGTTGCTTTAGAACATCTTCTATGTTTGGCAAATCTGTCAACAAATGTCGTCATCCTTTCTGATTCAAGAGCGGATCTGTGTTCAATTGACTCTTTAGATAACCCGTCATCTGGAGATGTCCTAAATTGCCGAATTTCCATCCGTAAGTTATATCATTTGGGTAAAAACGTCGCCTTTCAGTGGATTCCCAGTCATTGTGGAATTGCTGGAAATGAGAGGGCTGACGAGTTGGCAAAAAAAGGAACCACTGTTCAACTAACCAACAATAACCCGGTTCCTTTCTCAACAGTAAAACGACTTATTAAAAGAAAAGTCTCCACTAATTTCCATTCAGAGCTAATGGAAAGGACATCTGGTAAGCAGTGGAAAAATCTTACGCCAAACACCATCCCGGACTGGCCATGCCGTGAGGCTGTGGCGCGTTTCCGTCTTTTCACAGCACATGACTGCTTGGCTGCGCACCTCTACCGCATTGGTCTGATGCCTGCGCCACACTGTAGCATCTGTTGTGGCAAGTTTCTTATGGATAGCCACCACATTCTCCACTGTAGAGCTCTTCGTGGAACTTCAATGAACCCGTCACCGAGAGATATTGGGAGGCGAGAAGACATCTTATGAGAAAATGACTTTTTTTGTTCAAGTTCTATTCTATTTCTTTTATTTGTGTTATTTATTGTTATTCTGTCAACTTATTCTGTCAATTTATTGTTATTCTGCCACTGAAAATAATAAAAAAAAGATTCTGATTTCTTTATTACAATATATATATCCTAACGGTACAGCATCTATTTTTCCTGCGGTAAATCACCACTACAGCCACGACTACTAGTAGGAATCAAGCCACTACTCTCTCGATGTTAAAATCAGCTACCTATCCAATATATCATCCCGTAAATGTGAGGATATCTCATATTCTGAATTTCACCTCTGACAAGGTATCTAAAAAAAAAGATAATTTAGTGAGATGTTTTGTACGTGAGATTCTTACTAATATTGATCTCCTCTCTCCCATCACGCTTATATTTTTTCTCATCATGGTGGGGGTATGAATAAACCGACTAACATCTACAACTTGAGGTATTATTTGATTACTGAACCACCTAGCAAAGTTATCTACTGACAACACAACCTTTATGACAAAAATGATTTCTAACAGCTCTGTGGTGTAACAAAGCTTTTAACGACCACCCGCGAGGATAACGAATTGGAAATCTACGACCTCTGAACTTCCTCGTTGCTAGACACCCAAATATTCCAGGGATATTCATGTGTCATGACCTTCAGATTGCTGCATCGAGGCACGTATTTGAGTTGGGAACAATTCGCAATGAAGAATAATTTAACACACGATCTGATATTGATCATTTCTAGAGGCCTGTGTTAACATATAACTAGATTATACTCCGAAAACATTTCATATTAGCAGCCATTTTTGCGCTTATTACTCATGCGGGAATACTAACCAATTTTATTGTACGTGGAGGAACAATTGCAAATATGACTAGCATAGCCCATACACTAACTAGGTAATCCGAGAAATGTTTGCATATAGTTTTATATGTTGATTACTTGTTGATTAATGTATGACATCTTTATTAATGGTATTTAGGGGTACATACCTATAAACGAGATTCGAATTAGGGTTTATTATAAATTGTAATGCAATTTGTGAATTGTGAGTGTCAGAATACCTGTTTTATTTCTTATGTGTCATCGACATCAAATATACTTGATTGGATTATATTAATATTCAAAAGGGGAGTTTATGTCTGAGATACTGAAGCACTCATTTGAATAATAATTTCATTACATTCGTTAAAGTTACTAAACTTTCTGAAGAAAAGTCTTCTTGTTACTGGATAAATATTTTCAGACACCCCTGAGGAATTTCTTAATCAGTTGGTGTCGTTCTGGTTGATATTAGATGATATTACATCTCACTGTTGTTTCAACTTCAACATTCTCGTCAATCACTGGTTTTGCATTGGATCATTCATATGTAAGATATTTCAAAAATTTTAAAATACGTTGCGTTTAAGGCAGGATTTGAAATAATGGTTTCACATTACTATAATCATTTAACACGAGGATATGTTCCTAGAATAATTAGTATATATAATTAAGGGAGTAGAATGGGGATAACAAGAATTTAGCATTTACCTGATTGAGGTTGAGCGTAAAAGGATGTTTTCTTTAAGGGGACAGTGGACTTTCCAAATTGTGAAATTTGTCCAATAATTCGATTTTTATTTTATTTTATTGAATTGTGAAACTACGGTAGAGTTGAAATGTGTTGCAAAAATAATTTTTAATTTCTGCGATTACTTTCCCAGTTATAGGCATTTGTATTTAATTTAGATATTATGTTGTTACTAATAGCAATAACTTTAAATGTGTTTTTCACAAAATAAAAATTTTCATGTCAGACGAATATTCAAACTGCTCCGGGCGCATTTCAGATGATCGTATCGCTTTGAAATTTAAGTTTTATATACTTAACTGTATATCAAATAAATCTTCTTGAAAATAATTATGCTTCGTAGCTCAGAATTTCTAAATTTTGTACTCGAAAAGATGATTCATAGGTATTTTGCGTCATAAAAAGGGTGTTTTCACTATTATTATTTCCTTTTTATATTTTTAATGAATACTTAAAATAAGCAATAAGTTTCATTGTTGGTTCTAAAAGGAATCCTGTCAATAAAAATTACCATATTATATGCGAAAGAAATGCGCATGGAAAAATTTTAATGAGGCCAATTTTTGATATAATTAATAATTCACGACTCATTAATTATTAATATTTCATCTTTAAATTTGAACCACTTTTACATATCTATGGTACGAATCACATATTCAAATTTCAAGCAAATCCATTCAAAACAAAAAAAGTTAGGTTTGAAGGTCAACTGTCGCCTTAAGATGTAAGATTTCAAAACGTAAGATGAACAGCTCCGAATAGTTGCCCCACACGTTGGAATCTAAAACGGGTTATGAATGGCTGGGTACTTAAAACTATTCTTCAAAAAGAAAATTTGCTGGTGGCTTCAAAAAGTAACAATCTACGCAATAAAATTGTCTTTATTTACGTAACTTATTGAAATTTGATAAAGACTATCCAATTATGGTGTTTATAAAGCCATAAAGCCCGAGGTAGCGTAGTGATATCGCGTCTGTTTTCGGCGCCGAGGGTGATCTGATCGAATCCCGACAAGCACCATTCAGTACCTCCGTTGCTACGCAGGATATGGCCACGTTAAATCAATGGACCGGGAAGTTCCTCTGTGAGTCAAAGTGGGTGGGAAAGGGTTCGATTCCCACCCACGATAGAAAATTTTTGGAACACAAAACTCCTTAAATGTTTGCTTTTTGCAAGAAAACTCTGCTTGCAATGAAGAATGTTTAACCCTTTCAGGGGCAAGAACCTCCACCTTTGCCATGGTGTAGATTTTTTTTCTCGATTTTTTAACCTAAAGAATTTTGAAAAATTTTCCAATTAAAGGTTGCAAAATAATTTTATTTCTTTACACTGATAACAGATGGCAGTACTAACCATTTTTATGCTCATTTAATTGGAATACATTGAATGCAAGTGAAAAAAAGGGCTAGATTTCGACGTTTTCACTGTGCAAACGGCGCCCCTCAAAGGGTTAATGGTGCATATGCATTCATACAGAGTTCTCTGCATGGAGACCCCCCACTCCTATCATCAGATTAGTCACGGTAACCCTACACGCCGTGTCCCCCGCCCCCAATTGACACCATTTGACCCCCGGGACCCCGGGATCTTTGATGCTCTGTAGCAGGACCGAAAGAGGAGGCGATCCACGCATATACAGAGTACGCAGTGAACATAAATCACTGGGTTCCTCAAGGCAGAGCAGAGCAGAGTACATGAATGCAAACGCAGCATAACAGATCTTACAAAAATTTCTTTCATATTTACTTTAAAATTTGAAGTTTACACTTTTGCAAATTGTTCAGAAGTTTTTTTTTGTGTGTTGTACAATTTGAAGCATGGTGTAATACAAAGTCCTACGTTCCAATCAGAGCAGAAATAATGATATGTAGAATTTTCCAGATTATTAGAAGACAGTTCCGAATCTGTTTCAGAATTCAGTCCAACATCTAGGAGGAAAGTATTTCCGTCGTTTATTTCATCAATAATTAAAAAAATGTAGTGGTTTGAATTCACAAGCGTTGCAAGCAGTAGAACAAAAATTCCCGCTCTTCCGTTTAATAAAGAAAAACCGGGTTAAAAGAATTTAAATGAAATGGACAAACTACGACATCTGTTAAAACTATTTGTATTAGTATTAGTCTTTACAAACTAAAAACACTTGCAAACTAAAAGAGGAAAGGAGAGAATATCGATGCCCGTACGCTGTACGGGCAAACCGGTTGTGGCCAGGTGTGAGTAGCCCGTACACTGTACGGGCAAACCGGTTAAGGGAAGAGCTGTGAAATAAGCCTTTAAACAGAACCAGATATTAGTTAAACGGTATCAGAGGTTGTGGATTTCAGTCTGGAAATTGGCATGTGAGCGTTCATAATTAGTTTTAAATATCGATTTCGTGTCTATTTAAGACTAATATATCAAAAGAACACCGATTCATGGAAAGTGCAAAACGTACTGTCAACTCAACCTGTCAATCAATTGGATGCTGTCTCAAGTTTCTAGATTTCACATAACTCTGAAATGAAAGGTAATACTCTAGTTTATTCATGATCGAATGTATTGAAATGATTCACAGTGCAGCGCTTGCATATTTTGAGTGGGCTTGAGAATGTTTAAAATAACAGCGTTGAATCTGATGTATTGTTTGCATTTTGCTTTTGTCTATCACCCCTCTTTTGCGATACACGTTTTATCTTTTTCAACACGGTTCAGATTATAGTGACACAAAGTAAAGAGGACTTCAATGAGCAGCAGTAACGAGGGAAAATGTTTAGGAAGCACTGCTCTAATGTTGAGGAGGTTTATTAAACTCATTCATCATTCCCAGTTCGCCTCATAGCTAGAAATTCAAAGACCGACTTAGCATCATATGGAGATTATGTTTGTGTCTGTGCACTAGCTTTTTGTTAGAGAAAAAACACTTTTCTGGCATTTGCATTTAGAATGTACGATATTAAATTGGGTTTGGAGGCGTGATTCAGCCCGAGTAAAACAACAAAACTATTAATGGTTTTCTTTCATTGGCTAGTTTCTTAATACGCTGTTAATTTTTTTTAAAAATCCAAAAGTTTCCGTTAAATGGCATTGAAACGATCCCAATTTCTCAATCTCCAACTATTGATATAATTTTTCCTTCATTCAATGTTTACCACTGTAAACATTGAATATGACCATCACTAAGCTCCAATGAGTTTACACGGACCTTAAAGTATATACCAGGGATGGCCAAAGTGGGGATCTTTATCCGGGTCTCTGCTAGATTTTCTGAAACTTGTGCCAAAATCGAAATATAGAGAGCCAAAATAAGAATAAGTGGCCAGTAGAATAACCTCCATTATTGATGCAATTTATAGCCGTGAGTTCTTTCATTCTTTAATAAAAAATAAACACTCAATGTTCACAAAATATTTTACCGAATGTGTATAACTGCGATGACTCAATATATGCCAGATTGGAGTCATTTGGCAAAACAATTCTAAGAAAAATAATTATTAAAGACGTTAAAACTACTTAAGAATTGAGACATATTCAGTATTATAACAACTGGAGAAAAATATATTTGATAAAAACTTTAGAAAAAACAAATCTTAAAATTTCTTTCTATCAAATAGTATGGCCTTTTTAAAATTTTGGCCTTTCTAAATATGGAGACATTCCTTAACCCTTTCAGGGGCAAAAACCTTCACCGTTTGCACGGTGCAGATTTTTTTTCCCGATTTTTTTAACCTAAAGAATCTGGAAAAAATTTTCCAATTAAAGGTTGGAAAATTATTTTACTTCTTTAAACTAATAACAGATGGCAGAACTAACCATTTTTTTGCTCATTTAACTGAAACACGTTGAATGCAAGTGAAAAAAAGACTAGATTTAGGCGTTTGCACTGTGCGAAATGCGCCCCTCAAAGGGCTTTATTGTCTCTTAACTCTGTTCATCTTGGCCACTCATGTTACATATAAATACGTTGCTAATGAAGAGTGACGTCTTCGAATTCCAATTAATAAAATGCTCATCTTTAGGTCTTTTTTTTTAAAAACTGAAACTGTAAATAACCTTTTATTCTCGCCCATTTTGTTTCAGTAAGAGAAGAAAAAATAATAGCGACAACAAACACAATGTCATATACAGTGTACTGAACAACTACAAATTGGCATGCAATTGAAAAACCCTTATCCGACTTTGGTTGACTTTCGCCTAACTTATCTGAAGAATAGTATCCAGAATGCTTCAAAACACAACGAAGTAACCCCTTTAGAAAGAAAATGAACAATTCGCTTGTTAAAATCACTTGGACGTTAAACAATATTCCAAATATTAGAAACCCCCAGTTTAGATCTTACGCTGTAGTTGTTAGCACGCAATCAAAATTAACTGCACAGTTTTCATTTTCGGCTGTTTTAACGATAACGTAAAAATCTTTAGTACACGTATTTAAGTGTTACATTTACGCATTTAAGTGTTATCTATCCAAAATTTATTCTACATAACTCTCGATTGCGAAGCCTTTAGGGTAAGTTTAGGTAAGTAGTCAGCCAGTAGACAGTACGTGATTAACATAAAGATAGTAGCGAGAAAATGAAAAAAGATGTGACCATGACTTAGCACACGTTCCCATACCTGTTTTGACCATGAATACTGTTAAAAAAATTCATGCAAAAACGACATTTTTTAACTGTTTTTTATTAAATTAAAACTATTTGTAACTTTGGATTTCACATTTGCATTACTAATAAGCTCTGCACTGAAATCTATGAGTATGTGTTCGTGTGAGGATTCACAATACAGCCTAAATAAAGATCACTAAGGGTTTAAAACCTCTCCTCTCTTTAAAATGCATTCATTAATTTTTCACCTTTTTTTTGTTGCTGAAAGAAAACTCTTCAGTTCTGAAACGAATTAATGTTATTTAACCTCCAGAGTTTTAGTGAAATTGTTTCAGTTCAAAAAGAAAATAATTGTATTAAATATTTGAAAAAAAAATAAGCCCCGTTTAAAATTTTTAATTAATTTGTATTTTCCGTGCAAAATTATTTAAAGGAGTTCTTTAAGTTGGAAAAAATTAAATTAATCTTATGCTTATTTAATTATGTTTCTTTTTTATGTAATGTTACTCGATAAAAATAGAGGATTTCAAACGCTAATTTCTTCTCTTTCTTTTAAAAATATTGCAAAAAAATATTAATGTAATGACTTTTAACCTTTATTTATTTTCCGATAGCTTAGGAAAGGAAAACGTAAATGTTAGGGTTAACAATTGTCGAAATCTATTACTTAAATTTAAAATTTATTTTTATACGTTATTAGAAAGGGGAGGTTTCCACGATTCGAATTAGCAGTATGAAGGCAGAATCCTATCGTCATAGAAGGTGACAAAGTTGACCTTGTAAAGTTCAAGCGGTCTCCGAAATTGACGGATATGTAAAAGACATATTCAAGTTCCCTCTCCACAGTAGATAATCAGCATTTTTTTAAAACTCGTTTGATTCAACTTATAATTTTGAATTTGTAATGTATAAATAGAAATTCAAATTGGTTGCGGGAGGGGAAGAAAGTTGACAAAAATTTGATTCAATTCAAATTGAAAAAACTGATGTACCACAAAAGAACGATAGCTAACACCTTTCCATTAGTAAAGATATCATTAGACATCAAATAAAACACATTTTGGACAAAAAATGTCGCGATCAAAGAGTAATCTCTTATCAAGAAAGCCATAAAACTATGTTGGCAACGTTCATGTCCAATCTATTTGAAATTTTGAAGGGATACATAATATAATAGCACTACAGATGCTGATGTTAAATATACATAAGGAAATCAGTACCGATGGATACTAGATTGTAAAGCATTTCATTGCGTCAATGTATGTTGCTCATTTTAAAGATGTAATTATGTGGGCTGGTATTTCTGTGATGAGATTCATGAGACGTTGATTTTTATAGTCAGGGGTAATGTCGAAGGTGCGAAAAGGGGAAAAAATAACTTTTCCATTAGGTCTCTAAGCATTCTCATAGAATATTTCAACAGTGTAAAAATGTAGTTTTTTGGACTATTAAAGGGACAAGGGACTTTTAAACTCGAAATTTTAAATTTTAAATTTTTTAACTCTATATACAAAATGAGAATAATTAATTTTCTTTTTTACTACACTGAAAATTCCTAGAGTTCAAAATAAGGAATTTTTTGGAGAATAATGACTGCTTTTCAATTTTTTCTTTAAAAATGCTCACGTATTACAAAATGCTCTATGCGCACTCTATATTAATTAAGGTCTTTAAATTTTTTACTATAAGTTTACCATATGTATATAAATATAAATGTGCATTTAATTTTTTTTCTAGGAATCTAAAGTCTTAAATAATTTTTTTCTATTCTGCCTGTTATTTTTTTATGTTTTTACTTTATTTTATGGTCTATAAATTTGAAAAATATTGTGTGTTTTCAAAGAATTATGCACAGTTTTAAGACAAACACTTCAATTAACAATTCTGAGAAATTTGGAAGATATCGGAAGAAAATGAATACGCACGGAGCCTTTTGAAAAATTCTAGCATTTTTGAAGATTTTTTTCATAAACAGGTCTGATTCTTCCACAAAATACTTATTCGTGAATTCGAAGTATCTTCAATGTAGTAGAAAAGAATATTAATTATACTCATGTGGTATGTAGTGTAAAATATTGAAAATTAAAGAAGAACGAGATTGAAGGTCCCTTGTTTCCTTAAGTCTTCTGTCATAGGTTTGTCAAAAATTTCTGTATGTTACCAGACCGTTTGCTAGAATTCCATTCAAAATAGATCTGTGGAACCTTAGCTAGTAATCTGCTTCTGAAACAGAGGTAGAATGCAAATAAAATGATATAAATGTATAAATAATTCAACATCAAAAACAGACATGATGACTTCGATCGTATTTCCTTAACTAAATTAATGCGGATATAGAATATGAGAAGCAACATTAATATATTAAATCGGGGAAATGTAGAATTAGGATGATTGTTCATTTCTCTAATTCAATTTTTATAACACGCCAGTATTATCAGATTCCAATATGATAGCGATGCTGTCGGATAAATTTCCAGTCGAGCGAACTATTCTGTTCGAATTGAAAGGATGCAAGATTCCAATATTTTCGGCGTACGCCTTTAAACGTTCCCGGCACAATGATGCTGCATTGATTTGACCTTGTTGGAAGGATAATGTTTCGGAATTGTTCAATCTTTCCCCTGCAATTTATTGAAGACGCAAAGTATAATGAATGTTGTGTGGAATGCGAATAGGGCAGGAAAGGAGTTTTCGTAATTTCCTAACACAGATGTAATGGTAATCACTCAGAGTAATTTATTGTACACTGAATTTGCTATCCTAGGAGAAAAAACGTAATAATTCCTGAAATGTTTAAGGCTTTTTTGTAATTCATTATCATATGATAATAATGGTATTTTTTATCGTGAAATAAAGAAAAATTTACTTATATAATTTCAATTTCAAACCGAGAAAAATAACCTAAGGATAAAGAAACTGCTTACTGATTATAAAACAATTTAGGCATAAATTTTATTTTTATGAATTACATTTTGAAATTATATTTACACAAATAACCTTCGACATATACAAAAAGGATATTTTAAATCTGGGGAAAATTCCACAAGTATTAAAAAGATATCCTGACAAATTTACAAATAAAAAAACTAAGCCAAATTCATCAAGTGTCATCCACTGCAAGTTTAAAAAAATGCATTTGAACTTGAGTGGATGAATAAAAAGTACTTTTATTAACGATTGAAAATTTGAACAAGATATATATAGAGAGAGATTGTGAACTAATAGTAGGAATTGAAAAATGTAGGCTTGTGAATGTAAGCGAAGAATGTGTATAGCATTCTATGGGTTTTAGGAGCCTTTTACCGCAGTATTTGTATACTCTAGTTGCACTAGGGCTAATATGTTCAAATCTCGATTTTCCTATACATCATTACTCATGTCCCATAATAATGAACGTTTATAAGTTTCATACATAAACGGAACTTCACCTAGCTCTATTGCCTGGTGATCGCCATAATGCATCCCCTAACATAATAAACCCAAACACGTGTAGACCAGGTGGCGCCACCTGTGGAGCGCCTGAGTGACTCCCGTGCAGTCGACTGCAGCGTGCGACTTTGAATCAATTACCCATAAGACAATTTAGTGAAAACAGAATAAAGAAACCTTGTGCAAAGATTAATAGAGATGCCTTGTAAGGATTTTCAGTGTATCCTTTTGAAGGGAAAATATCGCGAAAAATTCAATTCACAGAGAAATAGTGTTAAAATACAGTTTTATTCCAGGATACACAGAGACAATGCATAATTAAAATGTTGTATCAGACAATGCAAATTATACAAAAAATATATGACTTAGTTTATTTGGATCTAGAATTGCTAGATTATGTTTTAAGAGGAAATATCTTATAACAATCAAAATAAAAAAAAATTACCCTTATTATTGATCTTCAAACTGAAAGATCGTAAAATCGGTAATGACAAGAATTAGCTTACAACAGTTTCTTAATGAACTAGTTATCATTTTACTATTCTTTTCAATGTATTTTTTCTGAAATAATTAAGTGTCACGTCATTATTTTTCGGAATCATCACGGAAGAGAAGGATAGAAGAAGTAGCATAAGAGATAATGAAAGAATGGTTAAAAAGTATAAAATATCAGTGGTGAACTAAAATCATTTTAATTTTATTTTCGCTGAATTCTTTATGAAATAATTAAATGTGACGTTATTCGTCCCGGAATCATCACGGAAGAGAAGGATTGAAGTAGCATAAGAGAGAATGAAAGAATGGTTAAAAAGTATAAAATATCAGAGGTGAACTAAAATCATTTTAATTTTATTTTCGCTGAATTCTTTATGAAATAATTAAGTGTGACTTCATTCGTCCCGGTATCATCACGGAAGAGAAGGATAGAAATAGCATAAGAGAGAATGAAAGAATGGTTAAAAAGTATAAAATATCAGTAGTGAACTAAAATCATTTTAATTTTCTTTTCGCTGAATTCTTTATGAAATAATTAAGTGTGACGTCATTCGTCCCAGAATCATCACGGAAGAGAACGATAGAAGTAGCATAAGAGAGAATGAAAGAATGGTTAAAAAGTATAAAATATCAGAGGTGAACTAAAATCATTTTAATTTTCTTTTCGCTGAATTCTTTATGAAATAATTAAGTGTGACGTCATTCGTCCCGGAATCATCACGGAAGAGAAGGATAGAAGTAGCATAAGAGAGAATGAAAGAAAGGTTAAAAAGTATAAAATATCAAGTGATGAACTAAAATCATTTTAACTGTCATTTCACTGCATTATTTATGAAATAATTAAGTGTGACGTCACTTGTTCCGGAATCATTACGGAAGGGAAGGATAGGAATGAAGTAACATAAGAGAGAAGGAAAGAATGGTTCAAGTATAAAATGATGTATTTCAGCTTATGAAGTTACACCATATACTGCGCGTGATTAAATATTACCTTCAGATGCATATTATAATAGTTCGGAAAAACAATCAGTTGTAACAATTTTCTATTACTCGATACATGAAAGTAAAATCTACTAGTTCAAGCGCTGATGTAAGAACTTGACTGTGGAAATAATCAGATTTCGACTACAAAATTTCAACGATTCTCCCTTCAAAACCTCTTGTATTAAATATATTTACGTGCAAGTAACTGATTAATTGTTTTTCCATACTTATGTAAGACAAGACATTACACGTACGAAGTCGTTCATTATGTTCATCGCAAAAATTTTAAAAGTACAATGATATATAGGATGTTAGTGATTTCCATCTGTCACCGCTAGCAGGAAATTATTTAAATTCTATTAAATACGACCTATTATAAAAATTCTTCCGAAACAGCACTTAAAACGTCAGAGCGCGATGATTAATTCAATTTTCAAATGTGTTAATCCACCAGACGCGGGATTTTAATATTTGTCGGCACATGAAATTGAATTTGGGTCAACTGATTTTTGGACAGCGTGACTCAAATCTTCAATCAAAATTATTCGCGACAGTCTGTGCATGACTTAATGATTAGAATGTAACGTGGATCCGCGGCGTGTTCCTGGAAAATAGTTCCAGAATTATACTCATTATGCATAACCTGTAATGGGGGGCCCTTACGCGAACAGATTATGCAAATGTGCTGGACCCATAAAAGGATTTAAGAGTTTAAGGAAAGCACACCGTAATAAAATACATTTTATGCATTAAGACATGCCAGAGTTGCACAAAAGTAGAATCTAATTTTTGTAGGTGTTTGATTATGAATTTCAAAACCATGTTTTTTAAAGTCATCACATTAATAAATGCTAATCTTCATATTCATAGTAATATAGGTAAATTTTTTATAATATATAAATAAATAAATAAATAATGTATATATATATATGTAATGTATATATAATGTATATTTTATATATATATATATATATATATATATATATATATATATATATATATATATATATATATATATAAAATAGATAGATTATGTCTTATATGTATATGAAAAACTGTCTAATCGTCTGAAAGTTCCATTACGTCTATATTTTTAAAATATTGAGTAAGCTATGACACTATACTCGGGTCACTTAATTTCACTTATGACCTTTAAGCTCTAATTTTCGCTATAAGCCTTTTTAAGAATTTTAGTGTTCCTTATATTTAACTCTCTGAGTAAGAAATCCAATGAAATATAATTATCACACAAAAAGTTTTTAAATTATATAACTTTAAAAAGAAAAATTTATTTTTAAAATATGTGTTACCTCTAATTTAATAACTGGAACATTTTAATTATTTGGACAGTCGTCATAGAAAAGTGAAAGTAGTTTTTAAGAAGTAATTCATTTACGTTCCTTAAAAAACAATGGTGTCTTTCAATCGTGTTTCTACGATACGTATACCAGTAAGCGGGATATATATATATATATATATATATATATATATATATATATATATATATATATATATATATATATATATATATATATATATATACAGTGGAATCTCGATCTATCGTTTTTCAAGGGACCGATTGAAATGAACGATAAATGCGGGTAAACGATAGACGCGGAAACATACCAAAGCAATATGATTGTTGGGACTGGGTAAAATGAACGACACATGCGGAAAAACGATGAATCCGAAAACGATCGATCGAGAATCCACTGTGTATATATATATATATATATATATATATATATATATATATTTTTTTTTTTTAGGGGGGGGGGGTAAGTTGATATATTTACTTACCCCCCATAGAGTTTGTTTCTGTTGCATCTTATTTTTATGCACCAATTATAATTATGTTTTGAAATATAATTCTTGAAATATTATTATTATCAAATTCAGAATCTTTAATTTTGCTGTCAGTTTGAGTGCTTCTAAGAAGACCTCTGTTTCCAAACGTATGTGTTCGTTTTGTCTATTGTATCTCGGTGTTAAAGGGGGGGGGGGAATGTTACTACAAGTAAGGTTAAATTTCACCGCATTCAACGGTCCACCTTAAAAGTGGCAAATTCTCGGGAGATCGATTAAATTCAGTGGAGTCTTTTTATGACCTCGACCTTTTTGATATCCGTTAAAAGGCATCAAAAAAACTTCCAAACTTATGCAAAATCTTACTCATTTTCGTATAAAGACAGGCTGGACTGAGAATTATATATACTAGCGTGCGTTATAATGGATTAGGGGTAAATTACAGGATATACTGATTAGTTTAGAATACTTGTACGTTACTTCTTGTACGGAAGCTCCAATTTGTACGGTTTTCTATTCATTTCTACTAAAAACTTTCTGTTTGTGTGGACATGCAATTTGGGCTTCTAAACCTAACTTCAGGTTTAAATCTAGGCTTCGCTTAATAATGACCGGCACAGGTTTGTTTATACTAAAAATTTATTTTTAAGACAACACGTGCTATAAACATAAAGTTCCTTTGTAGCTCATGCGGTTCCTGTCATTCACTTAAATAAATAAATCTATATTTTTATGTTTACAAGGTCCAAATACACGACAATGTTGAGTAAATGATTAAAAACTCACGGTGCCAAGTATGCATTACCGGCTAGGTATTAATCTACATTCTTCCTCTAGCTGAGCTTAATTAACATGATAAATAATCCAACAGATATAGATAAAAAATTATACTAAAATAGACAAAAACAAACAGAAATGAAGCACTCTGGGCATCCACGCACCAACGGCAAGATTCTGTATAAGTTCCGGAAATGAACCATAAAACAACAGAGGTAACCGACAGGTCTCGTCATCAGGGAGCCTAACCATGTCAATTACCTCAAGGGGAACTTTCTGAATAGGATGCAGGTAAGCCCAAAAAACACCCCAAGGCCCCGAGTCCCCCAAAGAAGCAATTAGTCAAGAAGAAAATGAAAAGACAAACACAACTTACAGTATGGGCTCAACGCACCTTACAAGCAAGCACACAAAAATCCTAATGCGAAGTAAACGGTGCCTACACACCCCAATTCCGTATGTGACGGTTATGGCGAAACAGCAGCCAATTCTATCCTAAAGGCTACGTCATTGTAACATTACTATAGCTCCACCCCCCATTACAACTTAACCAAATGAAAACACGAATACTATTCTAAACATCTTTAAAAATTCCTGAGTCTAAATGCCATTTTTTTAAAACTTTTAAACTACCGAAATTTTTAGGGAAATCGTTTTTTCTTAAGTTTTCCTCGAAAATGCTACATGCCTCCAAAAAATCCCCAGCGTTGTTACATATGTTTTTTATTCTGTAAAGTTGTGAGTAAAAAATATTATAATAAATTTTATAGTTTAAGTTACTATGGAAATTGGTAAACGTAAAAACCTCGAAGTTAAAATCTAACCTTTTATCATAAATCCCTATTTTTATTTCCCTATTTTGAATTTTAATTTTTAAATCCAGATAAGTCGCACAAAGATTATTATCGTTAGTCCGGTTTAAAGTAAGTTCCTTTGGGTAGATTTGATTAAGAAACTCCAAATCGTTGCAGTTAAATATTATGAGGTCATCAATATATCTAAATCCGGTAATATTATTTGATTTAAGAAATTTAATTTCGTAATACTGTAAGAATAGGTATAATTATATAAAAGTTTATACCTTAAAAGCAAAGAATACATTAGAAAAGCCTGCTTACTACATGAGGAACCACGAGACTAACCATAAACATAAAACTAGCTTAAAAATTAAAAATAAAATATGTTTTATGTTATAGTGATTTAGCAGTCTATGCTTGAATTTTAATTTTAATTTTGTTTATTTCTATTGTTTACTTTTTACACTTCATTCACATGAATATTCAAAGATCAATAACTCAAAAGCTAAGAATTAAGGATATGGTACTGGGGTATTGGGGGTTGGGAAGTCGATGTCACAGTCGAAATTGGTAAAAGTAATTCTTTAACTAGTTGTACTTCAACTAGCCACTATAAGTTCGTATTTGTACGTGTCATCTCTGGATTTATTCAAGTTACGTGTTACTCACGTCGTCTTGGCAGAATGCCGTTAAACGAAATGAACTGAGAAAGAAATCTATAAAGAACGTTTGTTGGAACGCAAAAAGAAATGAGGACAAGACCATACACACGGCGACCAACACAAGTGCTGATTAAACTGGGACCTACTGTTTGAAGCCGATTTCGAACGACTACAAACATCCATCTATCAACCTAGGATAGGAGATTCGAATTTAAGATTAGACTGCTTAGAGCTGTTATATCCGAGCAGGAGAACATTTTGCAAGCCATGTGCATGTGTTACATATTTGTTTATAATTTTGTAGGGTTCGCGTGTTGCTCAGATGCAAATTTCTGGTAGCTGCGCAGTGCAGGCCAGTCGAAGTGAGTTCGGAGCAAGTGTCTGGTCTACTTAAGTGACACAACTGAGTTGGCAAGAGCCCAAGAAGGGAGTGGAGATTTGTACGGTAGTGCGTTACGCTATTAGTAGAGATACGAAAGAGTCGAGAAAAGTTAGATTGAAAGTGATAGCGGTATTTAACTGATAGAGCACGTATTAGTATTTAGCCTAGGTGGCTGCACGAGTTCGATAGTTATTTCAGAGCCCGATGGTTACGGGTATTGTTAGTGAACGTATATTCTGCCTGAAAGGGTTCATTACGACTTTAAAGTTCAGTTTCTTAGAACCGCAAGTTGCGATACTGTTGTGTTATTATTTGAAGCCCCAAGTCGGTCTATGTTAGTCTACCTCTACGTAGAAAATAAAGGAATTATTTATATTTATGCCTATTACTTTATAGTGTGCCTGGACCGTTAGAGGCTTCACAGGGTAAATAAGAAACAGAACCATATAATTTTAGTTTCCCAATAAAGTCGAGTAGAGTTAAGCTTTGCTCTAATGTAGGCAGCAGTCCCGGACTTTTGATTTTTTTTCTTATAGATGGCTCCTCAACACGACCTAGCGGAGAAATACACCGGAAGGGAAATCATTTCAAAAGCACAATAACTCAAAATTTTATCGGGTATCTGAAAAATAGCCACCAATCCAACCAATGCAGGAAACGTCTGCCTTGATTTTCCCTGGGGAAATTCGAAAGTTTTAAGATGATTAAATTCCTTTAGTTTAACTGACCAGTTTAAATTAGACAGTTGCTAGTATTTGGCATTTCAACAAAAGATTCGACTCAATAAGGCCACTTCTGGAGCATGAAAATTGGCAAACCATTTTTTTTTTCTGGACGCGAGATCATTTATGAGTTTGACTACATAGTTCCTCCATTGCGTCTTATGACATAACTAGCTGAAAACCCGCGCTTCGCTACGCAGTAAATTCAAATTAAATACAACGGTCAATGTATGCAATTTATGCCAATATATATATATATATATATATATATATATATATATATATATATATATATATATATATATATATATATATATATATATATATATATATATATATATATATATATATATATATTTGTAATAAATGCGACGATCAATGTATACAATTGATGTAAAATATATATATATATATATTTATAAAAAAATCGTAAGGGATATGCATTTTTTTTGGATAACATCCAATCGTCTGCTGCATTAGAAAGAAAAAGAATTTCATTTTTGTCTATTTAGTTGTTATGCACGTGACGATAAATTTATTTAAAGTACCAGAAAAAGAACTCACGTGATCAACATTTAATAAATTAAATTCTAAAAATTAATCTTTAAAAATTCCCCAAAAATCAGGAAATGGAGGTAAAAATTTGAAAAAAATTACATTTTGAAGAAATTTTTATGATCTTTCTCGTGATATAAATTTTATAACCCTCAATGTATTATTTTAAATGCAAACGTAAAAACAGTTTAAAAAACAGCTTAAAAATTTAATTTAAAAAAATCTAAGAAGAATTTTTGAAAAATCTTTCTTAGTGCACCCCTACACTATTCGAAGAATAGCCATGCAAAATTTCAGCCCTTTAGGTCCAGTGGTTTGGTCTGTGCGTTGTATGTCAGTCAGTCAGTCAGTGAATGAATGAGTCAGTTACGGAACTGTTTTATATATATAGATTTGCTTTAATAAAAAATTTCCAGGACCCATAAAAAGTAGGATACAAAAATAGGGTGAGCTATTCCCTCAGTGATTCAATCAAAGAACAAATGAATTTTTTTATGATATGTATACATTTTTTTCAATGCTTCTCGAATCACCGAAAACACTTTGAAATACATGTAAATTATTAAGATTTATATCCTTTAATTCCATAGCTGAAGATGGTAAAACGGGGGTTATTTTAATATATTAAACTATCATTTAACGTTATTTTTAATTCATTAAACTATCAATTAGCTTTAGTTAAGCTAATTGATAACTGGGAATTTAAGCTGTTAATCTGTAGATTAATGCGTTGGCTTTTGTTTTCATAACTGCAAGATTCTATACAAAAATCTAAGGACCGTAATGCTTTCATTCTTTTAAATTATTTGTTTGATGTTCTCCAGAATGTATAGTGCTCTAAAGCATAAACATTTTTTACTTTAAAAAATCATAAAAATATAATCTCATTTAATAAGTAAATGGAAGAGAGTGATACAAAATAGTATATTCCATACGTGCACTGGTTCTTTAAAGTTAATTAGTTTAGTTTATCCAATGCCTGCTCTTGAAAGCATTTGAAGCCAGTTCTATTAACTAAATCTTTAGTTTATTAAGGTATTATGTGTTAATGGACTGGGGTTAGTTTTGGAAATGTAATTTTTGTAAACTTTTCCATCATTATATTATAATAATAATAATAATAGCAATAATATATATATATATATATATATATATATATATATATATATATATATATATATATATATATATATATATATATATATATATATATAACGGATACTGAGAATAATTTTCCCACTTTCATTTAATTCTATAAATGTTTAAATTGGTGTCATTAAAAAAAATGATATCTAAAATATATTATACAATGAAAAATATAAGTAAACAAAACTAAAATATATCATGATGGTATATATATATATATATATATATATATATATATATATATATATATATATATATATATATATATATATATATATATATATATGTTTGTGTGTGTGTGTGTGTATATAATGAATGAGATAATTTTCTCACTTCATTTTATTCTATAGATATTTAAATTAGTGTTATTAAAAATATGATCTAAAATACACCAAACAAAAAGAAGTTATATTAAATTCAGAGAGAATCAGTTCATTAGCAGTGGTATAAGAAGGTAATGTAACTCACAGTTTACTATAAAAAAATAAAAATTTAATTGAATACAAAAGAAAGTAAAGTGTAATTGATTTTTCTTGTCAAAATTCTGTTTGAAAATATTTTTTTTTCCTTGAAGATTTAGAAATGCTTGATATATTAAAGCATTATTAAAATTGTTCTTTGGTGGAGTCGCTTAAATCATGATTTTGTTAACATTCAACGTAAAACAGCGTAAGAAGCTGGATAATTATATGTCTTCCTTGATCCTAATCATAATTTCCGTTTATCGAAGAAAGAATATGAAGCTATTTAGGTGAGCAATAATTAAGACATCGTTTACTCTCTCAATTACCGTTTTTATGCCTCATTACAGCATTAATTATTTTTTAATGCCGCATCCTTCTGGTGTGCACGGTATGTTGATTTTTCTTTAGGTTTCCGATCGAGGTGGAGCTGTAAAATCTATGTCATTAAATATTTATCCTACTTTCCTTTCATAGTCCACCGAGAAAACTTGGCGAAATGCTTTCTTCCAATTTATAATTAAATTTTCCGATTTCTATGCATTATCCATCTCTGCGCACCTAATAATGTGCCGTTAAGTCCCCTTTTGCTTCTGCAAAATAATATTTACGTCCCATTTGGAGCCTCCGCGGCAATTTTTCAAGATTCCTCAACTCTCTCTGATGCCTACTAACTGTCTCCTTTTCGGAATACGAATCCCAGACGGCTGCCACCGACTCTTTGCTCATGTCAGAGGTTTCCCAGAAGTCCTCGAGCGGCGAACAGTCCGTTAATGGATCGCATTATTCATCACCCACTAGGGGGCAGCACCGGTTTTCCCAGCAGCAAAAGCGGCGGAGAGCAGAGAAGTAAGTACACAGATTCGGCGTCCGGCCATTTATGCGTCGGGTACAAGATCTGGGTAAACACGGCGGAGGGCAGGATATCGGCAGGAATGGAAAGTGCTTTTAAGTGGAAATGGAAGTGAAGCATCGCTGGCGAGCTAAAACGTGACAACTAGAGAAAATTTATTTAGGGGGAAAGAATGGGCGCGTATTTCATTAAGTGCTGGGCAGGAAGGTGATTAATGGATTGTTTCACGGTCAAGCAGATTTCCCTGAAACTTAACGTACTTAACTTAGGTGGACTCCAAGTTAAAAAAATAATAGTTTTATTCTCGTCGTAACAAAGATGTTTAAATTAATTGTAGCAATGCGTGAATAATTTTATTTCGTAATTTTAACTCAGATTAATCCAGCCATATTGTTAGAGATTAATAAAAGCTCTTTATTTCGAATATGAGACAATATTTTTTATTTAAATTTTAAATACATGTATACGTGTGTATGTATATAAGGGATATTAAATATATGAATGTTCATTAATTTCTGCACGATTGCGTAACTTGTTTAGACTGCTAGTCAAGAGTCTGGAAAAGCCCAACAAATATTGAATAACAATTAAACTGATCGTTGTTGGATTTAAACTCACAAAAGGGGTTTCCAGGTATCAAGAAAGTTAAAACTTATCGTTTTGGCGTTGCTTTCATTTTGTAGCTGTTTCAGGTATGTTCTTAAGTGGTACTTTTGACGTCATAGACAAATATTAATTGCAGTCACAAATTAGTAGAAATTAAATTCAGGATTTAACAATGCATTTTTCTTAGACAAGAAGTATCGAAATAATGTATTGATTCAATGTTACAACATTGAATTCTTCTTTCTTATTTCCTATATGCCCGAACATGCCACTTTTATAGACTCTTATACTAGAAGGTGGAATACCGTAAACTAAACAAAAGAGACCTTACATCTTGGAGTTTAAAATCACCAGTTGAGTAAATTCCTTACAAAAGCATTACAATTCAGTACTGTATTGTTTATTTATTTTATGCTTATATGTAATAACTAGCTGAAAACCCGTACTTCGCTACGGAGCTTTTCAAATTAAATACAACGGCCAATGTATGCAATTAATGCCAATATATATATATATATATATATATATATATATATATATATATATATATATATATATACGATCAATGTATACAATTGATGTAGAAAAAAATATATATATTTATAGAAAAATCGTAAGGGATATTTTTATAGACAAAATAATGTCCAATCTCTGCCGCATTAGCAAGGAAAAAGAATATTTTTTGTTTATTTAGTTGTTATGCACGTGACGATAAATTTATTGAAAGTACCAGAAAAAGAAATCACGTGATCAGCATTTTATAAATTGAATTCTAAAAATGAATCTTTAAAAATTCACCAAAAATCAGAAAATCGAGGTAAAGATTCGAAAAAGAATTCATTTGAAAGAAATTTTTATGATCTTTCTTGTGATATAAATTTTATAACCCTCAAATAATTATTTTAAATGCAAACTTAAAAAAAGTTACAAAAACAGCTTAAAAATTTAATTTTAAAAAAATGTAAGAAGAATTTTTCAAAACTCTTTCTTAGTGCGCCCCTACACCATAAGAAGAATCGCCATGCAAAATTTCAGCCCTTTAGATCCAGCGGTTTGGTCTGTGCGATGTATGTCAGTGAGTCAGTTACGGAACTGTTTTATATATATAGATTATGTTTAGGAAATCTCTTAAATTTATGCAAATTTGCCCCAATATATAAATGGTATACATAGATAAATGATAGAATGTGTGATAATCGCACAAGTTAAAGAGAGCTTCACAGAATCTAAAGTTAAAAGTTTGAGATTTTAACTCAGATATTGAATCAGCGAGTGTCTTATAACTTAATTTTTGTTACTTTATTCTAATTGGTAAGGATTATCTGAAGGAATTATCTGGAGTAGTATTGCTCTGACCATGCATGAGAATTTTCTGTGAGAGTTCATTAGAGTTTTCTGTAAGAATGTTTGTACACAAACTTTTTAATAATGATTAAACTAGTAGTTTAAAAGGTATAAATTTTCCTGTCTGTTATATTGAATTCACACAACATTCATTTAGGAAAATAATAGTAATATTACTTAAACTGTTTCTATTTTTAGCTTATATATATATATATATATATATATATATATATATATATATATATGTGATGACCCGAATGGTCATCTTCTGAAATAAGCATCGTCGTGGCCGGTAAATAATACAGTCAGCTTCAGGAACAAACGAATTTATTAAACAGTAAAGCAACGCATCTTATTCGTTTCGAGTCAGTCCAGCGTCTACTCGTAAAAGCGCGAAAAATAGAATTAAGTCAGAGAGGTTGCCAGAATTGGCGGAGAGGTTGCCAGAATTGGCACCCTAGGCTACCTATACATACCCCTCCTACAAAAATTACAAAATCAAAAGATGTAATTTAGCACTGTTGCCATTTCTGATGATGTCCGAACTTTTACAGTAGATGGGATGCAGCCTCTGAAAAGGTACCTTGTGTTGGAAATATAAATTTCTTAGGAGACTGAAAAAATCGTCGTTCAAGGCTAAATTACCAAGGCTAATAACTTCAGGCTTCAACATCAGCCGATTCTAGACACATCTGGCAACATGTATACAAAAGTTTTGTCATTTACAGTATGTAGTTTTCTCTATATAGTGTCGATTCTTTCCGCAGAGCCAAACGATAACAGCGTGATAGCGTGTTTAGATTTACTGCGCAGCTGTACGTATATCTAACCGACTATTATATTTATAAATACCACCTGAAGAAGATGCATTCACCCATAAGATGCATTCAAACACTAGAAATTCAGTACTGAAAGTATAGTTTAAATCCTGCAATTATGATACAGTATATGTTCCAAATTTTTGTTTTTCTCTACCCAAATTTTAAGAGAAAACTATGGTTTTTAAATCTCTACATTTAAAAGGCTGTATCTCCCTCACTTTACAACCGATTGAGTTGATAATTTTTTTTAATACTCCTCAAAGTCTGCCAAATAAACTGCATTGAAAATCTGGAAATCGATATTCATGACGTAAAACCACTTTTTCTGTGCTGCATCCCAAATATGTGAATTTTCACTGCTTAACGATTCTTAGCGTCCTGAATTACTCCAGGGGGCATGGTTGTGTTACTCCCACTTACAGAAATTTTAATGAAAGTGAAATAGATTAATAAATTAAAGAATTATTTGTCTCTGGGGAAATTGAATTCTAGACGCTACAATTAATGTGCTTCTCAGTGATATCAACTACTTTTAATAAATGGATAAATTTTCCTTCAAGTGCCTTAATGTCCAAGTTCAGGGTCAGAGGGTGCTGTATAGTTACACATATAAACTGAATATTTATTAGAACAAACGGTAATCTTTGAGCATTAACATGCACTCTTCAATATTTATGAATGAAAGAAAAGAAAAGCTACCTATGAATCAGTTTTCTGATGATGTCTGATAAAAAAATATTAATTTCCAGTGTAAGAATTTTGGTGTCCTTAGAGTTCGGAACTGTGTGATTATATATGCCCAAAAGGTAAAAATTATTGATTTTAAAGTAGTGCTGAAATCATATTTCAAATTCAACAGTATTACTGAATAAATGAAACGCCCTAGGCTACCTATTAATACATTTTCAGACGATGCCAACTAGTTTTAATAAATGGATAAAGTTTCATTTTAAGAACTTAGAATCGGAGACGTTCTGTCTCGTTAGGCATTTCACACGGCATCGTTAATAGAAACAGGAAGTTCTGATAAAATATAAATGAATGATTTCACCGTGATCTTAAGGCACTCATAAAGATACCAAATTATTAATGAATCCTGAAAATTCTACATTCTGCATAATTTCATATAAAATTTAAAACCATCCCTGAAAAGAATGATAAAACAAATTTTATGTGACATCGATTTTTTTTTCTCATCGAAGTTCTAACTTGAACTGTTTTTGGTAGGATACGCAACATTTAGAAAAACGCGACAAGAAACATCAAACAAGAATCATAAATAATTCAATTCTTGAAAATGGATTTCTTTATGTGTGTGTGTGTGTGTGTTTGTTTTCTCGCTCAAAGCTTTTTCTCGGAATATTAGATTTCCTTCTCGCAGTTTTCATTAATGTGAAAGTAATGGATTCAGAGATCTATATTATTTTATATGCATTAAATTGAATTATATATTTAACGCTACATTTTTTAAAATCACCCCCTCCGAAAAGCAATATAGAAAAGGCTAAAACCTGTATGATAATATTTGTTATTAAACCAAAACATAAAAGAAAGTTAGTGTGTCTAAATCTACTCAACACCGTTGAGAACACACCCGGTTCGAAAAAACAGCCATTCCTTTAGAATAAGATGAATAAAAATTTTTACCTTGAATAAAAAATTAATTAACTTCTGTGCTTTAATGCATTCCATCTTCTCAAAAGAAATAATACTACACATTTTCATCTGTAAATAACTTAAAAATAATTTTATTCACGGAAAACTCACATATCACAGGCCAAAATTCTAACAACTACTATGACTAGTCAGAAATGGTAGATAACTTTTAAACAAAAAAAGTTGCTATCTAAAAAGTAGATATTCTCAAAATAAAATAAAGAAAACATGCTGCTATCTTTTAATAAAATTAAAGTCTCAACAATATTGTTTTAGTAATATACCCTGTGTTACAAATGCCTCGAGGATAGATTCAAAAGCCTCAAGGAAATTTCATATAAAGAAACGTTTACTGCGTAGATTAGTCCTGAAAAAAATAAAAAAATTAAATAAAAATTTTCATTATACGCTACCCGTACAAAGATTTGAAATTAGTTTAAGTCACAGATAAAGATGTTGGATTTCACGTATTTTTAGTCTTTCTGTCACGAATAAAATGTAAATTAGTCATATATGACAGATCTTGTTGAACACTTAAATATATCGTATACTTTTCCGTTGTTCATACGCTCGTCAGACCTTTCTAAACTATTAAAGTAAGTGAAATGTATGGAGAATGCGATTTTTGGTAGTGCCTTGAGTCAACCCTACATTGTTCCCACAGACACTTAGGATCAATATCCAGTGGCTGTGGGAACAATGGAATCGGATACTCCCGTTAGAAACCAGTAACGCGAGCCATCCATTGAAAATGTATGCAATCTCATTGTACCCAGTTACGACCTCCTCGGCAAGGCATCATAGGCTTTAAGGGGACTCACGACCCTTAAGTGGAGGAAATAAGGCATATTTTCATACTTTTTGACTCTTTGTAACTATTTCAATTTACTCCCAATTTTTCCAAATTTTATGTATATGATAAATTGATATATTTATTTTAACCCCTTCCTTCTCGCTCCCGTGAAAATCACGGGGTGAGTTTTCTCCTTCTATTTCTCGTGCCCGTGATATTGCCGAGCTGGAGTGTCCAAAAGTAACGCACCAAAAAGATTAAAACAATACATTTCATCTACCCTGAAAAAAATGTTATATCTTATTTTGCATACCAGATGGCAGCACCAGACTATTTATAATGTAATTGGGGATGGTTTATTTTAAACTAGATATGACAGAACAAGAAATAAATGGAATCCTCCGAAAAAAAATAGGCACTTTTATTACCTTTTATTGAAAATTATGCGATCGTTAAAGGGGTAAATAAACATATTTTCAACTGTCAAAATTATTTTAAATAATTTTTTTTTTTAAATGCTTTAGATATACCTTGTTTTTTAAGTATTTTTATTATATACTAGCTTGCGCGCAGAACTATGAAATTAATTTTACACTTAAATGAATAATTCCTGTTTTATATTTAAAATAAATAATTCAAAATACAATTGAACAGAAAACATTAAAATATTTTTCAATTTTTTTTAAACTGCTCAAAATATACTTAAAATTTCCTTAAATTTTTGCATTAAGTTACCCCTGAAAAAATAACAAAATGTGCAGTGATTGCAATAATTCTAGTTCAGACGAATACAATAACAGGATTATGCAGTGATAAAAATTTCATGGAATTTTGTTTCATAGTTTTTGAGATATCAGTTACGGAATGATGCAAAATTACATTTTGAAGAAAATGAGTTTAAAATTTTTCTTAACCATAAACTTGATCAGTAATTAAATATTTAGAATATCAATATCTCCGGAAATAAGCGCAATATTTTGACGCGGTTTGCCTTATTTTATTCAGAAATGATCAGGCTTTAACATATATTTTTTACAAAAAATCGAATGTTTTAAAGATTTAAGGATAGTGAGTCCCCTTTAAGGTACCCTCGGAGGGAATTTTTTGAACTTTGCCTTTTTATCTATTTTTTTATGATGACATGTAAGTTAAATCCTGGAAAAATGTACAAAAATTGAGTAAATTTATTGAGTTAAAAATTGAGTTAAAATTGAGTTATTATGTTAAGATAATTTTTTCAGGGGGGAAAATTAAAAAAAAAGGGCTAAAATGTGATATATCCGCAAAACAGGATAACTCAAGAACAATCCTATTACCCTTTTATAAAATGGAGAATGGAAATAATAACTTGCTATACGGAATATTCCATTTCTCTCAGAGTCCGTAGCAGTTAAAGCACTGATGTACAGAAAAATCACTTAAAATTCATTGTCACTCGCAATTCCCACCTCATTACTTATCGTTGCTTACCTCTTTTCTTTTCTTTTTTCTTCTATTTTGAGTAATTTTGGTACTTTTCTGATTAACTCTTTCAGGGGTGCCGTTTGCAGAGTGCAAACGCCTAAATCTAGACTTTTTTTCACTTGTATTCAATGTATTCCGGTTTAACGAGCAGAAAAATGGTTAGTCATGCCATCTGTTATCAGTTTAAGGAAGTAAAAACATTTTGCATACTTCAATTGGAAACTTTTCAAAGATTTTTGAGGTTAAAAAAGGGGGGAAAATCTGTGCCATGCAATCGAGGGAGGTTGTTGCCACTGAAAGGGTTAACTGTTTACTGCTACTGGGTTTGACAAGCTGCCAAAACTATAACTCGCGACGCCGGATAATTTTTTTTTCTCTCCGAAGGACCGTTATTGAGGAACGTAATCCTACGTTAAAACTAATGAATCTGCGATCGGGGACATACTTTATTCCCTTCATAAATATTTATAGATGAAGTATGGAAAATTTTAAGGAATCTTAAATGTAACTCCTGGTTATAGAAAGTTTTGCATCAAGAGAAACGATGAAAAAATTAATTTTGAGAAAATGCTCAAAATAACATTATAAAGCATTTCTTACTTTAAAAATAACTATTGATGTCCTAAAAAAGCTTCCAGATTTATAAATTCAAACCTAATTAGAAAGATGAAAGACCAAGCTTTAATGTTATTTTGAAAAAAAATCTTTGAAAATTCCGAGAAAACAAAAAAAAATTGTAATAAATCTATGAATAAAGTACCGAAAGATGATTTCATAATTAGGTTTGAACGGAAAAATGAAGTAATAGTCTTAATATATTCAACTCATTAAAATGACTGTTATCTGCGTGTTATTTAAAGTTCTCATTATTTCCCATTTTATGAACTTTCGATATTGGATCGTCATTCTACTTCCTCATTGCATACACCTAATTTGCATAAGTCAGTATGTTAAAAAACCTTTTTGTTGTATTTCTTTCGAAATATTGCGCATGGGATACTCTTTTGTGGCGTATCAATTAGAGCTCTGCGTGGACGACTTTTAAATTTGTTTATGTCGTCTTTTTGTCGTCTACTCCAGCGTCTTCAAATTGCCTACATATCTTCGCCGATTTTGCATTAAGGCTGCTGTGCCTCTAACCCTATTGGATTCGCTCACCTCAATGTTAACCCATGGAGAAAATGTGTGTACAATTGACAGATACATGAATGGGTCATTTCCCAGTAGTCAAAGGTTGTGTGCCACCTAGAGTTTCCTAACTAACAAATGCCATGAGTACTTAGTTATTTTATTAAATGTTATATGATACTAGGAATTGAGTATCATAACATTCAGTTGTACTATAAACTAATATTTTATTGAACGAAAGTATATAGTTTTGACGTCCGCAATATCTTAAACAGTCCGATATTATCTAGTCTTCCTATTTCCAAAATATCGGTGGTCTTGGAAGAGGGGGGAATCAAATAACAGCAAAAAATTGTCCCATTCAGATAAAGTTTACAGATTCATATTCTGTATCACACTTATTCAGGAATACAAAATATATACATGCATTTATTGAACGGGAGATTATTTATCATTCTAATACTTTGTGATACACAACATTTTTCATTTCATCGTTTAGCGTGGAATTGTATGAATGTTTTGGACTATTCCCTCTAGATTAAAAAAAAAAATTTAATAAATGTGTAGGTGACTTTTAAAAACTCAGCCGTTTGGTAAATAAGTCATTTGGCTATTCAAAGGCGTTCTCTTTTAGTCAAAGTCAACGTATCTTGCTACGTTTAAACGTCGATTTGGATGAAAATTGCGAATTCTTTCTAGTTCCTGTTTCTTCAGGAATGTGAATTTCTGTTTCTAAATCTGCTTCTATTTTTTTCTCTGTGCTACCATTAGAAATGAAGCAAGAGCGGTTTAAGCACTAGCAGCAGCTCGTCCAGTTCAATACAAGTGAAATCTTTAACTGTGTTTTCTGTAGAATTTATGTTTCATCCAAAACGTAAACGACTCTCGTGCTAACTCAAAATGTAATCATGATATGAGGCGGTGAAAGGCAAAGTGGTGTAAGTCACATTTTCAACTTATTTTATTTGAGGGCAAAAATGTAGTCTCCATGTTATATTTACAGTGGAATCGCAAAGAATTATTATTTGCAATATCTTAATAATTATTAAGAATTATAATTTGTTCAATTTATAGTGGAATTTTTTGTCGTTTTTGCAGTAAAACGCTTTTGACTTACACCACTTGACAAACTGACTTACACCACTTTGCCTTTCACCGCCTCATATGTCTACGAAATTCGTCAGGTATGCTTTTAATAACACTAAGCGTGTCGTGGACAACAGATTCGGCTCTAGATATATTATTTGATGATTTATAACTACATTTGTCATAAAAAAAATGTCGTGAGAAATGACTGACATTTTACATGTCATTGCATACAATCATCTGTGCTTTTTTAGATTTGAAAATATCGATTCGTTTTTAGCAAATGACACTCACGAGTGCCTTACGTACAGATAGAAATACATTAATGTTGTGACGAAATGTATGACGTAGCGAGCAGCGCTCTCCTTCGTGTTATATAAACCCATGACACAAAACTTACAACGACTTATATTTTGATATGTCTATGATATGTATATTTTGATATGTATGTTTTGATATGTATATTTTGATATGTCTATGAAATTCTTCAGGTATGCTTTCCATAATACTAAGCGTGTCATGGACAACAGATTCGGCTCTAGGTATATTATTTGCTGATTTATAGCTGCATTTATCATAAAAAAATGTCGTGAGAAATGACTGACATTTTACATGTCATTGCATACAATCACCTGTGCTTTTTTAGATTTGAAAATATCGATTCGTTTTTAGCAAATGACACTCACGAGTGCCTTACGTACAGATAGAAATACATTAATGCTGTGACGAAATGTATGACGTAGCGAGCAGCGCTCTACTTCGTGTTATATAAATCCATGACACAAAACTTACAACGACTTATATTTTGATATGTCTATGATATGTATATTTTGATATGTATGTTTTGATATGTATATTTTGATATGTCTATGAAATTCTTCAGGTATGCTTTCCATAATACGAAGCGTGTCATGGACAACAGATTCGGCTCTAGGTATATTATTTGCTGATTTATAGCTGCATTTATCATAAAAAAATGTCGTGAGAAATGATTGACATTTTACATGTCATTGCATACAATCACCTGTGCTTTTTTAGATTTGAAATTATCGATTCGTTTTTAGCAAATGACACTCACGAGTGCCTTACGTACACATAGAAATACATTAATGCTGTGACGAAATGTATGACGTAGCGAGCAGCGCTTTCCTTCGTGTTATATAAATCCATGACACAAAACTTACAACGACTTATATTTTGATATGTCTATGATATGTATATTTTGATATGTATGTTTTGATATGTATATTTTGATATGTCTATGAAATTCTTCAGGTATGCTTTCCATAATACTAAGCGTGTCATGGACAACAGATTCGGCTCTAGGTATATTATTTGCTGATTTATAGCTGCATTTATCATAAAAAAATGTCGTGAGAAATGACTGACATTTTACATGTCATTGCATACAATCCCCTTTGCTTTTTTAGATTTGAAAATATCGATTCGTTTTTAGCAAATGACACTCACGAGTGCCTTACGTACAGATAGAAATACATTAATGTTGTGACGAAATGTATGACGTAGCGAGCAGCGCTCTCCTTCGTGTTATATAAACCCATGACACAAAACTTACAACGACTTATATTTTGATATGTCTATGATATGTATATTTTGATATGTATGTTTTGATATGTATATTTTGATATGTCTATGAAATTCTTCAGGTATGCTTTCCATAATACTAAGCGTGTCATGGACAACAGATTCGGCTCTAGGTATATTATTTGCTGATTTATAGCTGCATTTATCATAAAAAAATGTCGTGAGAAATGACTGACATTTTACATGTCATTGCATACAATCACCTGTGCTTTTTTAGATTTGAAAATATCGATTCGTTTTTAGCAAATGACACTCACGAGTGCCTTACGTACAGATAGAAATACATTAATGCTGTGACGAAATGTATGACGTAGCGAGCAGCGCTCTACTTCGTGTTATATAAATCCATGACACAAAACTTACAACGACTTATATTTTGATATGTCTATGATATGTATATTTTGATATGTATGTTTTGATATGTATATTTTGATATGTCTATGAAATTCTTCAGGTATGCTTTCCATAATACGAAGCGTGTCATGGACAACAGATTCGGCTCTAGGTATATTATTTGCTGATTTATAGCTGCATTTATCATAAAAAAATGTCGTGAGAAATGACTGACATTTTACATGTCATTGCATACAATCACCTGTGCTTTTTTAGATTTGAAATTATCGATTCGTTTTTAGCAAATGACACTCACGAGTGCCTTACGTACACATAGAAATACATTAATGCTGTGACGAAATGTATGACGTAGCGAGCAGCGCTTTCCTTCGTGTTATATAAATCCATGACACAAAACTTACAACGACTTATATTTTGATATGTCTATGATATGTATATTTTGATATGTATGTTTTGATATGTATATTTTGATATGTCTATGAAATTCTTCAGGTATGCTTTCCATAATACTAAGCGTGTCATGGACAACAGATTCGGCTCTAGGTATATTATTTGCTGATTTATAGCTGCATTTATCATAAAAAAATGTCGTGAGAAATGACTGACATTTTACATGTCATTGCATACAATCCCCTTTGCTTTTTTAGATTTGAAAATATCGATTCGTTTTTAGCAAATGACACTCACGAGTGCCTTACGTACAGATAGAAATACATTAATGTTGTGACGAAATGTATGACGTAGCGAGCAGCGCTCTCCTTCGTGTTATATAAATCCATGACACAAAACTTACAACGACTTATATTTTGATATGTCTATGATATGTATATTTTGATATGTATGTTTTGATATGTATATTTTGATATGTCTATGAAATTCTTCAGGTATGCTTTCCATAATACTAAGCGTGTCATGGACAACAGATTCGGCTCTAGGTATATTATTTGCTGATTTATAGCTGCATTTATCATAAAAAAATGTCGTGAGAAATGACTGACATTTTACATGTCATTGCATACAATCCCCTGTGCTTTTTTAGATTTGAAAATATCGATTCGTTTTTAGCAAATGACACTCACGAGTGCCTTACGTGCAGATAGAAATACATTAATGTTGTGACGAAATGTATGACGTAGCGAGCAGCGCTCTCCTTCGTGTTATATAAATCCATGACACAAAACTTACAACGACTTATATTTTGATATGTCTATGATATGTATATTTTGATATGTATGTTTTGATATGTATATTTTGATATGTCTATGAAATTCTTCAGGTATGCTTTCCATAATACTAAGCGTGTCATGGACAACAGATTCGGCTCTAGGTATATTATTTGCTGATTTATAGCTGCATTTATCATAAAAAATGTCGTGAGAAATGACTGACATTTTACATGTCATTGCATACAATCCCCTGTGCTTTTTTAGATTTGAAAATATCGATTCGTTTTTAGCAAATGACACTCACGAGTGCCTTACGTACAGATAGAAATACATTCATGTTGGGACGAAATGTATGACGTAGCGAGCAGCGCTCTCCTTCGTGTTATATAAATCCATGACACAAAACTTACAACGACTTATATTTTGATATGTCTATGATATGTATATTTTGATATGTATGTTATGATATGTATATTATGATATGTCTATGAAATTCTTCAGGTATGCTTTCCATAATACTAAGCGTGTCATGGACAACAGATTCGGCTCTAGGTATATTATTTGCTGATTTATAGCTGCATTTATCATAAAAAAATGTCGTGAGAAATGACTGACATTTTACATGTCATTGCATACAATCCCCTGTGCTTTTTTAGATTTGAAAATATCGATTCGTTTTTAGCAAATGACACTCACGAGTGCCTTACGTACAGATAGAAATACATTCATGTTGTGACGAAATGTATGACGTAGCGAGCAGCGCTCTCCTTCGTGTTATATAAATCCATGACAGAAAACTTACAACGACTTATATTTTGATATGTCTATGATATGTATATTTTGATATGTATGTTTTGATATGTATATTTTGATATGTCTATGAAATTCTTCAGGTATGCTTTCCATAATACTAAGCGTGTCATGGACAACAGATTCGGCTCTAGGTATATTATTTGCTGATTTATAGCTGCATTTATCATAAAAAAATGTCGTGAGAAATGACTGACATTTTACATGTCATTGCATACAATCCCCTGTGCTTTTTTAGATTTGAAAATATCGATTCGTTTTTAGCAAATGACACTCACGAGTGCCTTACGTGCAGATAGAAATACATTAATGTTGTGACGAAATGTATGACGTAGCGAGCAGCGCTCTCCTTCGTGTTATATAAATCCATGACACAAAACTTACAACGACTTATATTTTGATATGTCTATGATATGTATATTTTGATATGTATGTTTTGATATGTATATTTTGATATGTCTATGAAATTCTTCAGGTATGCTTTCCATAATACTAAGCGTGTCATGGACAACAGATTCGGCTCTAGGTATATTATTTGCTGATTTATAGCTGCATTTATCATAAAAAAATGTCGTGAGAAATGACTGACATTTTACATGTCATTGCATACAATCCCCTGTGCTTTTTTAGATTTGAAAATATCGATTCGTTTTTAGCAAATGACACTCACGAGTGCCTTACGTACAGATAGAAATACATTCATGTTGTGACGAAATGTATGACGTAGCGAGCAGCGCTCTCCTTCGTGTTATATAAATCCATGACACAAAACTTACAACGACTTATATTTTGATATGTCTATGATATGTATATTTTGATATGTATGTTTTGATATGTATATTTTGATATGTCTATGAAATTCTTCAGGTATGCTTTCCATAATACTAAGCGTGTCATGGACAACAGATTCGGCTCTAGGTATATTATTTGCTGATTTATAGCTGCATTTATCATAAAAAAATGTCGTGAGAAATGACTGACATTTTACATGTCATTGCATACAATCCCCTGTGCTTTTTTAGATTTGAAAATATCGATTCGTTTTTAGCAAATGACACTCACGAGTGCCTTACGTACAGATAGAAATACATTCATGTTGTGACGAAATGTATGACGTAGCGAGCAGCGCTCTCCTTCGTGTTATATAAATCCATGACACAAAACTTACAACGACTTATATTTTGATATGTCTATGATATGTATATTTTGATATGTATGTTTTGATATGTATATTTTGATATGTCTATGAAATTCTTCAGGTATGCTTTCCATAATACTAAGCGTGTCATGGACAACAGATTCGGCTCTAGGTATATTATTTGCTGATTTATAGCTGCATTTATCATAAAAAAATGTCGTGAGAAATGACTGACATTTTACATGTCATTGCATACAATCCCCTGTGCTTTTTTAGATTTGAAAATATCGATTCGTTTTTAGCAAATGACACTCACGAGTGCCTTACGTGCAGATAGAAATACATTAATGTTGTGACGAAATGTATGACGTAGCGAGCAGCGCTCTCCTTCGTGTTATATAAACCCATGATACAAAACTTACAACGACTTTGCCATGAAAGTAGGCTCTTAGATTTGTGGCATTCTGTAGACCCCTTTAGGTGTTGTAAATAAATGTTTATAACTATACCTTGTGTTGATTTGTAGACCTCTAGGTTCAGATCACAATTGAACTAAGAAACTGAACCAAAGTAGACAAATGTCGCAAAATGAGGCTTGTATTGCTAGAAATTTTCGATCTTTTTCTTCGATCTTGTTATATGCATCAATTTTTAACTCTATATACAAAATGAGAATAATTTGTATTGTTTTTCAGAACGATTGTAGACCCTTAGAATTCAAAATAAGAATTTTTTGGGAGAATAATGCCTGTTTTTCAAAATTTGTCTCAAAAGTGCTAGCATTTTTCAAAATGATCCATGTGAATTCCAAATAATTGAAAAACCTTAATTTTTTTAATTTAAGTTAACCATATATGTATAAACATAACTGTGCATTGATTTTTACCTTGTATAAATCTAAAGCCATAAATAACCCTTCTTTATCTACTTGTTATTATTATTATTTTTTTTTCTTTATTTCATGGTCTTTAAATTTGGAAAAAAATATTTCTGGTTTCAAAGAATTATGCACGATTTTGTTACAAACACTTCAATAAACAATCTTGAGAAATTTGGAAGAAATCAAGAGAAAATAAAGGCACATGGAGCATTTTGAAGAAGTCCAGCATTTTTGAAAAACTTTTTGAAAAATGGGTCTTACTCTTCCAAAATACTTATATGTGAATTCTAAGTGTCCTCAATATACCAGAAGATAATATTAATTATTTTCCTTTTGTATGTAGAGTAAGATATTGAAAATTTAAAACACAAGGTTGAAGGTCCATTGTCCCATTATGTAAAAATTTGGTAAATTTCGACCCAAACCCCTCCATTTTGTAAAAAGTTGTATAGTAGCAGTCTGTTTTTTTTCATCATTGTCGTTATTTGGCGCTCTATTCCTTCGAAAAATAAGACGGACATTTTCGCAAGTACAGTTTCTGACAAGATAAGTGCTCGGAACGTAGTCGGATACCATGGGTAAGACATATTGTATCATATTGAGAAATATTGTATCTGCTAACATGATTGTTAACACACGCGATCATTATTTCAATGATTGTCCACTTTTTTTGGCAGCCATTCGTGATTTATGGGATACATGGGTGGCGATATTACCAAAACTTTTTAACCCCAGTGCATATGTGACAGTTGATGAACAGTTGGTTTCTTTCAGAGGAAACTGCCCATTCCGACAATACATGCCTAAGAAGCCGGCAAAATATGGCCTAAAATTTTGGGTTCTCTGTGACAATGAAAGCAGTTACGTTTGGAACATTCAACCATATCTTGGAAGGCTAGCAAACCAACCACGTGAGAAAGATAAGGGACTTGGGGTTGTTCTTGATTTGTCTTATGGTCTAAAAGGACATAATGTAACGTGTGCTACAATTTTTTTCGTCTTACAAACTTGGACAGATGTTACTGAAAAGGAATATAACAATGATTGGAACAATGAGAAAAAACAAAACTTCCATTCCTCCTGAATTTCTTCAAACTAAAAACAAGGAAGTTTATTAATCAACATTTGAGCTCATGGATGATACCATGCTTGTCTCATACATACCCAAAAGAAATAAACTTTATGTGTTATTGTTCAAAGCACACGACACGCTGAAAAAAAAGTTGACACTTCAGAATCCAAGAATCCACAAGCAATCCTTTATTATAATTCTACGACAAGTGCTGTAGACACCTTAGATAAAATGATTTCATGCTACACTTGTAAAAAAAAAACTAATAGTTGGCCAATCGTTGTATTTTCAAATGTTCTTGATATTTCGGTGGTGAATGCGTACATACTGTTCCTGGCAGTAAATCCAGATTGGAAAAAAAATTCAAAAATAAGGTGACGAGTTTTCATTGAAACACTAGGATTTTAAAAAAAAATTCCCATTTAAAAAAAAATGTACTCCGTAATAGAGAAATATTTATACCTGATGCAGTTGCGGCCTTCCGTCTGTCTACGGGACACGATTGCCTTGCCGCCCATCTCAACCGCATAGTCATCTCAACCGAGCATTTTTGACCACTTTGCGATTCTGGAGAAGTAAAGGGACCACCTGCTCCGATGTGGGGGTCGTCGTGGCGGCCTTCGTGGATCTACGGAAGTGTCGAGATATTGGGAAGCAAGAACGCTCTTAGGGCAATGACTTCGGTCTTCTATTTTTATTTTCGTTCCTTTGTAATCTCTTTTGCATTGCCATTGGAAATTTAACAAGTATTATAAAAACAAAATTTTTTAAAGTCAATTCCTACTTAGGTCAACAAAGAAAAAATTGAGTGGGAACTAATAGTAGGAATTGAAAAAAAGGATTGCCTGCCAGAAAATTGCCTACTGTGCGAGATTAGGAGGGGGAAGAGACAGAAAAAGTTTGTCATCTTGGGGATTCGATCCCGCAACCTACAGGACGGGAGGAGCCCCTGCAACCGCAGCGTTACCGTGTTGCAGAGTAACAACAGGGAAATTACTATTCAAAAGCAAGAGACGCTCTAGGTCTAAAACTATAATCGATTAATTAAATTTAATTAATGAATTAATATTTGAAAAAACTGTATTAACATCAAGTGTCATCCACTACAAGTTTAAAAAAATGTATTAGAACTTGAGTGGCTGAATAAAAAGTATTTTATTAACGATTGAAAATTTGAACAAGATATATATAGGGAGAGTGTGAACTAATAGTAGGAATTGAAAAAAAAAAGGGTTTGGGGATTTAGGGTTGATCAAAGAACAGATAGACAGAATTTCATTTAATATTTTTTTATAAAGAAAGATCAAATGACCAGTTTTTAAATCATACTTGTAGGGTTCGCGTGTTGCTCAGATGCAAATTTCTGGTAGCTGCGCAGTGCAGGCTAGTCGAAGGGAGTTCGGAGCAGGTGTCTGGTCTATTTAAGTGACACACGCTGAGTTGGCAAGAGCCCAAGAAGGGAGTGGAGATTTGTACGGTAGACCGTTACGCTATTAGTAGAGATACGAAAGAGTCGAGAAAGTTAGATTGAAGGTGATAGCGGTATTTAACTGATAAAGCACTTATTAGTATTTAGCCTAGGTGGCTGCACGAGTTCGATAGTTATTTCAGAGCCCGATGGTTACGGGTATTGTTAGTGGACGTATATTCTGCCTGAAAAGGTTCATTACGACTTTAAAGTTC
>OU015500.1:144816373-144861373 GCA_907164885.2 Dolomedes plantarius | reverse complement strand
GCACGAACCCATCACGCTGAACTTATTTTACCAAAACTTCCATGTTCTTCAGACCACCCACTTCTCCTACCTGGGTGTTGTTTTTGACCGAAAACTGACATGAAAAGAGCACGTTAAAAATATATTGGAAAGAGCTACCAAGAGGCTTACTTTAATGAAAAGAGTCGCTGGCTCTAAGTGGGGATGCTATAGAACAGGGGTATCAAACTCAAAGGCTAACTTGGGCCAAACAAACAAGGTTTAACTATATGTGGGCCTGAAAAAACAATATTAATAGAAACGTAGGTTTTTTACTGTATATTACCTAATTACAGTATATTCAACATAAATATACACATTTTGTTTAATAATAGCAAAAAAAGAGTATAATTAAAAAACACTTAGCGAATTCTTCCTATCTAATTATAATTCTGCGTCGGTTATTTTATTATATACTAGCGGCCCGTCCCGACTTTGTCCGGGTTGAACAAAATATTACACCAATAAATTTCCAGTTGATAGCCAATAAATTGTAAATCTTTTTTTACCTTAATAACCACCTAAATAATACCTTAAATTAATATTACGTTAGTTAATAATTAAAATTAACTTTTTAAAAGAAAAAGGCGTGCCGGAGAACGGCTAGGTTCGAACCGCTAACGTCAGAACAGAAGCCCACCGCGATAACACCACGCTAAGGATCGTTGAAATCTTCGGCACAAAAAACGGTAGAGGTGAGTAGCGGTAACAATGGAGACTGTTAGGATTAAGCCCCTAGTGTTATTTCTACTGATCAGATATACATAATATATAGCCTATGTCCATCTGGAATAATGTACCTTTCAATCAGTGAAGGAATTTTTCAAATAGGTGCAGTGGTTCTGGAGATTACCCTCCACATAAAAAATCGCTCTCTCTTTATATATAAGTATAGATTATTGTGTGCAAATATATTGGCCGGGCCGCAAAAATTTTCGTCGCGGGCCGCGAGTTTGACAGCCCTGCTGTAGAACAACCTTGGATTTGACTTATAATTCCTATATTAGCCCACTTATCACTTATTGTTCCGAACCTTTGGTGGCGGCAAGTAAACAGGTTTTGGATCCCCTGGAAATATTCCATAACCAAGCCCTTAGGCTTATAACGGGAGCTGTTAAGACAACCCCGATTGATGCACTTTTGATATCCACCCAACATATGAACATCGAATCAGTTATAGAAGATAGGGCACTTATTTTATGGGAAAAGATTGCAAGACTACCAGATTGTCTTCCCTTGTGGTATAGCCCTTTGTCATCATCTACACGGAACCTTAAAACCCAAAAGGGTTTCCGTCAGAGAGTTTTTGAGATGAGAGAGCAACTAGGATTGAACTGGAAGAAGGAAAATCTTATTAAGTCACAATGTCCTACTGAAGGAAGAAAGTACACGGTTAGGACACACCTTTTAAGTGAGGTTTCTAAGAAAGAAACAAATGACTTAAAACTAAAAGCAGTAGCTTTGGAGACTATCCATGATCTGTACCCAGATGAGGACTGGCTTCACGTGTTTACGGACGGCTCCATGATGACTGACCGTATTAATGCTGGCGTTGGAGTCTACAGCAAGCTCTTCTCTTTTTACACTCCTGTCGGAAAATATAAAACTGCCTATGATGCGGAGATTTCAGCAATTCAGATCGCCTTGTCACAACTCCAATGTCAAAGTGAAAAGTTTTCAAGGGCTGTTGTACTATCAGATTCCAGGGCTGCCCTCCTGACCATTGCTTCATCTGAGGCACCGGCGTAAGCCGATATTTTAAATATTCGTCTGGCTCTTAATGATCTAATTGAAAACCATAGACAGGTTGCTTAGCAATGGGTGCCAGCGCACTGCGGACTCCCGTGAAATGAGGCAGCTGATTCCCTGGCAAAAAAGGCAACCGAAGTTGCACAAATGACAGATAAACCAATCCCTTTCTATACCGCCAAACGTTTAGTTAAAAAATCTATTAGAGTGAACTTTTGGAATAACATAAAGGAGGCAAATAAAGACAAGAAATGGATCGAGGAAATCACTAATATTCCGCTATGGCCAAGAGACAAATCTGTTGCCATTTCCCGTCTCGCTACTGGCCACGATTGCATCTCCAAGCATCTACACCGAATGAAACTGCTTTCAAGTCCTCTCTTCCAATTGTGTAACATTCGTGAGGAAATGGAGGTGAACCATTTGGTTCACTGCCCTGCACTGGTCTCGGGAAAAATATTGGAGAGCTCGGCACAAGATGATTGATTTATAGACTTACTGTAGTTCAGTTTTGTTACTTGTTCTTATTCTATTGTGTTTTTTTGTCTACAGTTGTCTTATATTCTGCCATTAGAAAAAAAATTTACTGAAATGGAAACTTTTGGTATAAATAACTCAAAATCAGAAAAAAAAACTGACACTGGCCCTTTTAGAACCAAGCCACCGATTTCCTGAATGAGAACTACTCAGCTGTGCATCTGACTGATTTCAAATGCAAAGGTTACTATGCGTTTTTTTAAAATTTTATTTTCAAGTTTAACGCATGCATCCATTGTAGTTTTAAATAAGAAGTCTTGAAATTTCTGTTTGCCGCACAACGAGTTCCTGGACAAGTATACTCCACCAGGTCGGTAGACCCCCTGAAATTTGCTACAGTTTAAAAAAAACCTCCTTTTGAGACTTATTTGACTCCTTTTTCAGGCTGGAAAAAAAAAACAACCTTTCTAATGAATTATTTCACCTCCAGTATGACGTTCAAAAATTGTACAATCTGAGACACTTTTATACACTACATTAACCCTTAGACCGTTGAGTTTTCGCCTTCTGGTTCTTCCTCCAGCATTGGGTTATTTTTTTTGACAGCGCGTTTCGGAGGATCCGCGTTTTGAAGGGACTTTAAAAAACGAGAGTTCTATACAGTTAAATTATTTAAATCGAAATAAATAGTACAAAATAAGTGAAACATATTTTTTTTAGAATACATATATATGATTATATAATGTACAGATTTTTGGGGTTATAAATTTCTTATAATATGGTATATTTTAAAGCAAGGTGATATGCATAAACCCACTTCACTGTGTTTATACCATATGGCATATTCATCACTTAGTTCACTATTGTCTTTTCATCACTTTTCTCATCGAATAAATCTGAATATCACTCTCGGAATCACTTGAAATGTCAGTTACTTTCGATAACCCAAAATTCCCGCCATTTTATACTGCATGTATTTTAAAAATAATCCCTTAAAAATCTACTTCTTATCAGGAAAAATGGTATTCGAATGTCTTTAAAGTGCTGCCACCTATTGATGAATGATAAAAATCAATTTAGAACACGTTAAATGCGTTTGTAACGCGCAAAACATTGGTATATCCAGATAGACGCTTCCAGCGCGTTCGTAACGCTGGGGGAAAGACCCTGATGAACACGGTCTAAGGGTTAATTATAAAATAATCTGCCACAAACACTCTTCAAAGTGCCGAAAATGTGTGACGGAAAAATGCGCCTCAAACGTATAGGATGTTAAGTAATTAGAATAGTAGCCTCGAGGTTAGAAAACGCGAGCTAGCTCCTGAACCCTGGTCAATAGTCGTTAAATCTTATTTGTGTATTTTCTAATGACTCCAATATAAAACACTCGACAATTCACTTGTATGTGCGTCAACTAAGACTATCAGGTTTGAAAACAAATGACTTAAATATATGAAGCTTATCCTCAAACACTAAAATGAATCAATTTAAATATTAATCCTTGTAATACCATAACAATCAATCCATTTCCATCAAATTGACGTGAAAAAACCTAACCGCTGTGAAGTTTACACCAAACTCTAAACAACAATATGCTGGCAGATCATATTGTTAAAACCCATAATTTTTTTTTATCTCCAAATTTTGATAACCTTGGAGCAGTATTCAATTACCGTTTACAAACCGATGACGTTTCTTATAGTATTAAAATAATACGTGCTAGAAAACTTTGTATAAAAACAAGAGCTATTACTATAGTATTTCTGACCGTTCTTGTTTGGTTTTGTCCGGATAGTTATGATTATTGTTCATATTCCTTTTACTTTTTAGGATCTCTTCTGCGGTTTTGTCCTCTAACTTCGTACTGCTTTTACAGAATTTTGAAAAATGTCTTTAGATTTGTCATTTTCTGAATCATTTTCACATTTTAAAAAATTTTACAAGCTTGAAACTTTATCTTTTACAATTTCTTTTCTGGTTATAGTCAAGGTATCCGACTACTCTTAAAACGCAGATTTTGATAAAAATTCCTAATTATTTTTAATTCCTTTTTCTTAAATAATGTGAATATCTGTTTCTAAATCTGCTTTTAATTTTTCTGTAAGATCATGAGAAATGAAATCAGAGCGATTTAAAGAGAGCAAAAACTGTCCATTTCAATACAAGTGAAAACTTTGTGTTTTCTGAAACACTTATTTTCCATGCAAAATATAAATGATTATTGTGATAACTCATAATACTTTTTATAATACTAAGAATGCAATAAAGTGAAGATTTGGCTCTCGGTGTATTATTTGTTGATTTATGGCTGCATTTATGAAAAATTCTCATGAGAAATTTTATATGCAATTGAATATAATTGCCTCTATTTCTTTCAGATTTCAAATATTGATTAGCTTTTAGTTAATGACACTCACGGGTGTCTTACGTACATATAAAAAATAAATTAATGCTACATGCATAACTTTTTTTGTAGAGCTAGAACCGCTTATGTAAAAATTTCCGGAATTTCTACCACAGCTCCTCAATTTTGTAAAGTGTTGCATAATTAGGGTCTAACTTTTCATCATTTTCGAATTTTGAAGCTACATATCCCTTCGAAAAATAAGACATTTTCGCAAATACAGTTTTTGAAAAATCCGGCTACGAACGCAGTCGGTTACCATACCTGGTCCTTCTGATTTCTTTGAATTGCACATAAATTATTTACTTTCAGTTCTCTCTAAGAACATTCCCCACTCTGCATACGCGAGATCGAACATACGGGACTTATCCCCACATGTGCTTCACTGATAGTTACGTCACAGTCTAAGACTGAAAAAAATAAACAGAGGAATCATAATATGTTGAAATATTAATTAACTACATAAATGTCTTTAAAAGGAACGTTATACATTAGATTTCAGGCGAAAATGCATAACCTTTTTAACTCTTTGACAACGGATTAACTAAGAGATATAACATATCATCCAAACCATGGGTTAAGTACTATGTAGATCAAAATACACTGAGTGGACAATTTATCACGACCACCTGACAAATGTATGCAAATCCTCTATGAAGTCTAGCTGTTACTGCAAAAGGATAAGATTGGTATAAAAAGGGCTTGTTGGATAATTGTAGAGAATTGAGAAAAGCATTGTTTGTGAAGGAATGGCTGAAAAAAATAACGTGATTTGACGGACTTTGAACGTAAAATGATTGTTGGTGCTAGAGGTTGTGGAACGAGTATTCGCGAAACTGCTTCGCTCGGGAAGTGTACGACAGCAGCTGTTGTTCTTGTTTACAAAGAGTGGGTTATTAAACAAAAATCGGATCTGGATGTTAGATATCTGGTCGTTACGGACTACTGGATGCACGAGCTGACACAGGAGAGTTGCCAGACTTCTCCAGTCCGACAGAACGGTAACAGTGTAGGGTTCGCGTGTTGCTCAGATGCAAATTTCTGGTAGCAGCGCTGTACATGCCAGCCAAAGTGAGTTCGGCGCAGGTGTTTGATCTATTTAAAGGGCACACGCTGAGTTGGCAAAAGCCCAAGACTGGAGTAGCGATACGGAGGGAGAGCGAGGCAAGCTTGATGGAAGGTGATAGCGGTGTTTAACTGATAGAGCGTGCATTGGTATTTAGCCGAGGTGACTGCACGACTTCGAGAATTAGCTCAGAGCCGAGGTTTACGGGTACTCTGCCTGAAGGATTCATTGCGACCTTTAGTTTCTTAGTACCGCGGGTTGCGGTACTGCTGTGTATTATTTTGGAAGCCCCAAGTCGGGCTATGTTAGTCTGCCTCTACGTAGAGAATAAAGGAGTTATTCAGAAGTTAGCCCTCGTACTTTATAATGTGCCTGGACCGTTAGAGATATATACAATTAAAGGAAGAACCACATAACAGTAAGTCAAATTACTGTTAATCTCAAACAGGTACCGACTCCAATGACTCACTCAACCTACTGCTAGCGGCATGTTACATCGTATGAAAGCATAGAGCCAGTTCCAATGTTGTCATTGTCTGTAGCTAACAAGACCAAACATCTCCTGTTTGCAGAATATCACAAGGATTGTACAGTAAATGGAAGGAAAATGTTAATGTGATCCGATGAATTGCATCCACAAGTAGACCATGCAGACGGAAAGCTGTGAACAGTGAACAGTACACAAACATGGCCCTTGAACATGTGCATTGCCAGAAAATTTCAAGTTGGTAGAGGCAATGTTATGATCTTCGGGATAATTTCCTGCCATTAGTTGGACCCTTGCATTAGAGTGGAATATCTTCTGAATGCAAAAATGTATTTAAATATTATTTCTGACCAAGTACATCTAATTATTTAAATGGTTTACCCCACTAGACATGGATACTGTCAGCAGGACAATGCCCCATGGCATAAAGCTAACATTGTGCATACATGGTTTGAAGTGCATGATGAAAAATTCACCTTGCTCAAATGGACTGCACTGCACAGTCATTAGATCTCATTCAGATATGCTTTCATATTACACAAGCCACTTACCAAGATCTCAGAGGGTCCATGCCAAAGGGCATCGAAGCAGTACTGAAAGAAATATGTGGCCCAGTCCAGTACTGGATAGTGGTCATAATAATAAATTGGTCACTCAGATTATATTCACCGTGAAGAGTACCAATATTTTTACGTAATCCCTAAACGCCACTGATTTACTGATATTTAAAAGTGATGAATACAAAAAGATTTTTTACGGAAAAAGAGAATTATTGCTTCAGTTTTCAACATTACCAGTCAATGTTGTTCCTCAGTTTTCAAATCTATCCTATAAATCATACAATTCTTTTATATACATCAACTTTTGAACTAAGTTTGATAAAGAATATAAATTGTGCTAACTAATCAGAATATTATAAAATATGTATCTCCATAGATGTGAATAATTAACAGAAGAATATACATGGAAATTTCTACGAAATTTAATTTTTGTAGTAAAATACTTATATTAAATATTAGTTTAAGGCTCAGTAAATACGGATAAATAATGATGACTTGTTTGATACTTTAGTGGGAAACTTTATCTCCTAAAAGTTTTTTTTTTTCTCCTTATATCAAGAATGACTACTGTACACGAGTAAATTAGTATGAAATATAAAAAGTCTTTTTCTGTGTTACCGTAGAAATCTTCATCATTACATATTAATTAAAATGTTACCAAAATTACCTTCATTATATTTGCACATAGAGAGGTAAAAAACTGTTTTAGCTGAAAGATGGTAGGAAGCTGCTACAAAATTCCTTTAATTTAAATTTCTAAGTTATCTTTTTATGATATATTTATATTATAAATAAAAATGCCTGATTACAAAATATGTATTAAAACTCGCAAAATTTCAGTTCCTGAAGATGGAAATCTTTCCTTTTTTTTACTAAAATGATTAAAAGAATGGATAAATTTTTAAAAATTAGCCCTTCAGTTAACAATAGGATGTAAAGTATTGTTTATATTATCTCTCAGAACATTTTGCGAAATACTCGTGTCATAAAATAAGCTTAATCTTTTCTATGACTTAATTAAATGGAATAAATACCTTAAAATGCTTTTATTTTGAATTAAATCACTTTTTTACAGAAGTAAGTTTTGTATTCCGGAAGATATGTTGTGTAATTATTTGAATGTTATAAAGGATGAGTTTATTTGAATTAAGTAATTCTCTTGTAGAGTCAAACATCTTAGTATTGTTTCTTTGAGGATTCATTTACTGTCACTTCAGATACTATTTTTAGTAATATTTAATCTTTATAATACGCTAAATAAAAATCAAAAGACATCATCTGCTTAGAATTAATCTTTTTACATTAAAAACAAATCACTGAAATAAAGGCATTTATTCAGACATTTACTCAGATGCTGTTAATAATTGCTATAAAGTTTTAACTCTTTTTTTCAGTTTTAAGCCCTCAAGGTGAAAGGAATTTGATCAAAATTAAAATTTCTTAAACTGCTTTGAATTTAATCTGGTTAAATTGACACGTAGATAATTTATTCAAAATTTTAAGCCCGATTTGTCGCAGTAAAATTATTTCCATTATTCTTTAGTAACATCAAAAACAAATGTAAGTAGTAACGGCTATTTGTTATGATTTGTATAAATGTAGACACTTCTGAACTCAAAAATGTAATGGATTCCAAAAATATCTGCTTGATATGAAAAATACCTTGAAAGTAAACGAAAGTGGGATTGGAATCGTAAAAAATGATAAACTGCAAATACAATTTTTTTTAAAAATTTAAAACCAACATTTGAAAATCAGAGATTAAAACCTAACCAGCTGAGTGGCAACCCGATGTGTTGCTTTTTCGATTTAAAATGAAATAGTTTCATTTCATAATCATTAATAACCGTTTCATCACTTTTAAAAATACGTTAGAATTTTTAAAAAAGGAAATTTTAATTTAAAATTTTCTTTTTCAAATTCGGTTTTTGGCTTTTGAAATAATTCTATCAAATTTTCGTTTTCAAATTTTGCTTTTTAGACAAAAAAGAAATTCATTCAATTAGAAAAAGGTTTTAACTTCTCATTTCCTAAAACTAAAATTATTTCTGGATTTCAATTATTAAATGACTCGTTCTCAAATAATAATTTTTCCTTTTGGCAACTGAGCAGAATTTCTTTTGAAGAGAAGAGTTCCTGGGTCTATTGACTTTAATTCCTGTCGCAAGATGCTTATTATCAATGTGTATGTGCTCAATAGAAAAAAATATTAAATTAAATTAAGTTTAAAGTTACCAGTTACATTAATATAAAAATTAAGTTTAAAACATTAAAAAAGTAGAAGGTTGAGATAAATTAAAAAATTAGAAATATATTAAGATTAAATAAATTAAGATTAAAATGAAGAATTAAAAAATTTTAAGAAAATACGTTGAAATTAATTATAAAGTTACGGAAAAAATGGCCCTCAGCAAACAATATGGAAAGTTCCACAATGAAAGAAAAAAAGGCCCTGTGCAGGATCAAACAATTCGTAATCAGATGATTGCAGAGTTCCGCGGGGGAAAACAAAAAAATCCAAGATAGGGAAAATTGGAAAATGCGTCACCACCTAGTGCCGAACCCACAACGTCGGGTTTACCAAGTCAGCGCGATACCGCTACGTCACGACCTAAACAGGGAGGTGAGCAAGATGGGACTTATATTGCGGTAAGGCCGAATGTAAATATTAATCTCGGGTGGAAAAAGTGCTTAAAAAATAGGAAGACAGTTCTGACGAATTCAAATTTGGTGGTGGAAGAATCCTATCAGTTGCTCATTAATTAGAAACAAATTTCACGAACTTGCTGGAATTATTAACACTCCGTCGGGCGTGTCTCGAAACTTACGTCATCGGGCGCGGTGTATCTGCCAGATACATCTCTGTTTTATGTGTTTTCAGTTAATTTGTATTACTTTAAATCTTCTATTTTTACTCTTTTTAGGTCCAGGCTTTTACACCCGGACATTTTTTTAGTTTTTTATATTTTTTTACAATTTTTATTTTTCACAAAACACCAGCTAATAGAAGTAAACCGATAAAGGCTTTTATTTCAATATTATCTGTTAGTCTTGCATCTCTTTCTCTACTACATAGATTAGAAACTGCAGAAAACTATTCTTTGGTTCAATTCACAATTATTTCCAATATTTCGTCATAAAAAATGCAGTTCCAAGAGCCGTATATAGATTTTATACCTTTTGCACTTCCGATTACTCCAGGTAATTTTGTTATAATATTCTGCGATCTACCTTTGAAATTTTTTCTTCCGATCCATTTTGCCCATTTAGTACTATTGTCTTTTCCTACATAAAAATCATCATTATTAGTATCATAATCAAGTTCTGAGTCATTATAATCACTTTCACTGCTATCAGAATCAACTTCACATGTTTCTAAAATATCTTCTTCGTCATCATCACTTTCATCAAATTCTTCAGCATTAAATGCCTCATTTCCATCACTAAATAGAATAGTATGAACTAGCTCAAGGTCTTTTTGATTATTCAAATCTAAAAAGCGCTTAGCACTCATGATAGGAAAAGATAAATAAAAAACGTACAGGGAATCTTGATACTTCCGTAAAGTTTCAAGACACAAACGTTATCGGGCGCGTGTATCTAACAGATACAAAATTTCAAACAATCTTCAAAACGGGAAATACTCCTACACGGAACTGGTCGTTACTGCATTACAAAGGAGCAGGTGGTCAGATGGACAGATACTGATAAGGTCAAGGTCGTAAGAACAAGTTTTAGGGAACAAAAGCAGAGATATTGACACGCGTGTATCTGTCAGATCAACGCGCCCGATGGAGTGTTAATGAGTAAAATAATAAGTTGAAAAACTGCGAACTCGGCATACAGTTAAAAGTGAGTTCTGAAAATACGTTCTTTTAGAATGAAAACTTTTTTTTGTTGAATGTATTTGGTATATTTTGGAAGCTGAACATCTAGCAAATGCCGATAAATCGTAAAATTGACATTAATAAACGCAGAAAACCGAAATATTTGTCCATCAAAATTGTCAATTGCGTGAAATTCGGAAAACTGCTTTGGGGAGAAAGCTTCGTTTGCAATGAAAAACATTTTTAAATTTATAAAAATGTGTGTATCCTTAAAGATGAAGAGTTGTAAAAGACATGGAAATGAAAAATTTGTCGATTGGAGGACGGAAAAGTTGAATTTTGCATGCATGAAAATAGTGGAAATTTGCGAAACGGAAAGGAGCCTGGCCCACCCGGAATGTCAGCTGTTTCAGCTCTGCTCTTCCATTGAGTTCGGCGGTTTTAAATGAATAATTTAAAAAGTTTAAAGTTTTGAAAGTTGAGGATAGCATCAGTGCACGCGTCTCGGCCGTTCGCGTATATCGGTACCAGTCGCGATATCCTGCTATGCTCGGTTCGCGAGATTAGCCCGTCCCCGTGTCTGCTGACTGACAAACTAACATTTGTTTACCTTCAGCTGTTAATAGTAAGATTATTCCCAGATTGAAATTATATAGATTAAATTTATTATTTTGGAATGTAATAGGTGTTACTTCTGGGCATGTATATTGAAGTTTCTTGTCATTACGTCTATAGAAAAATAAAAGTGTCATTTAACCAAAAGGGATTATAATTTGATTAGTGAAAAAAAATTGAATATCTTGAAAGTAAATAAACAGATAAAGTCCACGCTTCGTTGTGGGCTTATGGTGTATCCGTAATTTGTTTCTTTTATAGTAAAGGGGGAGACGTAATCAAGCGTTTGTTTTACTTTCGTTTGGATATTGGCTGATGAGAGCGAATTAGCTCACCGTCGAGCAGGCTGATTTTGTCAGAATTTACTTCCTGAATTCTCTTGTTCACAACAGCCAATAATGCATTTGCCCCCTGATTATGTTATTGCTCACCGGTGTCCACCTCAACTACAACTCTCTAGCTGTTGATTTAAATAGATGTTCAAGTCACAGAGACAAAGGTGCGTTAAACATAAAAACAAGTAATATATAAAAAAAATTAAAGTCAATTCCTACTTAGGTCAACAAAGAAAAATTTGAGTGTGAACTAATAGTAGGAATTGAAAAAAAGGATTGCCTGCCAGAACCTTGCCTACTGTGCGAGATTAGGAGGGGGGGGGGAAAGAGAGTGAAAAAGTTTGTCAGGTTGGGGATTCGATCTCGCAATCTACAGGACGGGAGAAGCCCGCGATACCGCAGTGCTACAGTTTACACAGTAACAAGAGGGAAATTGCTATTCAAGAGCAAGAGGCGCTCTAGGTCTAAAACTAAAATTGATTAATTAAATTTAATTAATGAATTAATATTTGAAAAAACTGTATTAACAACAAGTGTCATCCACTACAAGTTTAAAAAAATGTATTTGGACTTGAGTGGATGAATAAAAAGTACTTTTATTAACGATTGAAAATTTTAACAATATATATATAGAGAGAGTGTGAACTAATAGTAGGAATTGAATTAATTAAATTTAATTAATGAATTAATATTTGAAAAAACTGTATTAACATCAAGTGTCATCCACTAAAAGTTTAAAAAAAATGTATTTGAACTTGAGTGGATGAATAAAAAGTACTTTTATTAACGATTGAAAATTTGAACAATAGAGAGAGTGTGAACTAATAGTATGAATTGAACAACAGACGCGACTGATATAGTACTACGGAGATGAGAACGAGTTGAATCGGATTGTTATGAGGGGTACCAGAGATACCCCATTGCGTTGCGTAAAATTAGGAGGTGATCTCTAAAGTTAATGATACGATTATAAATAAAATAATAACATTTATTATACAATATTATAGAAAAAGTTAGGTTTTCATATTATAAATGAGAATCTTGAATATGTATAGTTTGTATCAGAACTAGGCCATGTTATATCCGCTTCCTGCGGCAGAACCATTACGGGTCGATCTCAATAAAGTTCAGTCTAAACAAAATTGAGTTCCGTTCATTAAAAATTGATGTAAAAAAAAAACCAGCACAATTTGAAAGGGGAGAAATGACCAACCTGTCCTCAAACTTTTGCTAGCTGAATTTCCGATTTTCGCTTATTTTTGAAAGAGAAATTGATTTGCATCGGATGATTTGAATTCGATCATGGGATGCAGATCTGCACCAAATGACGCGTAGAAGGTCGTATTTGCAATCACCATGTTCGTTGTACAACCTCTGACAATAAAGTTCGGTGAATGAAGTCAGAACGGCCGATCTGACAACACTGGCGAAACAAAACTCTGCACCTGCGTAGCGGCAGGTGTTGACCATCTGCCCCCACCGTTGTTCAGTTGAGAGTCGTTTGTGTTCCGTGTAAGACTTGTTTTACAAAGTGCTTGTTCAGTGCGTTTGTTCCGTGCGACAAATCGTTACCCATAATTTAGGGATGAGAAAAACGTGTTGCCGTCTTGTGCCACATCACTTGGATGACAATCACAAGGCATTAGTCAAGGCATTATCCACAAGGATTTTCTACCTGAGGGAACGCAGATGAATGCTAAAGGGTACATTGAAATTTTGACCCGTTTCATGAAATGTCTCGCAGGGTACGACCCCGGTACGCACAACAAGGTTTATGGTTTTTTGTTCACGACAATGCTCGCCCTCACACAGCTAATATCGTTAACAGTTCCTGGCAAAAAAGTAGGTGGTGCAAATTGAACTTCCACCATACTCGCTAGATCTCAATCCTCCAGACTTCCTATTCCCACAACTCAAACTTGCTTTGAAAGGAAAGAGATTTGACGATATTCCTGACACCCAACGAAACGTGACGAGGCTTTTGAATTCCATCCCAAAAGAAGACTTCTTGCAAAGTTTCCAGAACATGTATAGCAGATCTCAGCGGTGCATAGTTATGGGAGGTGATTATTTCGAAGGACAGTAAGGTAACTTTCGTTAATATTTCATCTACGTTAATGTTACAGGACTATTCACCGAACTTTATTGTCAGACCTTGTACATTCGAAGAAATACATGAAAGCTGTGCATCCGTTGACATCGTAGATCATCAAAGGCCCCAGCTTTGGGCCAGAGGGAATTTTCCTCTCAGTATTTTGATGTCTATCACTACAAAACTAAAATTGATTTTTAGAGTATCCAAAATAATTTTTTTTTCTTTTTTTTTGGTAAAGCATGAACATTTTAATGACAAATCTCTTTTCTGCTGCGAAAAACACAATGTGAACATATCCATTGGCTGATCCGTTATTGGAAAAATACTAAGAGAAAAAATTTACCATGCTTCACCAAAGCCTTTATGCTGTTGTGGATAATTTTTTAAACATACATTTTAAACTGTGTGTCATTATCACCGCCAATAACTTTCACTTGACCGGCGTTTGACAATTGTGAGTGCACTTCAAAATTTATGTGATTAGTATTGGAAATGAATCCGGAATGAAAGCCACTTAATTTAACACTTGCAGTATAACTTTTTTTGCGTTTACAGTTGAAGAAGTTGATTATGTTGTATATTTTATACCCTTTCTTTTGTTTAACTTTTGTTGTAAGCAAAGTTTGTATTATTTATTTATATATAATATTTGAATACTGTCATTCACACTGAATCAATACTTTCAGGAGCAGACAAACAACATGAATACGCAGAACAGTACACTGCCTTTCCCTCTTCGAGGCAGGTAAAGAATAGTGTATTAAATAGTATTTGAATGTAATGTACATATTTAAGTTGCTAAGGCGACTTTTTGGGCAGTCCGTGAGAGAAAACTACTGCATCCATTTACTTCATTTTGGTCTTAAACGAAAGACTGTAATCTCTAGATTTGTTAAATTTGGTTTTTGTAACCGCAATTTCTATTAATGAGCTATAATTTACTCCTAAAATTTCATTTCTGCGCATGCTCAGTGGTATGTTTCAACCTGGCTTTAGAAACTCACTGTTTCTGCGCGTGCACAGTGACATGTTTTAATGCCGAAGAGTCTCTCTAGATCTCTCTCTGCCATTTATATTTTTATGATAATTATGTTTGTGAAATATAAGGTTAAACCTGGCGGAAATTGTTTATTTCATTCTGTTTAATCTATACTTATATATAAAGAGAGAGCGATTTTGTACGTGGAGGGTAATCTTCAGAACCACTGTACCTATTTGAAAAATTCTTTCACTGTTTGAAAGGTACAGTATTCCAGATGGACATAGGCTATATATTATGTACATCTAATCAGTAGAAATAAAGATAGGGGCTTAATCCTACCAATCTCCATTGTTACCTCTACTGTCCTCTACCGCTTTTTATGCGAAGTCTTCAACGATCCTTATCGTGGTACTATCGCGGTGGGCTTCTGTTCTGACGCTAGCGGTTCGAACCTAGCCTTTCTCCGGCACGCCTTTTTCTTTTAAAAAATTTATTTTAATTATTAACTAACATAAAATTAATTTAAGGTATTATTTAGGTTATTATTAAGGTAAAAAAAGATTTACAATTTATTGGCTATCAACTGGAAATTTATTGGTATAATATTTTGTTCAACCCGGACAAAGTCGGGACGGGCCGCTAGTTAGTGATAATTTACAATTAAAAATTTGCTTTCTGCGCATGCTCAGTGACATTTTTAAATCTGGCTTTAGATACTCACTAAGCAGGAGGCCGCTTAAACATTAATTTGTTTCTGCGCATTATTATGATTTTCAACATTTGGAAATGGTGTGTTGAGTATAATTTGTGTATTAGTACATTTATTTACTATATAGCCGTCATGTTTTGACGGGTACCAACTAGTAGATGTTTATTTTACCGTACTGTCGAAATCTAGTTTATCACAAGATAAAGGAAATTTTTTGCAAAAATAATTTGTCAAATTAATAAATGCCGAAGTTAATTCAGAAAAAATCTTTTCATCTAAATCCGCTTCCCCATAGAAGACGAATATAAAGTATTAACTCGAAATAGTTTTGGATTTGATTAATCCTTTACATAGAGAACTATGAAAAAATAGTAATTATAAAACTATTAAAACATATATTTATAAACTATAAATTAGTTTTATTGGAACGAAGTTCTTTTACGCGGCTTACAGTAGAGTGAACTGGCAGGAATCGTCACGTTACGAAAAATCGTTATGCCACTTCATAAGAGCTTTTTCTTAAGGACTCTGTGGCTGAATGGTTATCGCATCGGACTACGGAGTATCGCACTACGGAACGAGAGGTCCCTGGTTCAAATCCCTCATTCTTGGAATAGCGCAGTGTATATATATATATATATATATATATATATATATATATATATATATTTTTATGTGTATATATATATATATATATATACATATATAAAATCAATAGAAATCTACATATTAAATCACGTTTAGAGTTGAACTTCGTTTAGAGTAGAACGTAAGGAACTTTGATCCTGACGGGGGTCCCCCGACAGCACAATTTTTTTTTTATATGTATGATTATATTTTATGTATGATTATGTATGATTATTATTGCTTATGAATGCCATTTAGTTATGTATTGTTATTATTATTATAAATTTATGCATGTAAATTATTTTTCAATACTAATTTTATTTTAAATATTTTATAGTTAATTTGAGGGAAACATTTAATGTCATTGAGTAAAATTTTAGAGTTGCGAGCAATGGTAACTCTTCCACTTTACAAAATGAAATTGGGGTAAAATGGATGTGCACATCTGAAAAATTTAACTTTGGGCATGAATATTTGGAATAAGCCGTGTCTAAACACCGATAAGTTACACTACAAGTATCTATTAACATATCTCAAAGATCGAAAATGCAATTTACGGATGGATTCGAGAAACATCCTCAAAACTGACACATGCAGACTAGATATTGCTGCGGCAAAAATCTTTTAAATTTTAAATTTAAAGATCTGTATTGAAATTGATTTCTGAATTAATTTTTCATATCTAGTTCGGGTATACTTTAAATTTCTATGGCTATATTGCGTTGCCCGAATTTTCATTAAAACTTAATGAAAACCTAAATATGATCCTTATATACCATTAATGGTAGATCTTTTCTCCCGCCTTTCTTTCATGGTGCAAAACAAAGAAAATATACAAATATTTAAGCTGCATAGTGCTCAGAACGTAATTGTCGATCATTTGTTAATTTTTGTAAAGGAAGTAGTAAAACTACTTTAATTCAGATTTCACTTGCATATAAAGATCTAAAAATAAATATAAATTCTACCATTTTCTAAACCATATTTAAAAAAACAACCTTACAGGTAACTAATATTACAGTTAAGTGTTTAATATCTAATATTCTAGATATTAAGTGTTTAATATCTAGAAAAAAAAACATTAGAATATCAAACAATGTATATATCAGGGAATTCAGATATTATAAGAGATCATATTACGAAATATTTGCAAAATAAGGCAATATATTTAGTTATGAATTATTTCGTTGGACGGCCAAATCGGTACTTGTTATTTCGTCAATAAAACATTTCTCTTTTCGTAATGCATTTAAACTGCATTTAAGAAATGCTGCAGGTTTGCGTCAAACAAATATGGAAATCACCAAAGTTTCAAACGACCTCTGCAAATTCCACTCTTTTTTTGGTCACTTTTAAAGCGATGAATGATAACATTTTTGACCCATTAATGAAGGATAATGTATTTTATGGGAGCTATTAAAGCTAAATTAGAGCACATTTTGGAGGTGATTATGCAAAAATTCGGTATCGATTAGTTATCATAATTGTGATATAACTAATGTTATTTACTTTTCAAGGTGATGATTGTTAATGGTTTTCCCATATTTTTCCAAAACTTAAAAATATTGATTTTTCCCCCATTTTTAAAGAAATAAGGCTAATGAAGTGTGTTGGCATTAGAGCCATTCATATATTTTACGTGTTAGATTGAGATGCTGTTTAACCACGAAAGCTCTTTCTGCGTTATACACATAATTTGAAAATAAATTTCTGGACATCTCCAGAGGAAGTTCCAAATTAGTTAAAAAAGTATTGTGCTATGAACACGATACAGTCAAGAATTAAATCTTTCAAGGAAATAATACTTAATATTTAGAGTAAAACTTAGTTTCGCCATAAATAATAAGTATTGTTGCACTTTAATACGTACAACTAGATAAAATAAATCTAAGATAAATGCAAAATGGGGAATTTACGAAAGGTTACACAATTTCACACCGAAATGAACGTTATTTTCCTTAAAGGAAATTTAAGGGTTATGTAAAAGCTAACAGATGCGCGAAACTGATTTCCGATGCAGGAAATAGCATAGTTTTGCTATACGCCTGATAAACAGTAATTTTAGGTTTCAAAAACTATAGATATTCATATCTACGTATAGACTCATACTATTGGTTCATTATTATAATTTTGTAAGATATGGATAAAGTAAATCCTACATCCAGATAAAATAAATTGTAAGCAAACCGAAAATTTGGAATTTCTGAAAGGCTAATTTTTTTTTTTTTTTTTTAACGAAAATAGAAGGAAATTAACTTTATTTCCGTAAAGCATAAGGATTATGTAAAGGGTAATAGATACGAGAAACTGATTTCCGATGCAGGAAAAAGCATAGTTTTTTATACGCCTGATAAATAGTAATTTTGGGTTATGACGTTACTTCGGCTGTACCATATTAACCGGTAACCAATAGTTCCGGTAACTATAGTCCGGTAACCAATAGTTCGGCTTCCATAAAATGCCTTCGCCACGTGATTTGAAAAGAGGACTGTACAACGGACCTGTTGCATATCCTCTGAAGGAAGATATTTTGTGAACGCATAACATATTTTTTGCCGTAAATGTATTTCTTTATATATCGTGATTTTACTCTCAGTTCTGATAGAAAGAACTGTGTATATAAGAAATGTAATCGCAATAAATATAACAAAATAAAAGAGAACGGAACGAGGCTGGATTAAAAGAAATTAATACAACAACAAAATGAAGGAACGCATCAAAGATTATATTAGAAAATATTAACGAGAAAAAGTTAAAAACATGTTGAGATGAGCCTATTCAGACGATTTTATGGCGTAAGCTCATAAATAAAACGTGTACCTTCTGTTCGATAGAGAATTTTTGAAAAAATATAAAAAAATGATAACAGAAAATGATATTTAAAGTAACTTGAAAACATAGGTATAGGAAAAAAACAACCCAAAATAATATTTTTGATGTGTACTTTTGTTTAACATTTTATGGTGCCCACCTACATAAATGAAGATAAAATACTTTGAAGTATGGAAACAGGCCATGTACATTCATTTTTTTTTTTGAAGTAACTTTATATTTACTTTTCTCCATGAACCTTCCTAATTTGTATCGTCTTAAAAAATCCTGTTTGTACTAAATCTCAACGATAAAGCAAATAATAATGAAATCAACTAAAAAAAATCTATTTTTATTTGACTGATTATATTTTGATTAATATTTTGTTAAGTTTTTAATAATATTTTAATTAATATTTTATTAATGTTCTTATCTTAAATTTCTTAGCTCTGTCAACTTTTTATTCCATTGGTCATTTGGTCATTGCATCTTTTCAGATGATGTAAGCAGGTATTTTTTATTTATTATTTGATAATTATTTGATTTTATTCACTATTTCTATTTATTATTTTTTTATCCATTGAGCACTACCTTAAATTTTTTAGCTCCTTCAATCTTTTTTTCACCTTCTTTTGGTCATTACTTGTTTTCAGATGATGTAAGGAGGTATATTGATTTATTATTGAATTATGAATTAAGTTGATTTTATTTCTTTATTTCAATTTATTATTTTTTATTTATTGTTTATTTATTTTAATTTTCTATAGAAGCAAAAGAGCCCTACTTCAAAAGTACCTAATGATATCTCTGTTTTTCTATGAGGATTGCAAACCATGCATATGCATCAGGTGTATGCCATTTGTTTTTCATTACACCTCCATATTTAACGAATACATCTTGTAGAGAATTAATTATTTATTTGAATTTACTCTGCTTTAGACGCAAAAAATTGTTCCTACCTTAGTTCCTAATCTCTTCTCGCTTTTTCCCCTGATAATTACAAAGAATGCACTCTCATTACGTGTATTTCATTTTGTTTCTCATTAAACTTTCTCATTGGATGTAATTTTACGAACTTTACCCTTTTTGCGATTTAATACATTTATGATGTGTTATTTATAGGATAAGAGCTATTAGCACCAAATAAAATTATTAGCATCAGGATTATCAACAATTATGCATTTTTGTTTTTAAATAAATATTTACAAAGCATAACGAGTGTATTTCCTTATAGCGTACAGATGAAGGAAGTTTTGCTACTATAAAACGTGCTCCTGCTCTATCTGGTTCGATGACATCTGCTTATAAAACATGTATTCATCTAATTTCGTTAACTGCTTTCTGTGTTCAATCTTTTTTTCTCAACGGTATATTTGGTCACTGCATATTTTCAAACGCCGTAAACAGGTAGTTTTATTTATTACTCGATTATTCATTAATTTGGTTCGACTGATTTATTTTAATTTATTATTTTTTATTTACAGTTGACTTCGTTATAGAAGTAGAAGTAGTGTTGTTGCTACCATAAATCCTAATCACATCTGTTTTGCTATGATGATGATTACAATATGCATTACATATAAATATACCTATGTATAAATATACATAGTGTACATTTATACACTATATATATATATATATATATATATATATATATATATATATACACTGCTCAAAAAAATTAGAGGAACAAACAAAGAAGTTAAGAAAACCGTGCGAGACAGCTACGTATTGGAATAAAATGGATAGTACACGCGTAGCAATGCGCAATACAGAAAAGAAGACGTAAACAAATTTGTAATTAAGCTTTAATTCTTTGAAAATATGGAAAAAACACGAAAAGATGATTTAGGGCAACAATTTGGTTACATGTAAACGATAAAAAAAGTATTGTTTAGAAATAATGCAAGATTTTTAATATGGCGTGTGGTCTCCTCAAACAGCTAAGACTGCTGCACACCTGTTTTCTATGGATGCGATGATGTTATCGATAACACTTAGGGGAATACTGTTCCACTCCTCAAGAAGTGCAATCTCCAAGTCTCGGAGAGTAAAAGGAGTCCTTGGTCTCGCAGCAATGCGTCGTCCGAGTATGTCTCAAACCCGCTCGATTGGATTCAGGTCAGGAGAGCACGCTAGCCATTCCCTACTCTGTATTGTTTCAGCTTCAAGCATGTTCTTTACAAGAAGAGCTGTATGCGGTCTGGCATTATCATGCTGGAAAACAAAGGAATCTCCAATGGCCGCAGCGTAAGTTATGACATGAGGTCTCAGTATCTCGTCTGCATAGCTTCGGGCCGTCAAAGAACCATTCCGAATGATATGCAAGTCCGTACGTTCACCTATGCTGATTCCACCCTATACCATAAAACCAGCTCGTCTGTATTGTGACCTTTCACGAACGAATGTGGGGTTATTTCGAGTGACCCTTTCCCTCCATACCAAAACGCGTCGGGTGTCACACTCCAGACTGAATCGGGACTCGTCTATAAACAGCACTTGGCTCCAATCATGTTGCTCCCAATCTCGATGTTCAGCATCTTCGGGCCGCACGGTGGCGTGAGGTCAACGAATGCAGACCATTGGCCTACGTGCATAGAGGCATCCCTGATGAAACCTATTACGTACTGTTTGGCTAGATACCCTTCGTCCTGTTGCCAAGAGCAACTCCTTTGCAGCTGAGTAGCATTGTCTGTTCTGTTTCGACGAGCTGTTAACAGTATATAAGGTCATCAGTTGATGTAGTGGCGCTTGTCCGATCTTGCTCTGGTCAACGTCTAACATTCCCTGTTTCTCGGAATAGATTCCACAGCCTTGTAACGACACTTCTGGCGACTCCAACAGCGTCCGCGACACTGCGTTGTGTTTGCCCGGATTCAAGTCTGCCTATAATACGCCATGTCATGGATTCCGATAAATCACGTTGTTGAGACATTTTCAAGTCACCTTTTCTCAAAAAGAATAACTGAGCAATCGAATTTCACAGTTAAGTCAGTGAAACAGACGTTTCTGCAACATCCCGATTTCTGCCCTTATGTTCTTTTTCTGGTTTTTGACGTCATGAACTGTGATTTACATATGAAGTTTTCTTCTTATGTTTCCTGCTAGGCTTTAAATTATGGATGATCTATTTTATGTTACTTATCGGTGTAAGTATTTGCGTAATTTCGTTAAAACCATGTGCTCTCCTAATTGTTTTGAGCAGTGTATATATATATATACACTCATGGACAAAAAAATTAGCGCACCAAGAAATAATTGCGGGATCGTAACGAAACTTGCAATGAAGGTAAATGTCGGGGAGATATGCAAATGATTAGAAATACAGCGTGATTGCGAATTACGTATAGCCGGTAGAGGGCGTTGAACATCGTACTCTGTGGAGTATAAAACAGGTAACCAAAGCTTGTTTGAGTGTGCTGAATCATTTACAAAGGAAGAACTGAGATAGACATGCCATGTTCGAAGACATTATAAGCAGTTGTCGCAGTTTGAGAGGGGGAGAATCGTCGGGATGATGGAAGCTGGGTGGTCAGCTAGGCGAGTAGCTCGTCAATTAGGCCGCTCTGATTGTGTTGTGAGGAAGTGTTGGGACCAGTGGACCCGAGAGATGTCATGTACACGAAGACCAGGCTCAGGACGCCCTCGACAGACCAGTCGTCGAGAAGACCGCCACATCGTAAGAAATGCACGCGTACAGCCAACTGCTTCATCGGCCGCCATCCAGGCACAGGTAGCACCTTCACTAGGGGCCACTGTGTCTTCTCGAACCATACGAACGCGCCTGGCTGAAGGTCAGTTGGTATCGCGGCGCCCATTACGTGTGCTGCCCTTGACGCCCACCCATCGACGCCTCCGTTTGGAGTTTTGCCGCGCACGAGGAAACCGGACTGCAGCGGAATGGAACCAGGTCGTCTTTAGCGACGAATCCAGATTCAATCTCGGCAGTGATGACAATCGTGTTCGTGTGTGGAGAGCCCGTGGTGAACGCTTTAATCCTGCCTTTGCTGTACAGCGACACATCGCTTCCACAGCTGGTGTGATGGTATGGGGTGCCATTGCCTACAATACACGGTCACCCCTAGTACTGTTCCGTTGCACCATGACAGCCCAGCGGTATGTTCATGAAATCCTGCAACCGCATGTGTTGCCACCTATGCAAGGGCTCCCAGGAGCCATTTTACAACAAGACAATGCTCGGCCTCATACGGCAAGGGTGTCACAAGACTGTCTCCGCACTGTTACTACCCTTCCTTGGCCTGCCCGATCCCCAGATTTGTCTCCAATCGAGCATATCAGGGATCATTTGGGACGACAAGTTGGGCATCCCACGAGTTTGAACGAACTAGAGGCAAGGTTACAGCAAATATGGAACGAAATGTCTCAAGACATCATACAGAACTTGTATGACTCAATGCCCGAGCGTATCGCATCATGCATTCACGCTAGAGGGTGTCTAATACTCCACAGAGTACGATGTTCAACGCCCTCTACCGGCTATACGTAATGCGCAATCACGCTGCATTTTTAATCATTTGCATATCTCCCCGACATGTACCTTCATTGCAAGTTTCGTTACGATCCCGCAATTATTTCTTGGTGCGCTAATTTTTTTGTCCATGAGTGTATATATATATATATATATATATATATATATATATATATATATATATATACTTACATGTATCTCTATGATGATTACAAATAGTGTCAAATTGAAATTTTTTTTCATTATGCCTCCATATGTAATGAATACATACGTAAGAAATTATTAATTTATTTGTATATATCTTATACACTTATTCATTTTTTTAATTTCTAACTATCTATTTACCATGTTAACACATTTAGTAAGCATATTTATTTAATTAAAAATGTATCGTGCAGAATAAAATATTACTTTCGTAAAGTTACAAAATATGTAATATATCAAATTCCTAACTTAACATTTGGATAATTGGTATTGGTTATTTGAAAAAAATATAATCAATGGATAGACTGGTCCATACCTACAGCATACATATGATAACAGGGATTATTAGCATGGTTGATTGTAGAAATTTGAAGTGAGATTTAAATTGTATGTTCCAACTTCTTCATTCTTCTGTTTTGCAAAGAAAGTCCCTAGTTCTCGCGCCAACTTGCTAATCATCACAGTTTAGAACACGTATTTTGTCATATAAATTTTATGTACGAACGCAAACATGGAAAGATAAATTAAATTAAAAAAGATACATTAATCATAACTAATACTTTTTCCCGGCTAATATTTGGTACTTTTGGATACTTGGTATTTTTTTATATAAAATAATGGGCTCCAACAAACAAACAAACAAACACGCACACACACGCACAAACATACATACATACATACATATATACATATATATATATATATATATATATATATATATATATATATATATATATATATATATATATATATATATATATATATATATATAACATTTAAAACCCCATACCATTTTAAAATCTGAAATTATCCTAAGTTCCCTTGGGCGTACGAGCTAATTTTCGTTTTCAATTCTAAGTCCTAAAAGGCCTCCAATGGAAAATATTAAATGACTTCCTTTTTCAAACCTGCTTGGCGTCACCGAAGATTTCATATAGGCTCTGCAAAGATTACAGAAAACCACATGTCACTTATCCACAACAGCAAATTCCTAATCACTATCATCATCATATGACAAAGTTTATATAAGCCGTCTGAACAACAAACCTGTACGCTTTTCGGATTTTGTAACTCCCTTGGGAAGATGTATTCTCCGACAAAATAAATGTAATGCTGTAACTTGCTGCGTCGATTATTATTAGAGCCATGACTACACCATCAGCCCTTTTGATGTGCTGGACGCCAGTCCTCTCCTTGGGTTGTCCAGTACATTACACACACATATATATATATATATATATATATATATATATATATATATATATATATATATATATGTATATATGGTGATTATAATTATAGTTGAACTTTGAAAAAGCTGTAAAATAAGAACGACTGGTCAGTATGACCTGAAATTTGACCTGAATACACGTGAAGGGGGAAAGGGTATTGCATAAGAAAAAGTTATAGTTCGAAATTTTAGCAATAGATGGCGCTTTACTCGTCATAACGTAAATGGGCTGGATACCAGTGACATTTGTAACCCAATGCGACAGCTATTGTTTGATTTGCAGGTTAAACGAATCGTACTGTCCAATGTGCATAATTGTATTGGTTTTTTACTGAAAAAATGACTTTCAAGTCATTTAGCAGTTGTGTCACGCTTAGTGAAAGCCCATCCACCACGACAGGGTGCTGCCCCATCCGATGGGAAAAATCAGTTCTTAATTGTCGCGAGACTTGCTCGGGAAATGTTCAATAAGCTGTGCACCGTCTTCTGCCGCAAGTTGAAACCGGATCAATGGTGGACGCTATGAGACTGTTTTGCTCAACCACGTCATTCCAGCACATCAACAGTGTGCATGTGTGGGTAGCATAATTTTATGAAAGATGCCACACATTGCCAATCCAGTGAAGCAGCCGCTCAACATGCATCTCGGAAGTGATAGAATTATCATTCGTCATTTACCCACAGCCTAGCCACCGGGATCACCTGATCTTAATCCTTGTGATTTCTGGTTGTGGGGTTATATGAAAGATCTTGTATTCAGTGGTCCAATTGCCAATTTAGCTAAACTGAATGCACTCATTTCGCAACACATTCACAACGTCACCACTGTTACACTCCGCTCTGTTGTGAAACATGCTGTTTCTCGGTTGCAGAACATGGTGAACAGCATATGAAGCATTTCTTGAGCAAGTCTCGCGACAATTAAAAACCAATTTTTCCCATCCGATGTGGCAGCACCTCGTGGTGGTGGATGGGATTCGTTATATATATATATATATATATATATATATATATATATATATATATATATATATATATACAGTACAACTTCTCTATGGCGGCCAGTAATGGTAGACGTTTGGAGGGGTGGCAGTGGAAAAGAAATTTTTTTCAGTAACATTGACTCTATGGATCTTTAAATTAATATATATATATATATATATATATATATATATATATATACAGGGTGACAATTATTGAGCTGTATGAAATAAAATATCAAATTTTAAAAAAACTACTGAGTGAAAAAAATTATTCAAATTTAAAAAGTAACTACAGATAATCGGAATTAGTTTATGACATGTTCGATATGCTTGTTATCAATGGCTATGATGTGGCGCAGACGAAGAGTAAAAATTCTGTAATAATTTTTTCTCGAAGATTAGGCCGTGACGACGGATATAAGCTCAGAAAAGCTCTATTTCAACATTTTCAACGAAAAATGAACAACAGCAAGAATACTAGTGCGCATGCTAAAAAAAAAAAATCCCAACATGCCCTGCATTCAACCGCAGAAGAGAAAGAATTATGCCACCCATAAAAACAATCCCCATCTACTATATCATGTGCAGAGGCATCAATCATAAATTTCTGAATGCACACTCGGTATTTCAACTGATTTTACTGGTGCGAAATTGAGTTCCTCTGTTTTCGTTATTAACAGTAGCTCAAATAATAGTTCTCATTACCATTTCCGTTTTCCTTCTCTTCCGCTTACCGAAGCCATTCATTAAGTCCTTAGTGCTACGAGGTTCAGTAATGAGTGGTACTAAAGAAGTTTGCGAACTCTGTACTATCAGTTTTCCTATTTCAGAGTAGAAATTATTCTTTAAATAATTTCACTTTCTGGACTGAATTTAAATGAAGCATTTGTCAGAGAATTCAAGAATATGGAAATAAAATGTACTCTCTAGCGATGTGTGCAGTAACTATATAATCTGAAAACGAAATATAGAGGAATACAGTCGAACCCCGTTATAGCGAACCTGGTATATAACGAACTCCCGGATATAACGAACAAAAATTTTGGTCCCGCCGTTTTCCTATTGTATTTAATGCTAATTTATCCTTCTATAGCGAACCTCCGAAATCTTAAGAATCGGCTATAACGAACATTTTTTTCAGTCGACAACTGAATGTTTTTTTAATTTTCAAACTTTTTAAGAATGTTGAAGATACAACGAATGTTGAAGAAGCAAAGAATGTTGAAGAACAAGATGATGAAGATTTACTTATCACGATGTGGATAGAAAAGCACAAAATTTCATCATTCTCAGATTGTGGCGTGCAATTGTTCGAAACATGTGATAATGAAGTCATTACATGTGAAAATCTGACTGATGAAGATATGGTGGAAGAAATTAAGATGAATCATTCTGCATCGGATGCTGATGAAGAGGAGCACATAAATGACGAAATCTCCACCATCTCAGACGCTACAGCAGCGATGAGTGTAATTAGTAAGTTTATGTTAACACAAACATTGGAAGAAAGAGTGTCGGAGTCATTTGATGTATTGGACAAAGAAATTCATAAAATGTTTTAGAAATCGGCATCACGTCGGCAGAAGATTACCGATTATATCTGTATCAAAACAGTGAGCAACTATTAAAGATAAAATCAATTTATTTCCATTTGTCTTCATTTTTAGTTAATTTAATTAGTATTGTGTTAGTTTAATGTAATCGATTTTAGTCAATTTAATTCATTAATGATCATTTTTAATAGATTTTATCATTCTTTCAAAAATCATTATTGAATATACATACCAACTAATGAGTTACACATTTTGTGAAATCTAACATTATAAGTAATGGTTCGGATATAGCGAACCACCGGATATAGCGAACAAAACTTTTGGTCCCTTGAAGTTCGTTATAACGGGGTTCGACTGTATTAGGTACATAATAGTTTGTGAGTTGGTAAACTTTGAAATTTAACAGTGTAACTAGTAGATAGCAAATCAAAACGACTATTAAATTCAAAAAGTAACAATGTTTTACTCCTCATCTGCAACAAATGAACTAAAAACTTATATCATACTGATTTTCCGACAAGACATTTTTAGCAGATTAAAAACAACAGGATTTTTAGTGTAGTAAAATATTAAAAGCTTGTCTGGTTGTAAGAAATTTCTTTCATTTAAACGCACCAAAATTATGTATTTTTGTAGCATCATATAGTTTTATTTTCAGTTCCTTTGAGTCCTTGCATACTAAAAAGAATTCACTTCTATTACATTATTATATATGTATGATAATAACCGAAATCAACATTAAATTCTTTAAAATGAGAAAAGCTTGCCGTAATCAATGCTGGGCGTATTATTGGAAAATACTAATGTAGTTTTCACGAGGGGAACTCATAATCGGCTATTATCATTGAAAATAAGTGTAAACTTTTTTCTTGTATCAAGTATTTAAGTAAAATATTAAGTTGCACTGTTCATATAAAAAAACTAATCTAATAACTTTATAATAACCTGTCTATGTACGTCGGTAAAACGTCTACTTAAGATCCAGCTGCTTATCATATAATACTTTATTTTTGACAATTCTCCCAGAATGACTATTTTTCTTCCTTTAATTTAGACTAAATTATGTTTCGAATATCTACGTCGAGAGAGAGATTCGAAACATCATTTAATATGAAATAAAAAAATAAAAGATAGAAAAATAATTATTGTCGTGTCAAGGCAAAAAACACATGAATATTTAAAAAAAAAAATATTTCTAAGTCTCCAATATCTAACTATAGCTTTCTCTAACGGCCTTTTAAATGCGGAGAGGATCCTATAGGCATTGACATACATAACTATAGAGGTTTTAGAGAACAAAAGTTCTTTATTCTCTGTATCAATGTTAGCATGTGACACAGGTTTTACTGTTCTCAGAGATACCATTAGTGTTGACAATGAAAGAAAGATTACGGACAATTAATTGATTATTCATTTTGTTCACTAACGCAAGACGTACGAGTAACTATTGTGGCAGGATTCACTCAAATGGTAATGGATAAAAGATAAATTAAAAGGTGATCCTCTAGGGGAAAAATCTAAGCTATAGTCATTGAACTCAGTGATCCTGAACCTTGTTTCTTTCGACTTTCTACTAACCAATCACGTTCTTCCTATTCGCCAAATAGTTACATGCTTGCACAGATAGACAGAACTGCGTTAGAGGGCTTGGTTCAGAAAATGCAGTTGAACTATGTCATCTGTTGGTGTGTTGATCAATTTCTATATTTGATATCCTTTCTTTTACCATAAGTGTTCACTCTTATGGGATAAAATAATATATATATATATATATATATATATATATATATATATATATATATATATATATATATATATATGTAATATCATAGCAATAGGCATCGTTGGAACAGCTGATACTGGAACACCTATAAAGGAATTCTTGGGACGCAGTAAACAGGCGACTGAATTAACACAGATTTATTTGTCGTTTTATACGTAGTTTCACCATAGGAAAGGAGCTAGACTTTGTGATACATTCTATGTTCAAACATTATCAGGAAAAGAGCGGCTTTTAGCCGTGTTCACATTTTATATCGGGAACATACAGAAGACTTGGTGTAAGCAATAATCCCTATGACGCTATGCTACGTCATGGACTAGGACGTGTCCGATGATTCTTATCGGTTCAGTCTCCCTAGACAGAGGCTGTTCTAAGTCTATCAGGATATTTCTCTGTCTATAGGGGAACGAAGGGATTAACTACTGCACTTTAAGAGCTATTATATCATCATTAGAAATGGAATAAATTATGTTTTATAGGAATATAGGCAAGTCAGATAATTAATATAAAAATTATTTTTATATTACATATATATATATATATATATATATATATATATATATATATATATATATATATATATATATATATATATATATATATATATATATATATATATATAAGGTGATATATTTTCATGAAAAAATCGCTCGTTAGTTGTATAATCCATCTCTACGGAAAGTTATATGGCCCCGAATAACGATATTGTACGACCTTTTACCAAAGTACTTTTATTTCAGTAGTAGGCATCGACGCTTATTTAAACTAAAGCTAGTTGAACAGCTTATATTCAATGGTACTGTGTGCCACATTTAAATATTAAAAATGCATTAACTAAGAATAAACAAAGTCAAAATTTCTGCGTAAAATATGCAACGTCCAATTTTCGTGTGAAACAGTAAATGAGATAGTATGTAGACTATTCGTAGTGCCACTATATAGACAAATCGGAAACTTTAGTGCGTTTTTAAAGTTTACTCCAGAATGTATGGTATACCTCCTTCCCCACATAATATCGTCGGTGGCAGACACGAAGAAATGCGTCAGCTAGTAACAAAACTACTTTGCTTTATCTGATATTTAAACTTTTTATGAGCACATTATATCACAGAATTAGACTCTAAAATTTTGCGCGTGCCTACAACCATTTTTTTCTCCCTGCTAGACCCTAATCAGACGTTGCCAAAGTTCTTTCCACCACCCCAAAGTTTTTATCACCCTATACACAAAACAATTTTATACAGAGGAAACACATTTGCTTTAATAACATGACGCAGTCTTTATAAAATCCTAAATCAAATGTTTTTTTTTTCGTTGATTGCTACCAAAAATATTTCATATATTTATTATTTATGTCTAAGAATAAATGTAGCTGCTCGAGGAAGTAGTATTATTATATATATATATAATAGCCGTTGTCTCTGAATAACACTTCCGGGCTGTACTCATCTTTCAATTGAAGCCCTCAGTAAACAAACAGCCGGTTCGGCTTAATTTCAATTTCAGATGTGGATCAGAATTTTTTCTTACCTAAAAACTAATATCTTCTCTATCACGTTTGTTCAGCCTATTTTGCTATAAAACATTCAGAACTAAAAAAATTGAATGCTTTTAGCTGTATATTTAACAGTTTTTAAAAATCTGTTTACTTTTGCAATGAATTCTGAAAGTAAACAAACTTGAATGTGAATGAATCAAGTAGCTCAAGTATTCATATCGCGTAGTGAGCTGTAAAAAACTGGATGGCAGTCTACTACTCCAATCGCATGAAAAACTAAAGAAATAAAAAATAATGAAAGGGTTTGCTTTTACAAGGTGTGGATTAAATACAATATTGTTAGATAATTCGGGATATTTTTTACTTTCAAATACTTTTTCCATTATGACGTCATTATTAGTATTATGACGTCAAAATGACGGGTTGGATGGCAGTCTACTAGTCCAATCGCATGAAAAACTAAATAAATAAAAATAAGGAAAGGATTTGCTTTTACATGGTGTGGATTCAATGCAATATTGTTAGATAATTCAGTATATTTTTTAACTTTCATATACTTTTTCCATTATGACGTCATTATTAGTATTATGACGTCAAAATGACGGATTACCTTCCAGTTAATTCATAAAAAGCCAGTGCTTTTACAGAATTCTTCATTTTTGACTCTCTATCATATATCTCTATATCATTCTCTATTCTGTGTGACATTTATATATTTTGCTTAAAGCAAAGCCGTAATAAATTTAATTTCTTTGATCTACATATATGGATAATAATCTCATAACATTATTTAGATTTTATTACACTGAAATGAGCCGTTTAGTACCTGTTAATAACAGTTCCCTTTTGTGATAATTACTTCGAGCGTCAAACTTAATGAAAGAATTTTCCCGAGAACTGAAACTAGATACATACTTTAAATTTTAAATTAAAGTGAGCATATTAGCTTAAACGCAGAGCTTACACGAGCATTAGCTTACAGGAACATTTTATTAATTTGGTTCATAAAACTGGAGAGAAAATTCATAAACACATACCCAGAAAGAATCTACGTTTCTCTATCTGTCCATATATAAACAAACAAACACACACACACACACACACACACACACACACACACACACACACACACACACATACACACACACACACACACACATATATATATATATATATATATATATATATATATATATACAGTGGATTCTCGATCTATCGTTTTTCAAGGGACCGATTGAAATGAACGATAAATGCGGGAAAACGATAGATGCGGAAACATAACAAAGCAATATGATCGTTGGGACTGGATAAAACGAACGACACGTACGGAAAAACGATGTATCCGAAAACGATCGATGGAGATTCCACTGTATATATATATATATATATATATATATATATATATATATATATATATATATATATATATATATATATATATGTGTGTGTGTGTGTCTGTGTGTGTGTGTGTTTGTTTGTGTGTGTTTGTTTCTCATCTCAAATACATTGAGAAGCCAAATCTTCCTGCACATGTAGTTAAAAAAAAATTTTAAATAATTCAGAAATATAGTGCCTCGAAAGTTTAATTACACATCTTCTTCACATCGGAAAAGATGTTGGTAAACCATTTTAGGCGTTCTTGATATTTCTGGTATTTAAATGCCTCTTGCAACATCTGATTCACTTAACATACAGAATCGTTCAAAACAGATAAAACCACATTTTAATAGGTTCCAACAAACTTAACAGTTGGTTGCTAATACATTTATTAGACCCGGAAATACATATACAAGAGGTAATAATGAGCTAGTAGAACAATGTTCGAAGCTTGCACAAAAAACTCATTTTATATCCAAATTGACAGATATGGCGCATGCGTGAGTCAAAATTTGAGTGAATCGTCCGTTGATTTGCGAGAAGTCGTATGCGGCTCTTGGTATCGGAAGTCACCACACATTCAGTGCACGTAACATATGGCCCAAAGCAGTCGAGTCTGTTTGAGTTTGGGCACATTTCCGATGTTACATTTTTCTTCTCTTTAAATCGAGGATGAACTACATCTTCCGAGTGGGCATAGACTACACCGTAGTAGTTTCCTAGATGGTAATCAATTTGCATACAGTCTCTAAATTTCGGAATGTTGATTGTTGCACGGCATATCAGCAGCTAAATGAAGGACATCAATTTTGTATCTTCTGTAACTGAGTACGTCTTATAAAATAATTCGCGAAGGCAATTCACATAAAATTAAAGTATGCATTTTACCATAAATTATCAGATATTTAATATATATATATATATATATATATATATATATATATATATATATATATATATATATATATATATAAACTGCTGGCCACCCAAATTGCAACACCAAGAAAGACAAGAGATATCACAACAAAATTTATTTTGTAGATAACATGTTGACCAAGTATCAAATGATTAAATTTATAGACTTCTGTGAAGTGTGGTTCCTGCCAAAATCAGTAGCCAGAGTAGCCGCCATTGTTGGAGATCACCGCTGCCACACGCCTCGGCATTGATACAAAGAGACTTTGCATGCGTTCTTGGGGTACAGCAGTCCAAGCAGCTTCCACACGTTGCCAAAGTTGATCTGCTGGGGCAGCTGGGGATGGAATCTGGGTCAATCGTAGAGCAACCCTGGACCACATGTTTTCTATCGGCGAAAGATCCGGAGAGCGAGGCGGCCAGGGAAGCAATTCAATCGCGCGATTGACGAAGAACCGTTGGACAATGCGTGCCACGTGTGGTCGCGCATTATCCTGTTGAAATATGGCTGTGGGCAAGCCCTGAAGGTAAGGAAGGACAACTGGCTCCAACACCTCGGAGATGTAGCGCTGGCTGTTTAAAGTACCGGCAATGCGTACTAGAGGTGTGCGAGAGTGATATCCAATACCGCCCCATACCATAATACCCGGTGCAGGACCAGTGTGGCGGTGCATAACGCAGCTGTTCAGCATCCTCTCTTCACGGTGTCTCCAGACTCGAATGCGACCAACGTGGTGTTGCAGACAGAAGCGTGACTCGTCAGTAAAGACAATTTCATTCCATTCTGCTTTTCATATCCTTCTGTCAGTGCACCATTGGCGGCGGAGACGTCTTTGGTTCTGCGTCAAGGGTAGACAAAGCAATGGACGTCTTGTGGACAGACCACTCTGTTGTAAACGGTGTGGAATGGTACGCGCAGACACTGGATGATGCGTTACAGACTGCATGTGCTGTGCTATGGTTCGTGATGTGACTGAGCGATCCGTCACTGTCATGCGCACAATTTGCCTGTCATCACGTGAAGTGGTGCGCTGAGGTGGAAGCGATCGAACACGCCGGTCCGTCGTACCCTCCTGCATCCAACGATCACATATCCGCATTACAGTTGTTTGGTTTCGTCCAACACGACTGCCGATTTCCCTGAAAGATAATCCACAATCTCGGTAGGCCACTATCCTTCCTCTGTCGAACTCGGATACTTGATTAAAAGATGATCGCTGTTTTCGACGAGGCATAATTGATCGTTTTTTTGAAAAACCACAAGAAAAGCACAATTGCCGAACTTGAAATCGTCGAAATCTCCAAGCCTTAAAAAGCGCTTTAAAGTGGCGCCACAGGCGCGCGTGATGTGCGTCTGCGCTGAAATTCTAATCATTTGCATATTTCACCTCCGCTAATGCATGTTGTAAATTTCATGTTATTTGCATGTTTCCTTCAGGGTGTTGCATTTACAGTGGCCAGCAGTATATATATATATATATATATATATATATATATATATATATATATATATATATATATATATATATATCCATTACACACGTCCTTTAAATATAACCTGAAAAGGAAAACTAGCTCATATTTACATGGCTGGAGCTAGACTCAGCCTGAAAGGAATAAAATTTTGATGCAATCGGGTCGATTCGTTTTATTTCAGCGATAAAAAGTACGTCCATTGCAGACGACAGCTCGGAGCGAAGGTACCAACTTTCAACCTTAAGCGCGAGAGGCGAAAAAAAACACGTGGTTGTTATTTTGTACGGTCACCAGAAAATCGGGGCTGGCGATGCGAACCCACGCCTTTCTCCAGACGTAAACACGTGTAGATATGCAAGGCATGCAATTTATGGGAAGTTCTGTTGCTGTGGGTTTTTAAGCGATAAAGTAATGTTACTGGGGATTGGATTTAGGAAAGGGAATTTAAATAATAGAATTGAGGGGATAATATTTAATTTATTACACACACACACAAAAATCGGATAAGCATTTTACAGATAAAAATCGGATAAGCATTTTAGTTTACATTTTAAGACAGCTAAGTTAGGAACATATTACATTTTTATATTATTTTCGTGCAATTATTGGCGTGAGGGATTTTCAGATTTATGGTTTGGAACACCACTTTACCTACAGACTCTATGCTATATATATGCAGAATTGCATGGGCATGGTGATAAAACGTTTATGAGACATATATATTCAAATAATAATTCCTATTTATTAGTTCATGATAAAATGTTAAAAGGAAAATTATGAAATCTTGGAGTAAAGTTTATCGCGCAAATGAATTTCTTTTCAAAAAAAGTAATTATGATGGAATCAAAATTTACCTTTAGAAATAGGTCTAAGAATTTTTTTTTATAATAATGCATACATTGTTTCGATTTGAATGGGAACTGCGGGAAGAAAAATGGAGTAAATTTTACAGCTGAAAAAGAATTATATTCAATCATAAAAAATGACACAAAATACAAGATATGAACTTGAGGAGTGTTCAGGCATAATTTCAGGATAATCAATCATATTCATACGCCAGAGGAAAAAAAAATTCTAAAATACCTTTCATGGAAAATCTCCTGATAATAAAGATTTTCGTCTCTTTTTAAGGGATATAATTGATATAATTATAAGAATATTCAGAACTTACGCCAAAGGAAATGTTAATGGAAATACATAGAAATATAATATCTTCCTTTACATTTTAATAACATCTGAAAGGGTTTATCCTTTTCGTAATTAGTTCTGAATAACGTAATTACCAAAAGTAGTCGAAATCGAGCACAGAATAAAACATGTTAAATATGTTGGATAAGTATTCAGTAATTTAAATCAGTAGCAAAGTATATAAAATATTATTAAATTTTGTTAAATTTTAAGGTATTCAAGTTGTGTATAAATAATTATTTTATTATAAGAATCATTTATATATATATATATATATATATATATATATATATATATATATATATATATATATATATATATATATATATATATATATATATACATATATATATATATATATATATATATATATATATATATATATATATATATATATATATATATATACATACATACATACATATATATATATATATATATATATATATATATATATATATATATATACATACATATATATATATATATATTTATATATATATATATATATATATATATATACATACATATATATATATATATATATATATATATATATATATATATACATACATACATACATATATATATATATATATATATATATATATATATATACATACATACATATATATATATATATATATATATATATATATATATATATATATATATATATATATATATATATATATATATATATATATATACATACATATATATATATATATATATATATATATATATATATATATATATATATATATATATATATATATATATATATATATATATATATATATTATATATATATATATATATATATATACATACATATATATATATATATATATATATATATATATATATATATATATATATATACATACATATATATATATATATATATATATATATATATATATATATATATATATATATATATATATATATATATATATATATATATATATATATATATTGTCGAACCCCTGCACTTCTACGGGTTCACTTTGGTTCGTTTGTCAAGACGTTTTCAATGATACACAAATACATTTTCACAGTATAAAGTTTAGTACACACCCGTGAATATTCAAAGTTTTATTTTCTTTCGCAAGCACAAACACATCACTAATTTATCTACAATATTATACAGTCAATTAACTATTTCAGTCAGCTCCCAATGGCTGTTACCTAACAAAGACCTAGTGCGTCTTCGGGGTCTCAATACACCCACGCTCTGTATTCGTCTGCCGGCCCTCTCTAGAGCCAACAACCGCAGACTCAAACAAAACCACACGCCTCTCTCGCGTGGGCACAAGCACTCACTCCGACGTCCCCCTGACTTCTGCCCAGGGTATCCCGTATCCGAACACCACACGAATCCCTTATCAAGCCGGGGTCATTGCCCTACCCCCCTGCTTTCTTGAGAGGAAAGTACAGGGACAATACACAAGGGGTTGCCGTGGCAGACACGACATATATATATATATATATATATATATATATATAACTAAAATATATAAAGCATGTGTTGTAACAATTCTATTTTATTATTAAATACAGGAATTAATATGTATATTTTCAATATGCGCTAAGCTGAAATTATTAGACAATATTATATAAGATATAATTAAAACAATGATATAATGATACACCAACATAAGTTAAAAAAGGATAGTGAATTTTTGAAGCAAAAAGGAAATTTTGAAACAAAAACGAAAATTGATGTATTTGAAAAGACGTGAGGGGATTAAGACCCCTCTATCCTGGTTAAAAGATCTTTTTAAATAGCTAAAACTTTCCTAGCATTCGTCATACATCAATTAGAAAATTTAAAACTTTTCAAAAAGTTTAAAACAAGAAATAGAAAAAGTGAGACATAAAAGTTGAAGTTGTAGACTATAATAAAATAAAGTGACATAATGTCAAAATAAGATGATCGTTAAAAACTACCTTACTAAAAACAGTAATTAAAAAAGCATCTAGAGGACTTTACGCAGAGTGGAATAGTTGGTAAGCTTGAAGGAGGAATAGTGTAGCTGAAGATTTTGTTATCGCCCATAGCATGGTTTCACGTGTGTGGAAGACCTTGAAAACAACAGGGACGGCTGTTTGGAAGATCGTCGGTAGTTGCCCAAAGAAAAGGACACCAAAGAATGACCAATATATCGTCCTACAAGCCAAAAGAGACAGATGGCAGATGGCAGGCAATATTGCAAATCAACTGTTAGTGGCCACAGGGCGCAAAGTGTCGCGGTTCACTGTGGCCAGACGTTTCGTAAAGGTGGTCTATTCGCCATATTTTGCATCGCACTAACGCCTGTACATCGGCGACACCATCTAAAATGGTGCAAGGACCACAGAGATTAAGACTTCCCGCAATGGGTGACGGTATGCTTAACTGATGAGAGCCGCTTCAGTCTTACGAGCGATTGTGGACGTCAGCTTACCTGGGGAGAGGTGGGAGCACGATATCCCCTAGAAAACATTACTAAAAGGATCGGTATTGAGGTGCAGGTGTCATTGTCTGAGGAGACATCATCCTACTTGGTCGTTCTGAGCTCCCCATTTTCAAACGTGGTTCAGTAACAGGACACCGCCTCTACAGTAAGGTGATCATTTCTCGAGCACGTCTTTCCAGAGGTGTCATTGGTTCTCATCTCCTTTTCAAGGACGACCATGCCAGACCTCATCGTGTGTGCACTGTGAATGAACTGTTGGAGAGTAAGGACATCACTCGTATGGATTGGCCTGCTAATTCTACAGACCTGAAACATGTGCGGCACATTACAGCATGTGTGTGACGCTCTGGGGAAACGTCTTACGGCACACATATCTCTATTTAAAAATGCCCATGATCTGAAAAGAGCACTGAAAGAGGAGTGGACAACGTTGCCCCAACAGCTCATATACCGACTCGTTTTAATACTGGTTAGACGCTGCAAAACAACCATTGCAGTTAGGGGACATCATATTCCATACTGAACATCACATCTTCGCTTTATTACATCTATGAGAGATACTCCTTTGTACGATCATGTGAAAATCTTTCTAGCTGTTTCTCAACAAATTCTCTGAATTCACATTTGTATTCCTTTTGCACGTGTGTTATTTCATTCACCAATGTGCTACGTATTGAGGTCTCTGTGGTGTGAATTTCATTTATTTATATCGCTCCATTGCGAAGAAACTGCCAAAAAGCCACCCGTCCTTAGTTGTGCATGTCAGTATATATATATATATATATATATATATATATATATATATATATATATATATATATATATATATATATATATGTAATGTAAAATCTTTAGACTTAATTTTATTAATTGAAAAATTAAAAAAAAATTTTTTATCTTGGGTAATATTTATAAATTTAGTGATGCCTAGAATTGCTAGAAACATAATAAAAAAAGTTTTGTCAAACACTAAGCTATAAACATTTAGGTTGAGTGCTGTTTTATTCGCGTAATATTGCATTGTTTTCCACGATTACAATTGGACCAGCATGCGGATAGATATATCACAAAAGTCATTGTTTGCATATGTTTGCTGGAAGAATAATTTATTGTTTATGTTGAAACAATATAATTTAAAAGACCGTGATACCATAACAATACCAACATTTTTCATTTGCCCTTTTCAGTAAATTTAATAAAGTTTCATTAGAATAAATAATTCTTTGATTATAACGATTTTTTAAAAATTGATAACAGTGGTGGATTTATTAAAATATCGATTATTTAGTTGTTTTCTTGAAAAATCCACTTGAAATATTTTATACTTATAATTCAGAAATATTGTCGTCAAAATCTTTTATTTAGTGTTCAGAAACGTAATTTCTTAAAATTAAGAGGTACAATTAAATCCAGTTCTTCGATAACTATAAACACGGAAGCGTTGAAATATAAAATTAAATTATATCGAAATAAAATAAAAATTGGAGCAATATTGTCATTACTTATTACTCTATTTCATTTATGATGCTGGAAGGGAGTAACTGAAATTGTTTCAATTTCCATTTTTAATATAAAATGTAGTAAAACGTTGTTGACGGCGAATAAATATATTGAAGGATATGGTATAAAAATGTTTATAAATCTTTTTCCTTAAATCATTTCTAAGCCTCTTAGCTTAGACAATGATACATTACAGGTTTAAATTTGCTTTTTCACTCTTTTATCGTGAAAAAAGGAACATAAATAGTATTATTTTAACTGGTTGTCCTGATTTAAGCTTTCCTTCATAGAGCAACTCTTGGTTACTGATACTTAACGCTTACTTTTTAGAAAACCCTGACACTTCTGAATGAATCGTATAGAATTAAACATTTTTGAAGGCCAGTCACAATCTCCCTGGGCACCCCCATTGTTATTCTAGAATTGTAAAGCTTCACATTATAGCATATATGCAAGCATATTTAAGGAATACTTAGTGGTAGATCATTGCTCTGTTTCGGGCCTCCGAAATTAAGCACTTTCCAAAAGAGAAACTTTCTGCGATTTTTTAAAATTTAATTTTAATTTGATTTGATAGCATTACTTAGTATTTAGAACAGGAGGAACTAACCTTAAACCGGACCAACGATAATAATCTTTGTGCGACTTTTCTGGATTTAAAAATTAAAATTCAAAATAGAGAAATAAAAATAGGGATATATGATAAAAGGTTAGATTTTAACTTTGAGGTTATCACATTTACCAATTCCCATAGCAACTTAAACTATAAAATTTATTATAATATGTTTTACTCACAACTTTACAGAATAAAAAATATATGTAACAGCGCTGGGGATTTTTTGGAGGCATGTAACATTTTCGTGGAAACCTTAAGTAAAAACAATTTCCCTAAAAATTTCGGCAATTTAAAAGTTTTTAAAAATGGCATTTAGACTCAGGAATTTTTAAAGATGTTTAGAATAGTATTTATGTTTTCATTTGGTTAAGCTGTAATGGGGGATGGCGCTGTAGTAATGTTACAATGACGTAACTTCTAGGATAGAATTGGCTGCTGTTTCGCCATAACCGTCACTTACGGAGTTGGGGTGTGTATGCATCTTTTACTTTGCATTAAGATTATTTGTGTGCTTGCATGTACGGTGCGTAGAGCCCATACTGTAAGTTGTGTTTGTCTTTTCATTTTCTTTTTGAATTATTGCTTCATTGGGGGACTCGGGGCCTTGGGATGTCTTTTGGGCTTAACTGCATCCTATTCAGAAAGTTCCCCTTGAGGTAACTGATCTGGTTAGGCCCCCTGATGACGAGACCTGTCGGTTACCTCTATGTTGTTTTATGGTTCAGTTCCGGCTCTTATACAGAATATTGCCTTGGGGCGTGGATGCCCAGAGTGCTTGATTTCTGTTTGTTTTTTGTCTATATTCGAATTATTTTATCTATCTCTGTTGGATTATTTATTTTTTTTTTCATTATGGGGATCTGAAGCTTCTGCGCTATCCTCTATTGAAAAATTTTTATGTTTTCTTTGCAGGTTATGTTTTATGTTAAAGTGATTTAGCAGTCTATGCTTGAATTTTAATTTTTGTTTATTTGTATTGTTTATATTTTACATATTTAGAACAGGAGGGTCTCACACTTAAGTTGCCCTTGGGGCCCCCAACTGTTTGATACCATTACTTGCTATTTCGAACAAAGGGGTCTAAAACCAAGGTTGCGCTTGGGACCCTCCAAGTGCTTGATCTGCCACTGAGAATGTGAAAAAGCTCTCATTCCTACAACCCCTTGACTACCAGGACGTACGTCCTCTCATTTCATTAATCAGCGACCAGGACGTACACACCGTACGTCGTTCACTACACAGTAATGAATGCATATTTGAACCGGATTGGTCAGTGATAGGCAACTGATATAGCATGGTACTGGTCCGAGGTGAGTAGTAATGACCTTGATTCTACTACAAGGACGCCGCTAGATGGCGAAAGGAGCGGCGGGGTATGAATTCGCATAATCGCCACAAAAATCAAAACGTCAGTTGCGATTCGACTGTTGTGTCTGTGTTCACGTGTATTATATTTGCTCGTATTATTAAAAGAACCTTAAATTCTTCACTATTACACCACAGAAGTTTTTAAAGGATTTATGACACGATCATTTTACACCGCATAGCCTGGTATATAGCCCTTCACCGGTGAAATTAAGCCTGGTAGTCAAGGGGTTAAAGTAGGAAAAAGCTCTCATTCGTACTTACATTTTTAGTCAACCCCCTTCAGCAGTTAAATATTTCCTCTCATCTTAAATCATTTGTTCATGTGCCGTTGCAAAGGGAAGAAAAGTTCTTAAACAGAAAATTCTTCATTTCGTTTTTAAGCAAGTTTTTTTTTTCCCCTCATCAAATTTTTTTTTCTTAATAAAGAATTTCATAGTCGAATTCCATGAACAATATTTCATTTTCGAAAACTTAGAGCAATAATTTTGCTCAAAACTGAATTCGTAGATGATTTTTTCATTTAATATGTGAGAAAAAAATCTGGAACTTATCATTAATGAAATAATAAAATTACTTTTGTTTGTTTTAATCAAAATTCATCAGTTTTTGTGTGTTTCCTAAATCTTTTTTCTGTTTTACAAAATTACAGCTTTCACGTGTTTCTTTATATTCGCCAGTTTTAAAAGTCAGTCACTATACCTTTTTTGTCTTACTATATATGTATAAACCTATTTTTAAAAAAATTCACCTAAATAATGAAAGCACTCAGAAAACTCTGGTAATGGTATTTTCTTTTAATTAAGTACATGAATGCTTTTTTTTTCTCTTGGATATGAAAAATTTTAATAATGAAACATGTAATTTTTTTAAAGTAAAAAATACTTTTTTGAAAAAAATACTATTTTGAAGAAAGTAAGCATCAAAGAAATCACATAGAAAAGTATTCGAAAACTGACTTTGATTTTTTTCAGAACAATCGTGATATCGAGTGGTCTTTTTCTTCAATTTCACTCATTGAGGAAGCACCAGTCAGACGAAAGTTTCAATCGACACACAAACATAGACACGTAAAAGGAAACAAAAGAATAAGAACAATTTGCACGTGCCAGAAGGTGTGTGGATACTCCTAGCCTACTCTCTAATGGTGCATATACATTGGTGCAGAGTTCTCTGCCTGTGCTTTGGGGAATCCAGTGATTTATGTTCACTCTGTACTCTGTACTATGCGTGGATCGCCTCCTCTGGCGGTCCATCAAAGAAAGGGTGGGGGGGTCAGCGGGTCAAATGGTATTGAGCGGGGTCGGGGGAGACACCACATCAAAGAAACCTTGCGGGCGGGAATGGGGGTGGTTCTAAATACCGTGTCTAATGTTACCGTGACTAATGTGATGACATGAGTCGGCGGTCTGGAGGCAGAGAACTCTGCACCAATCTATATGCGCTATAAGAGTATTTCTAGCTGACTGAGAATCTTCAGAGGGGGGTCGTCGCAACGTTTAGCCTGACTCGATCAACGGGCCAAATCTGGCCCATGTGGCCTCCGGACCGTTTGGGAGAATTTCCGCGTAGTGTCAGACACAGTCTCTAGCTAAAGGCGCTTGATACTACAATGTTTATTATAGAATCTTAAATTTTTTGGAGTCACTCGGTCACGTGAGGGAAGTGAGTTTTATCCCCACCAGGTACTATCACTTTACGTGGAAACATTTTTTTTTTAATTTAGCCCTAATAGTTTGCAAGTCTTAAGGCGACAATGGACCATGAAAAACTTTTTTTTTGTTTATTAACCAATTGCTATGAAATTTTGTATACTTATACAGTGTTGTTTAGAGATAGAAATTCTAAATAAAAAAAAATAAAATCAGAATTTAATTAATTAAGATAGTAATTAAAATTAGTTTGTTAATTACTCTAATTAAAAATGCTCCATGTGCCTTAATTTTTGTCTCAGATATCTAATTTTCTCTTTTAAGCTAGCTTTATATAGTTATAATAAAAGTTAGTATCAATATTTGATTTACAGTCATATTTGTAAAAACTAGAAAAGACATCGATAAAAATAGGTCATTTTATGCAAAATTTTATTAAAAAGAAATTTTTTTATTGTAAAAATTTTGAGTTGTTTTAAAATAGTATAATGAATTTATTACTAAGTTTTATTCTAACATATATAAATAATCATTTTATGAAATTTTATGAATATTCAAGAAAAATTATGACGCATGGAACATTTTGAACTTACCGAAGCGACACGAAAACTTGTTTTGAGAAAATGGCATTTAAAGTTTTAATTTAAGTAACATTTCCATTGTTTACGTTTGTAAAAAATACTTATAACTCGGTTAATAATGATCGGATCAACATACTTTTTTTTTAAATTTAAAGCTCATGAGTTGCAGAATCATTTTCTGAAAGACAAAAAAAATCGTTTTTGGGACATATTTTTGTCAATCTGAAGGTCCATTGTCGCCTTAAATAATAGTGCTTTGACACAACTTAGGTCTTATTCATGTGAAAAAGCAACGAATCCAAGCGGATAACTTTTCAAGAGTTTCGCAACTTTCGAAACCTTTAGTAATTTTCCCGAAGTTTGTATCAAAGATTATCAAAACGTTGTATACTGTTGTTGGGGTGTTGTTGCCTGGCCGGAAGTGCGCCAGACTAGGTCCATATAGGCTTTGCGGACTGAGGAATAGCACCACAAGGGTAGTGGTTAATTTTGGCCAAGCACCCCCAGGAGCGATATCTGGAGGAATGTGCCTACTCTGGCCTTATACTTTCTGGTCTAAGGATTGGACATCTCATCTCCGGACTAAACACGAGTTGCATACTAATTACTGGCTCTACTAATTCTTTTGCAAGGTAACATTCTACAGCATGTAACCTTGCTTGAGAATAAATCCTGAAGAGACGAGGTGCATAATTAGTTAGCCAATTGGACGGAGGGGAGGGCTGCAATGGAATATTGAGGCAGGGTTATCAATGTTTGGAAGAAATATGGTTATTTAAAAAATTTTTTTTTTCATTTACTTACATGCCCAGGACTTGATCCGGAAGCCCAAAAAAGTGAGAACTTTACCAAATTATACTGGGACGCTAGAGATATGATGAACTTTCTATGAACTTTTAACACCTTTTATCTGACTTTGTTCACTGTTGTGCTTTATGCATCTGTTCAATGCTTAGTTCTTTGCTGTTTGTGTTGCCTGTACATATGGATTAATTTTCCAAATAAAGCCATAGGTTAAAAAAAAAATTAATTTAATTCTCGCACTTTTCCATAGCAACATTAAAGCGTCAAGGACACATAATTCTAAGAGTAAAAACAAAATGTTATTTCCCTGCCTCAAAACATAATATGGAATTTTTAGGAAACGCATCGTACTGTACGGCGGTACTTTTAGTCTCTGTATCTCGGGATGAAATTTTATCTCGATTTCCTGGCTTTCAAAGAACATATCTCAAGCTGCTTCAAAAATATCAGCATGAAAGTTTTATTAGCATTCGTTTGTTCATTTTACTTTGAAATATCTCCAGCATTTTGAATTGAGTGACAAAGGTTAAAACATTTTCCAAAGTTCTGCGAAAATTA